>JBBMOE010000002.1:3839851-3893995 GCA_037975065.1 Chaetodon trifasciatus | reverse complement strand
AATTTTTTGATGATGAGACAGAAAGCATAAAAATGAAGCATTTAATCTTTTGCTTTCCAAAGCCTCTAAAGTTTGATTGATATGTCATTTCTTGTATTACTGAAAAACAGTACACTGTGATGATTGATAAAAAGGTACCTTTTGTAGTATTAGCACATAGTATGTAACTGGGACGCAGCTTTGGTTTTTACAGGTTAGCATGCCAACTCCCACGCTGTCAGCCTGCCAGCTCAATGCAAAAGTACACAGGATGAGACATGACGATGACACACTGATGAGAGGAATTAGGAGATGAAAGGTGCCTCTCTCTCATTTTCTTTTGCTTGCCCTCTCTCTCGCTCACACTCGCTAAAAACACACACAGGAGCTGCTGTGTAGCTCGGGGCTTTGATGAGATCAGGTTAGGGTGTGACTGCACAGACAGAGGTACAAAGGTCAACTCAGTTATGTGTCATTCTTTGCAGTTACACAATGGGGCGGCGGCCCCTGTGTGTGTGTGTGTGTGTGTGTGTGTGTGTGTGTGTGTGTGTGTGTGTGTGTGTGTGTGTGTGTGTGTGTGTGTGTGTGCGCATCAGAGAGAAGCTGAAGAAGTGAGGTAATTGTGGGAGGCCGGACCTCACAATGCTGCCGTTCACAGAGACATTCCAATGAGCTACATAAGGAGGTCTGTTTGTGTCCGTGTGCATGTGTGTTTTTGTGCGTCTGTGCGCATGTCTGCATGAATATGTGCATATGAAGTAGTGTGTGCACGCGCATGAGGCAATGTTTGAGAGTGCGTGTGTGAGAAAAAGCAAAAGACAAAACAAAGGAGGAGAGCTATTGAGGAGATGAGGTAATACTCCTCATTTCAGCCTGAGTGTGTGCGTGTGTGTGTGCGCGTGCATGCGTGCGTGCGTGCGTGTTCATTTGGCTACATTTATGTGCATTCATGTGTCTGTCAGTCAGAGTGTGTGTGTGGTCGGAGAGCTCATTCAGTGAGACGGGCGGTCATGCTGACCTGTGCTGTGTTTGTCAGCCTCCTCGGAGCTCAAAGTCTTGTTTTATGGTTTCTTCTTCTCCTTCTGGAGCTCAGCAGGAAGTCTCCACATCCTGAGGAGAGAAAGCCACCAGCATCTCTGCCAGAATGAACTCACGCGCGCACACACACACACACGCAGATGCATGCACACCTGCAGAGTGGTAAAGTGCGAGTACGTGCGGGGTGCTGCGGCAGACACGTATCACTAATTTAATGTGATTAGAAAGTGCAAAACATGAAGAAAGCTTTGTTTTGCTGCAGCTCTTAAATGTTTTTACAGTCTGTGCCACCTGCACCTCTAGTCGTTGCCAATAGCGCCATCTCAAGTCCCTTTAGGGTCAAACAGGACCATGGATTTCCACAGATACCTGTCTGAGGGAGCTCAGGTTGACATGATCTCTGTGCCTCCAGGTGTGTTGTGATTGGCTGCAGTGTAGGTCAGAGAGGTTGCACATTAATTATGCTTGTGTGCCATTTTCTTCCTTCCTCCATCCTCTCCTCTCTGCACTTTCTCCATCACCCTCCTCTCTCCTGTCCCGCTTAACCTCCTAACCTGCCCTCTCTGCACCTCCTTGCGACCTCCTTCTCTGCCCTCTCTGCCTCCCCCTCCATCTGACCCCTCTCCATTACGCCGTGGGGAGCTTCAGCAGATCAATGATTTCATTGAGAAGGAGCCAGTGGTGCCATTAGGAGGTGAGCTCACCTTCCCTGGGGGAATCTGACACATTATTCTCAATGACCTCGCCTTCCACTCCGTCCCTCCTTCCATCTCTCCTTCAGCCCCTTTACCTTCCGCCCCTATTTCTTCCCCTCTTTTCCCTCCTCCTCCTCCTCCTCCTCCCTTCTCTTCTGTTTCACGGTGCTGAGAACAGAGCGCTATTTTTAGGGCCAGACTCCTGCGGTCGTCACATCTGGCGCCAGTGGCCTCGGTGCTCTCACCCTGGCCCATAGATACACAAACACACACAAGGACACACACACACACACACACACACCAGCCGCACCCCAGCACTGAGGGAGCACAAAGGTCAAAGAAAATGGCCTACAAAAATATCTATGACATCACCTCCTTGCTCTGAGAAGTGTTACAGACGTTGAGAAGCCTTGGAGCTGCGCGGTGACATAATGCTCTCTTTCTCTGCAAACAGTCACTCTGCAGGTATGTAATGAGCTCCGTTTTTAGGCTCACACCTTGATGAGGTATCGTGCAAATGTTTAACTTGCACACACTCCTGCAAGCAAGCAGATGCATGCACATATGGGCAGACTCACAAACACACACATACACACACACATAATATGGTAACAGGGCCCAGAGGAGGCCTGTACCGAGTTTTATGTAACAATGTTCTGTTTCTGCCAGTGTTCTCACCCCCTCCCTCGTCTGTCTCATTGGCCTCACATGATGAGCTTGATGTCATTTTCCCCTTCTTTCCCTCAAAACCGGAGAACAAAAACAGGCCAGCGTGCGCGCCTGTGTGTGTTTGTGCGTGTGTTTCTGCATGTGCGTTACAATGTGTGCGTGTTTATGCATCTGTGTGTGTGTGTGTGTGTGTTTATGTGAGCTGTTGCCAAATGTTTCCACCATGACGTGATCTCACTGCTCTGCTTGCCTCCTGCTCCTCTTCCCCTTCTCCTCCATCACTCAGTCTCTTGCTGGCTCAGAGGGGCCACACACACACACACACACACACACATACACACACACTCTATCATGCAAAGAAAGAGAAAGATATTTTCTCCCAGATGCACGCATAGGAGAAATTCCAAGTTTTGCAGATATAGATTAGAGCTCAAGACATCAGTACAGATACACACACACACCCACACACACACAGACACACACACACACAATTTTTAAGCGTGACCACCATTACTGTTAATCTCTTACTGTATTATATGCATACATGAAAAACATGTATTATCATGTCCTCAAACTCAAGCTATCAGTTAGTCATAAAATGACTAAATGACTATGAAAGACTGAAAATATGATTAATTAAAGTTGAGTACTGTGTTGCAGCGTTTGTACTGCAGGACACGCCTTCGATTCTTGAGTTGGTTTCAGGATACAATCAAAAAAGGTCAGTGTGGAGCATCTGGAAATCATGACTGTGAAATGAGAAAATTCAACAATCAAGTGTTAACCTAAATTAAATATGACATGCATAATTTCTTTTCCTACAAGATGCAGTTTGCTTTTTTTTTTCTAAAATTAAAGCCTGAGGAGAAGTCTGTGGGACATCACTTGTACCACAGTGCCCTAAATACTTCTACCATAGCTGTTTAAGCTGCTTTGTGTATACAGTCCATTCACAGTGCATACCTTCTGGCTCCTGCTGCGTTTAAAATCTATCTAGAGGCCTTTTGAACATCCCAACTCGCCTCTGTCATGCTTTCATCCAGCATGGAATAAAAATAGTTTGTTTAAACTGTTACCTAGGCAGTGTCAACACATCAGGTCAACAGGAGCTGAAGCTGAACAGCGTGCTAACCCGGGCCGGTTTCTCCGCGCTACGCCCCCGTCAGCACCTCATAACTCGAACCTCACCATGAATTTGGGCCAAGTGCTCCGTAGTTTGGTTGCTGCGCCATCAGTTTACCGCTGCAGCATTTATCCTGATGACTCTGACACACATGTGGAGTGGAAATTTCCAAAGGCAAGGAGACAAGGGAAAGGAGTAGCTGAAAATTATTCTAGTTTATCCTACCCAGAGCTGGCCTGCTTCCACCAGATTCCATTCATGCTCGGACTGCCCACTGCCGCTCCTGTTGTAGCGTCATTCCCTGGAACAATGGTGATTCCTGTTTATCACCGTGCGGTCTTTGATGCTCTTTATCTCTTGCATACCACAGTGCTGCCTCCTGATTTACCTAATTGGTTGTCATTTATGTATTTCTTTCTCTGCTGTTTTAATTAGATTTAGACAGCACTTCTGCCGTGTGGATGAGGCTCTATTTCTTGGCAGCCTTTCCAAGTGTGTTACAGCATGAGAGGATCTATTTTCATGTGCAGTTCACTATAATTTTAGAAAGACAGGGGGATTTTTCTTCTCCATGCTCATTGGCACAGGTGTAGACTAGTTGCCTGTAGCAGAGCAGAGAGTTTGAATCCTCAATGGTTTAACACTTTTCCTGGTATGTACACAGACTTGTAACAGAGGTCTTATTACCGTAAATACATGCTGACCGCATGCTAACTTCTGGGCTGGACCTCTGGGGCTGCCGCTGCTTCCTGATAAAAGCGGGAGATTTTCCGTCGCCATGGCAACAGGCTAATTTTGGCGTTCCAGGCAGGCCCAAGGCCCCAGATTGAGGAATGCAACAGTTTGTGATGATTCCCGGTCCGCCTGATATCTCCCCCCTCAGCTCACACACAAACACAAGGAGACACAGATGAAGGCAGCCTCAGAGAGGCCACCTCCCCTTCTGTTGTGTAACTATTTCCTGTTTCTGATAAAGTGACATCAGGGCTCCTCAGGGTGAAAGGCGCCTAGGGAACTCAGCAAGTAAGTATACAAATTTGTGTTATGAGTATTTGTGTTTTTGTGTGCTTGTACTTTGAAAAAAAGGTCCCTCAGAAGTCCCTCCATCAGCTTTTAAAGTCATTTTAAAGGCATCATGAAGGCGTTGGCAGGGCGCACACAGAAACAGCTTGCCCAGTTCCTCTCACGGCATCACGTCATTCCTTCTCTATTGTTCTGCTGTAGCTGGTGGAGTGATGTCACTGCAGCGTTGTGGATGTGACACATTCACACACACACACACACACACACACACACACACACACACACACACGCACACACACACACACACACACACTGTCTCCAGGGCCTGTAATGGCAGGAAAGCCAATCCTGACCGCGGGTGTTGCGATAGTCGCTGTCACCATATCCTGTACGCCCAAATACAGTCTCCAGGGTGTAACGCCTAACTTCTGCTTCATGTCTGTGTCTTTGTCACGCTGCTGAACAACTACAAGC
Organism: Chaetodon trifasciatus; assembly: GCA_037975065.1. Lineage (NCBI taxonomy): Eukaryota > Metazoa > Chordata > Actinopteri > Chaetodontiformes > Chaetodontidae > Chaetodon > Chaetodon trifasciatus. The sequence continues at coordinate 3,888,994 of JBBMOE010000002.1, read as the reverse complement.
TCAGTAATGTGTTCACATCCTTGGAATGAATGTGCAGAGTTTGTATTGTTTTTATAAAAATTCCCAAAAATCTGTTCCATAAACTCTGATTTGGTATTTGTTTTGGAGCTGATTTATGTCATCTCGCTGGAACATCAGCAGAAGTATTAAATGTCCATTTTTGTTTGGGAAAGAATGATTTGAAAATAATTTTCCTCAAACACTGATATGCATTTGAGGTCAGAGGAAAAACTCACAGTAGTTACACATTTCTGGCCTTTCATTGCGGCATGAGTCATACTGCATGTGCTGATGAGATAATCGGAGTTGTTGTGTAAAAGAATATTGGGGGAAACCGATCATACCGCTCAGTGACAGGCACAGACAGATACCGGATAGACTACAGAGAAACACCCAGGTAACGTCTAAGACTGTCTGAGCTAATTGTGAGACAGGTAGACGAGACGCTGGTAGACACTGCGGAGTGTGTGTGCGCGCATGTGTGTGTGGAGCCAACAGTGGACCAGATGGCATGGCTTCCAGCACCAGCGTCAGGACAGTGAGTCTGTCAGCCTGCCTGCAGGGCTGATAGGAGCTAATTAACACTGAACTGATCTGAGACCTGCCTGTCAGTCTGCATGTAGCAGTGGTACAAGCTCATTAAAAACAAACTGATCTGCTGTCTGCTCCTCTCTGTTGGAGCAGCACAGTTATTATGTGTATGTATATGTGTGTCAGACTGTCCAACATGCCAGAGACAGAGACAGAGACAGAGAGAGGGCTGAGGTGTGTTTTCAGTGTGTTATTGCCTTCAAGTGCTGCAAGGAAACCATGTGCATCCCAGCTCAGGCCATTAGCATTTAGAATGAAATAACAATCCGATATGCTCAAGTGAACCTGTGAAGACAAACTCACCTCTGGGGAAATCAGACAAGAGCAGAGTGTGCACTCTCTTTTTACACACACACACACACACATTCTTCATCTTTTCATTCCATAAGACTGATGTGCTCAGTTCCTGCACATATTTAGCCTTTATTCTCACCCTCAGACACACACACACACACACACACACACACACACACACACACATTACTCATCTTTACACAACCTCAGAAAACAGCTGTGAGCCGTCTCACTGTTGGCCAAAATTAACATTCATTTTATACACTCACACTTTGACTCAAAGTGAATGCACAGGCTTTTTATGCGTGCAAACATGGTGTAAGCACATGCCTGCGGTGGCATTTCATGTTGAGGCTTAGCGGTGTCACCCCCCCCCCAACACACACACAGATACACAGACACACCGCTGAACATCTCCAACTGGGATTTTTAAGTAGTTCATCTGGTTTATGAGGGCCCGTCTGGTCCTGAATGCCCCCCTTGGTGTGTTTGATAGCTTACCCTCTTCTTTTCCTTTTGTGTGTGTGTTTGTGCATGTGTGTGGGGGTTTTGTGCATCTACTTGTTTGAGTATATCTATCTGTTTGGAAACTAATTTCTTGCCGGTGCGATAGATTTACTGGTGCAGTAGCCGCGGGTGCTGAGCTCCTCCGGGGGTGAAGTTGTTCGGAGGGCAGGGGGTCTGCTGCATGACTGATGTGTGCAGGCCTCCCTGCAGGCTGCACAGAGAGAGATGAAACTACCTCATGCGTGAGCACACACACACAACCAAGTAGTGCCCCAGCACTCCCTTAATCTCATACACCCTCCTCCCTTCTGCTCTTTACATCTAAGAAGCACCTCCCTCCACCTTCTTCAATTTCACCTCCTCAATCTTTCTTTTTTTATTATTATTATTATATTTGTGCCATTTTTGCCTATATTAGACAGGGACAGAGGCAGACAGGAAATGGGCAAGAGAGGAGTATGACAACAAAGCAAAGTATGGCACTACAGCTCCTGTTACCTGTCTGGAAACAGATACATGTGCAATATGATGAATTTCGGTCCTGAAGCCAAAACAAGACTTTATTTTATGTTCAAATCATGTTAAATAAAGACATTCACTTCTATAAAATATAGTCTTAAATTCAAAAACATTTCTGATTTATGTCAAGAAATATCAAAATGAGGAATGAACACATTTTTTTGCAGATTTTTTGATACTTCATGCTACAAACACATTTCAGTCAATACTCAAAAGCATTAAGATTGGCTACCAAGCCGTTAACACACACACATACACACACAGACACTCATCATCCCCCACTGCACCGCTGATGTCCCTTTGCGATATGACCGCATCATTTCAGCTACCGTTTCCCTATGGATTCAAGCCCCCATTACTTCCAGCACCCCCAGTTACCTAATCTCCCCCTTCTTTCCTCCAGCACCCCCACCCTCAATTGCTCCATCCCTCCATCCATCCTCCCCTCTCCCTCCCCTGGTGACTACCTCACCCCCCAGGCATGGCAGCTGTGTTCTCCTGTAGGCATTACATCACTGCAAGAGCAGCCTTGTTACTGATCCCCTGACAACCAGCACTATCAACACACACACACACACACCAATATACATGCACATCCAGATACGTACACACTTGTGCATGGACACATATGCTTGTGTTTACGCATATTGCAGCAAATAACTGTCTACCCCATCCTTAACCTCTGCACCAATGTCCTCTCTGCCTTCCTCTCATCTTGCTTCGTTCATCCTGTTCATGCACACTTGCTCACACACGGGCTCACAGACACACACACAAAGATGAACTCACACACACATTAACTCACAGTCTTCATCACCCTAACCTGCCCTATCCGGAGAATGACGTCTCGTTCCCATGATATCCTGACAGATGATCTGCGGTGTTGGATGACGCTCCTGTCGCTGCCTGTCTCACTGGGGAGTGACAGGGGTATGGGCTCTGATGAAATATGTTAAATGAAAAATGTTTTAATCATGTTGTGAAGTGAAAACTTACATGGAAGCTTTTTATATAGAATAGAAAGTTTTTTTTTATTGTTAGACTTTGCATTGCATTGCACATTAGGGTTTGCATTGGTCATTTTAGACTGGCATGATTGGTGAAAATTAGGCTCAATTTCCTGAAAATTGTGCATCAGAATCAGTTGTTTCACCTCAGGTTATATGCTTAGAAACCAATTTCTGCAGAAATCAATCAAAAGCTTTATTTTTTTCCAAAGGGTATGTCTTTGTCCACAAGTTAAAGCAACTCAAAAATAAGTCAAAGTGTGAATAAAAATATGTATTTAACAGAAAATTAAGGGAGAACCCTCAGGATGAGCAACAGGCATTCCTCCTCCAGGAATAAAAACATGTAATATGGAGGAAGAAAAATACAATATTAGGTTAATAATGTACAAAACATATAGTATTAAGTGTAGTAAGTTAAAGAATTGCATGCACAGTGTGAAAGTGTTTGGACAGTGGACCAGAGAGAAGATGGCAAGCAGCTTCCAGGTCACACCTGTCACTTTACATTGCTGTTACTTCAGTGCATAACCTATTTGCACACTTACATCCAAGGATTTGCATGCACACACACACACACACACACACACACACACACACACACACACACACACACACACACACACGCACACAGAGGAATAACAGCTAATGTTTTTAACTTACAGCTAAGACAAAGGAACCACAAACTCAACTGAAGCGACAGAGGTACCTTTGGCAGGGCCACCATCTAACAGTCTTAACACCTAGTGCTTGTACATGAGCAACATTCATTCTCCATTACTGTTTGTAGCATTCACAACACACCTTGTGGCTTCCAGTGCCAGGACGCTGTGCCATGTTGTTCTGGTCTCCAAGGCCCCTTTGGCCTTTACACGCCATCTCTCTTTCTGTCTTATACCGCTATCTCATACTCATCTCTACTTCTCTCCCTGTCTGTTTTGGCCCATCTCTGTGTGTGTGTATGTGTGTGTAAACCGTGCGTTGCCTCAGTTACAAGCCCTCTACCATAAAAGCATGCTCTAAATCTAAGAGATGTCAGAGGAGGGGGGTGCCCGGAGTGACCGTCCTACCTATTTCTGTCGCAGCAGAGCACACATGTGCCGTCAATAAAAAAGGCCTGCCTGTCATATATAGTGTCTTGGCTGTAATCCTCTAATTAACACACCTACTATTCTTAGCGTTGTTACCTTGCTGAGGACTAGAGGGGGAGGAGAGGGGGTGTAAAGTGAGTGAGGGCACAGTCTTTGCTTCAGGAAATCAAAAGACTTTGAGCCTTTAAACATCAGCGGCTACTTTGTTTTTTTGCTGCTGGCTTCCACTTTCTGTGGGTTTGCAGGTGTTGCAGGAAGTCGTGTTTCAAAGCCAGTTTTATGGCTTCGAGCCACACGGACAGAACAACCAAACCAAGGTGTTGATTCAAACCGGGGTGAGGATCGGCCTGTTTGAAGTGTAGTGACCCCAGTTGACCACAGTGGAGTGCCACACCTGCTCCAACCATCTGCAGATGAGGAACAAAAAGTGTGTGTGGGTTTGTTTGTGTGTGTCTGTGGACATATATTTGTCACATTGTGGGGGCTCACCTTCTTTATGGGGACAAAACACAAGACCTCACAAGGTCAACCCTTAGATTTTGTGGTGAAGATGTGGGTTTAGGTGAGGGATTGGGTTTGGCAAGTAGTGGCTATAGTTATGGTTATGGTAAGCTGAATGAAAGAAATGAATGTGAGCTTATGTAATGTCCCCAAAACTGATGGAAACATGATTCTGTGTGTGTGTGTATTCTGAATGTGTGTGTGTTCTCGGTCCCTCCCAAAACCAATGTCTGCATTTTTCACAAAGCTCATCATCACCAAGTGACCTATTTCCACTCCCGCTCCCTCTCTCAGTGACCCGCAGTTTGACAGAGGGTGACGTAAGGCTGTTCTCACCCTTGTGTGATCATTCAGGGGTCTACAGTGATGGGATGAGGTCAGTCAGTCAGCATGCAGCTGGCCCCCTAACTAGACAGCTTGTATAAGCTTATTTGCCTTTTTTTGGAGCTGGGCTCACTGTGGCGATGACTTAATGTACTTGAAGCCCATCTGACCTGGTTTGAGCATAATCAGTATAGCAAGATGTCTCAACCTGAGACTGAACAGACCGCCGAGGACCTTTCACTGGCCTACCCATGACAGCCACTGTTTTAAGGAATCTGTGCTATTTTTATTAGCAAGAAGTTTAATGGCATGAAATGGAAGCCTGATGGGTTAGACTGATTGTTTCGGGGCTTTAAAATATATTTTAAAAAGCTGTACCTACATAATAATTGGTAAATTTTCAGTTAACACTCAGCCTCCTCCAGCAGTTGTGTTAACTGTGCTGCTCAGCTTCCATCACTGGACTTGTGGCCTACATGTTTGTCATTCCATAGTAAAGTACCAGGAGTCTGTGGCCTGTCAAATGGATGATGTCTGCCGACCACAAGCTTGTTTGGTCTTCTCATCACCTCTGGTTGTCCCTTCCTCTTTTGTCTGCTTTTTTTTTTCCTACTCCTCCCTTCACTACAGCCTCTCTTTCTTTCTGCTCCTCTCTCCTCTCTACCTTTTCATCCTCTAACACGAGGACACGGTGTCCAAACACCGGCGTGTTAGACATGAACCAGCGCAGGAAACATGGTGAAGTCACACACATTCCCTCACCTTCAGAGACAAATCAGCTTTCAACACACTGACACAGTCTTAATCTCCCCTGACCTATGCAGCCACAGTACATTTAAGGCAACCAACCTAATGTAAGTATGCAGCTTCTGCTAACTGATGTACTGTATAGCTTCATTAAAGGTGCAGACTATTTAGTTCTGAAAATCATCTTTGGTATATAACATGAATTAAATGTGAAAGCGAAAAGGGACTTTTGAAAAGCGATACTCTGCATCTCGTGTCTTTATTATTTCTTTCAAACCGTCAAAGTTCACAAAGCCTCAGCAAACATTCAAATATCATCTTTCACATGAAGAACTCAAACTGTCATGCACATCAACGCAAGCCTCTTTTTAGAAGCCAAGCATTGTCCTATCTACCCTGTAATCAACAACACAGACTATTCAGTCTTGTAGCAGCGTGTATGAATCTATATAGCTGTGTCTTCGCCGCCATCCTTCCCTGATAGAGGCCTGCCTCTGCAGCTAGGCCCCTGAGGTGGCCGCATATTTGTTTGGTGAGCAAGGAATGTGGTTACATGCCTTAGACATTAGCTATGATGGAGTGCTGGCTCCACAAGAGAGGGAGGGTGCAAGGGAGGTAGCAGAGGAGGAGGAGGAGGAGGAGGGAGGGTAGAGTCTGAGCTCACGGCAAGTGAGCTCATTCACCCTCAGAGCTCGAGGAGAGAGTGCAGCTCCGTCATCCTTTTTGCAGAGCGAGAGAGAGAGAGAGAGAGAGGGGGGAAGAGGGAGGAGTGTAAGCCAGCGACTGAGCGAATGAGAGACGGGGAGAGTGGAGCCGCACAACAATAGTGGGCTGCTCTTCTGGCTGTGGACTCACAGAGACAGAGAGAGCGCTCAGAGAGACACACAGACGCTCTGTCAACCAGCTGCAGCCAGATTACAGCTGGTTTATATGTACAGGGATCACAGACTACTCACTTTCCTCTCCGTCTTGCTCTCTGTGTGGGCGACCATTCTTCACAAAACCACAGAATTGCTAAATACTGACGCAGGAGCATTTTAGGAATTTTTGTGGTCATTGCATGGGATTTTGGCCATAGGTGGACTTGAGGAGCGTGTCCACAGACATTTTGGACTAGTTTTTGTTGTACTGGGTCTGTTCTCTGAGGGTCACTGCCTGGACACTGGGACAGCTGACTTGACCAGAGTGGACTTGAGCACCAGCAGGAGTTTTGTCTACTTGGGATCTTTACACTCAGACTGAGGACTCACCTTAATCAGCCCTCTGAGAAGAGCACTGCTGTTTGCTTGTTCAGACGTTTTTGTGCGGCGAGGGCTCGCTCCATCCCTGACGGAAGGAGCACCAGAACCTTTCCATCTGTGTGTGTGTGTGTGTGTGAGTGCGCACGCGTGTGTGCGTGAGACAGAGTGTGTTCTGGGGGATGCCTCTGGATGTGGTGATTGCCCCAGCGGAGGACTGTTTTTGGCCGGACCTGCAGGACACAGACATGAGGCTGAAGATAAGGGTCCGCCGAATGAAGGAGGGGAGAGAGCTACGAGGTGTGTATCCACCTGGACTCAGAGCAGGAGAAGTGATGTGTGTGTGTATGTGTGTGCTAGTTAACAAGGCTATGAGAACATCCATTTCTGGCGAGTAAGATGTTGAGGATGTAGGCCTTTGTATACAGAGGTTACAGGGCTATCATGCATAGTGAAAAGGCATGTGGAGTGTGATTGAATGTAATACAAACGTACAAGTTGCAGGGGGTTTGGCTGTAAAATACTTCACTGTTGGATACAGTTTGAGCTGCTGACAATGGCTTGTGCACTGCAGATGAGTACAAAGGCACAGTGGGCTCTCAGGTATTGAAGTATTCCAGTCCAGGCATGCTGCAAATGAAAGATAGATGTGAATTGAATTTTAAGGACGGGTACAGGATCAATAGTGAGATTTACCGCAAGAACAGCCTAAAAGAATACATCGCAGGGACCCTGCAAGACCCGTTAATTGTTTTCCCACCTTTTTGTTTGCGCACTTAATGTGTTTAGAGAGACAGAATAGGAAGAAGGAGGATTAAGAGGATGACATTATGAAGACGAGAAGCGATGAAGAGGAAAGAGAAGGGGGAGAAAAAGGGCCCAGGGGGGACGATTGAGAGCCATGACCCACGGTGTGACATAGTGCTCATGCTCTCTCAGCCTGTGGTCATTGAGATGTAAAACTATCACAAAGGCTCTTTCTCTTTCTCTTTCTTCTCCTCTGCTCTTGGCTTTTCTCTCACTCCTGCTCACTCTCTCTCTGCAGAATGGTGTCTTGTGGAGATTATGTTATCAATATGTGTGCAGCGTGCACTGCAGGTGTTTAACATAACACCTTTCACACAGAGCGCCAGGCATTACAGAGCTATGGTGCTGTGGAAAAATCCTTTTTATATACCAACACCCTCTCAGGCATATTGCACGCAACATCTATTCAGTCTGCATTCATGAAAAGGAATTTCCCAGTGTTATAATTGGATCCTTTGGGTCATAAATTTATGAGAATATGAGTGTAAAGTTTGTATGCAAATGTGGCTGCTGCATGCATATCAGTGCATATCAGAAAGCCGGTTCAAAGCAGTTAGCACAGCAGCCCTCCACACCTGCCATACTTCACACTGTTACAGTAGGTGTGTGTTTCTTTGTGTGCGAGCACGTGTGCACATGCAGTTCATCTCAGCCAGGTTTTGCTGCTGGGAGTGTCAAAGTAATTAGCTCAGACAAAGCTAGCAAAAAAAAAAAAAAATCACACGTTTGCCATCTGCAGGTGAAAATAGAATTGTGTCTGTCACTGGTTATTTTGAGGCACTTCAGCCTGTCTCTGTGGAAATAGACCTGTGAATGCAGGCTAAATGATAGGTGGGTTTATAGCTCTGTATTTCAGTGACACAGTACTGCTGAAACAACAACTGATCAAAGTGACATAGTCCCGCTATCTGTCCAAGGAACAGTAAACTGTTTAACCATCAGCCAGAATGACGTGTTAATCTTACAGTTGTTCCAGGCCATCATCAACTTGACGCCCTGTGTGAGAAGCGATGACCTCACCCGCTAGCTTATCTATGCTCTGTCAATCTACACGTTTTCTGACAGACGTGGCCCACTCTACCCCAGCACACACTCCCATGGCTTCTCCAGGCTGCAGCAGTGCCTTTGTGGAGCTGAGAGGGACGTGTGTGCAATGATGTCATGTTGGGAGGGTGAGGGATGGTGGTGGGGGGTTGTCACATTGAGATGCTAATGTCCCCTCATAGTGGAGGGGACAGCTGGAGGGAGACAGAGGATGGCGTCATGTCTCCCCTGATATGAACCACAGAGGAGAGGAATGGAGGGGTGCGGGGTACTCATTCAGGCAGATCAATGCCCCCAGGCTGTGGAGGGTTGTGTGTGTGTGTGTGTGTGTGTGTGTGTGTACGCACCTGCCTTGCCTTGTGTGTGTGTGTGTGTGTGTGTGTGCGTCCTATCCATTAACTGACAAGTTAAAGAGGGCAACTGAAAGCGACTGAAGAGTATGAAACGCACGCGCACACACACACACATGCACACAGCCGAGTGGGAGGGGGTGAGCTTGTATTGACGAGGCAGTCAATTGTACCAACAGCGGTGATGTAACAGCAGAGCTCCCATTAACCACAACAGCCAGGCAGGTGTTGTGTGTCTCTGTTTGTCCGCTCAATATCTCCGGGATTCCACCTCCATTCATCTTTCAGCTCTCCGCATCGATTCGCACAGCAGCCAACTCAAAAAGGCAGAATTTGATCCAAATATCCTCTGCTAAACTTACGCTTTCCGCCTCTGTGGGATAATTACCTGCATCTTAAACTGAAATGTGAATATTCAGTCAGTTGTAGGAAATGAGTGAAGAGAAGGGGGACCGCTGCTCGCTACCAGTGAACAAAGGAGGCCTGAGTGCTCGGCTCTGACAGGGCAAGAGAGGAAAATAAGCAGTTGCATAAGTGATGAAGTGGGCAGAGGAAAACGGAAAAAGGAAGTCACCGCTGGCTCGCATTGCCGATGGCGACACAGTGCCCTCTTTCCCAGTTGTGTGTTTTCTTTCTACCCGAACATTTTCTTCTCTTTTTTTTCCCCCCTTTTTTGACTGTGTGTTCGGAATTGGGTTAGTCACATCCTGCCCAAGTACATTTTCCAGAAGTCAAAGATAGATGACGTAGCGCTGTGCTAAAGGTGATCCCGTCGCTCAGAGACAAAACGTTTGAAGAGCGCTTTTGTGTGGTGTGACAGGTTTTCTTATAGAAGCCTTAGATGAGCGCAAAACACGTCTGCTCGTTTCCAAATGAAACCAGGGTTGGATATAAGCGTGAGACAAGCATGAAGCCTGACTGGAGCTTATCTCTTGAGTTTCATGTAGCAGTGTGTTAGTCTCTGCTGATTATAATGCTGCACTGAAGGTGAACTCATCTCTCCCAGTTCACTTTCTGATGTCATCTTCATGGACAGCTGGGCTGGTGTGTGTCACGGGGTATTTTCAGTGACCTCATTGTGAGTGTACGGTGTGTTTATGTGTATGCCTTGTGTGCTTGGATTGGAATGGACGGATGTGTCATGTCTTTGGGAGAATGTGAAGCCACGTCTCTTTGGGTTATTTGGTGTTCGCTGTTGTCTGTGCGCGCGTGTGTGCGTGTTTTATTCCATCATGACAGCGCTGAGGGGGACATGATGAGCCAACTGTCATCAACATCACTGCCCTTCCTCGCCGTCATGGCAACTTTAAGTAGAGAGGGGTCAGGTGACAAGGTGACAATAGCATGCTATCTCCTGTGTGACTAACGTCCATTATCGCTAGCCGTGTAAAGCTTGGACCACAGGGAAGGTGTTTATAATTGTGTTGACGTAATGTCACTGTCATGTAATAGGCCTAAGAAGCAGGCAGGCTCACTCAGTCCTGATCTCTTATCTCTGACTTCAGTCTCCCTTCATGCCAGTAACCCCTTACTCAGTCTGGCTTGACGGTCTTCCTGCCGTTTTGATGTTTGTTTAACGCAAGATGACGTCAGCTACAGTAACCATGGCGGTAATCATTAATCCAGACACAGGCGAGATCAAACGGCGAGAATATTTTTGGAAGAGTATTCTCATTCATGTGCTCACTTCCTCCTTCTTCCCTTCAGCGTTAAACACCGACACAGGGGCTGTCTCCACTGTGGAATGTCCTGTCTTCTGTCCTTCTAACAACTCTCTAACAATGTCCTCGCATAGAAAGGGAAATGGTTGCTGTGTGATGTCAGGCTTTTCCTGTTGATTTAACTCTCCAGGAAAATACCGCTTCCTCGCACAGATACAGTATATGCCTGTGGTGGGGGCTATATGGAGCTCCATTTATTTTCCTTGCTTGTGTGTGTGCGTGTGTGTGTGTGTGTGCGTGCAGGCTCCACACCAGCAGCTTGGGAACAGAGAAACCAGGAAGAAGCCCTTCAAAGAACTACCCTTCCTCCCTCTGTTTAATCAATTAGCGACACTGTAGCACCGCCCATAGGATCACTAGAAAGAGGCTCTGGTGGAAATTGTACAGTGCCAGCACAGACCAAAGCCAAACTGTGAACTACAAATGGCTCTTTAGTTTACTCTAAAGGGGCCAAAAAGGTTAGATCATGGACACACTCGAGCACAGCAGCTACGCCTCAGACTCTCCCTCTCTGCATTAAGCTTCCCTTCCTGTATCTTGTAAGGTATCCAATCGCTCTTTCAGCATTTATCCATCCACCCCTTCCCTCCACTCCACCCCCCATGTGGAGCGCTGATGTCATTGCTCCGCCGGTTGCCATTAATAGCTGGAAACAGACAACCCTTCTTCACTGTGCTCTTAAAGGGACAGTGTGCCCAGAATAGCGTTTGGTCATGAGGATGCACCCAGCCTCAGAAACTGTGGTGTTGTGAAATGGCGCCAAATACCAAAGCTGCTATTCTCTGACCGTTTGCACAACTTTATGTTGCAGCTTTTACGATGTCATATCTGTTGAGCGCACAGTCCATGCTGCTGACAATGTGTGCACTGTGTGTGTGTTGGCCAACTGTTGCTACATGAGTAGTGCAGCTGGGTGTGTGTTACAACGGAAGGCAATGTCCTGCCTGCACTGTGCTGTGTGTGCTACTTTAGAACAGTGATGTCATGTCTCACTCACTCTCACTCTGTGACCGTGTGCGCACATGTGTGTGTATGTGTGTGTGCATGTTGTGCTATGTCCCAGATTAGGTTAGGCAGGGCTGAACCTAGATTAGGTTCTAATCTCCTTTCTGGGGCTCAGGGTTTCCTTGAAGCACTCCACTCCCTTCTACACACTCCTTCTCAGCGAGGTCATTACCCATTCCTCAATAGACACACACACACACACACACACGCACACACACCTCACCCCCACCTCCTTTCATTGGCCCTCACCCTGTAGTTACTGTAGTTATACAACCACAGTTCTGCAGAGTAACGATGAGTGAGGGTAATTGTGTGTGTCTCTGTGTGTGTTGTGTCTGTGTGTGTGTGTGTGTGTGTGTGTGTGTGTGTGTGTGTGTGTGTGCGTGTGTGTGCGTGGACAGAGAACTACAGTGAAAGTGAATATTGAGCACATGTCGACTGCAAGATTATATGATGATGTCTTCAGATTGCATCTTGTTAATATGTGTGTGTGCATATGTATGGCCATGTGTATGTGTGTGCATGTGTTTGCACGCTCGTGTATGTGTGCACGCGTGCGTGTGTGTGTGTGCTGTGTGGTTGTCAGGGGGATGTTACTGGGCCTCTGTCCTGGCCCTGCACCTGTGGCCTCTCTCATTCCCCCAGCCTGACGCAATGCACAGCTACAGGACATGAGCTCATGCAGGAAACAGAGCCACACACACACACACACACACACACATATACACATATGCCAAAAGTGGAGCCGCCTGCCTCTTAAAGGGCCAGACACACACATTCCTGGCCGCCCAGCCGTTAACCTAACTTGCACACAGAAGCACAGAGAGACTCCTTTTTGTTCCTGTTACTCTAAGCAGGACCCAGACATTGTAGCCCAGATTCACCTCTGAGCTGTAGAGCGTCTGTCTGCTCTGCTAATGGAGGTGCAATGTTCTTCATGAGTTCTTGCGGAGTTCCCAGTGTGCCGTGTGACTGCTCTGTGGAAAACCATGAGTGTACCTAACCAGTTGTCTCCTTCTCGTCTGTCTGTGCAGGAGGTTTTGCTGCTTTCTCCTCCTGTTTCCCCGGCCTGTGTGAAGGGAAACCTGCCACTGCTCTGCCTATGAGCTTGTCCCAGCCCTGCTTGCCTGTGGCTAATGTAGGGCCCACTCGCATCCTGCCACATCTCTACCTGGGCTCACAGAAGGACGTCCTCAACAAGGTAGAATTTGTTTTTGTATCATTTCACTCATTTTATCACCGCCATTGAAAGATAACTAACATCTTACTTTGCAACAAAAAATGGCCTTGAACTAATTTTTTCCCTGTCTCTACAGGATCTGATGGCTCAGAATGGTATCACCTATGTGCTGAATGCCAGCAACACCTGCCCCAAGCCAGACTTTATCAGTGAGAGCCACTTTATGCGCATCCCAGTTAACGACAACTACTGTGAGAAATTGCTTCCCTGGTTGGACAAAACTAATGAATTCATAGGTAAGAAGAGGGAAAATTTAATAAAATGATAATGTGTTGGAATGTGTTTGGATTGAAGGTGAAGATTAGCAGTAAAATGCAAAATAGCCATTGAGGGAAGTGTCCTCATAAGGAAGTGACTTCATCTCAAGTTATGTGTTGAAGAATGCCATGATATTCAATACAACATACCCTTACATTGTCACAGGTGATAAACGTTCACGTGCAATTGTAGGTAACAATAGCATCAGGTATAACACATCCGTTCAGATGATCTGCTGGACTCTTCCAGGAAATGTCAGTTTGCTTTCAATAGAACTCGATTGACTCCAGAGACCTTGTGCTAAAGATGTGTATTCATACCTGTTTGTTTCCCCCTCAACAGACAAAGCTAAGGTGTCAAACTGCAGAGTCATTGTGCACTGCCTGGCTGGAATCTCGCGTTCAGCAACCATCGCCATTGCATACATCATGAAGACAATGGGCTTGTCATCAGATGATGCCTACAGGTACGCTTGCTCCTCCCATCTACCACCAGCCAAGCTAAGGTGTCAGCCTAGTAAAAAGGCAACTCACTGTTGAAAGTAATGCTAGATGATTTTCTCATCCTCCCCCCCAGTCGTGAGAAATGAAATTGTTAGATGGCTTGAGAGGGAACCGAGTGTGTACAAAAGGCTTTGCTTTGCGTTGTCTGAACAACACTAGCACAGGTTTATGTATTGTGCATCAATAAAATGTTCACACCTTACGCCTCATTCATCTAGGTAGAATCTTGGCCACAGATAGTACCCAAACTGCTTACAAGAGTGGCCTTGTTAAAACTGCTTCCCTGTCACTAATATTATTCAACTCTTTTCCTCCTTTCAGGTTTGTAAAGGACCGAAGACCGTCCATATCCCCCAACTTCAACTTCCTAGGTCAGCTTCTGGAGTTTGAGAAGGGCCTGCGATTACTGCAAGCTTTATCCTCTGATGACAAGATCTCTGAAAACAACACTAAGCAAAGCTCCGAGGTTAATGGAGTCAGTACAGGTTTCGAAATGAACGGTCATCGCAGCAACTATGACTCATCTGTGGCAGAGCCACACATCCCACCAGAACCCAAGCTGCCATCTCCCACCTCCCTCCAGCAAGGCTTCAACGGCCTGCACCTCTCTGCAGAGAGGATCATGGACACTAACCGGCTTAAACGCTCCTTCTCCCTGGACATTAAGTCTGTCTACTCCCCGAATAGCCCCAGTCTGGCACCCACACACTCTGAAGACGTCCCTAAGCTGTGCAAGCTTGACAGCCCAGGAACAGGCACCTCCAATGGTGTCTGCTCCCAGTCTCCCATCCTGGACAGTCCTAGCTCCTCCGATTCACCCTTCCCCTCACCAGGCAGTGGGGGCAGCATTGGAGGTTTGGGGTTTGGAGGAATTGAAGGAGTCCATCGGTCTGGTTCTTCCTCATCCAGACCCAGGAGGAAACCCAAACACTGCTCTGGCAGTTCCCCAGTCCACTCCCAACCACACCAACCTCCACAGTCCCTCAGCTTATCGCTGGACAAAAAGAGCCCTAGCCTGGAGGAGAACCTAAAAGGCTCCCTGCTCCTGTCACTACCCTCCCTGCCCACTGTGGGGTCTGGGGCCATGTGGACCAAACACAGAGAGACTGTCCAGGCCACCACTCCTGTTACTCCCGTCACCCCCACCACAGATGCCCCCTGGCACTTTGGAGCAGAGGAGGGTGGTGAGGGAGGGATGGAGTTGGGAGGAGGAGGAGGGGTTGGAGGAGGAGAGGACACATCGGTGAGGTTTGGGAGCAGCTCAGCATATGTGGCATTTGGGTGCAGCGAAGGCGTGCGGTTACGAGACAAGTCCCAGAGGGAGAAGCCCTCAGCACCACAGACACAGAGAGACCACCGGGACTCCATGTCCTCGTCCACAGCGAGCATGTCCAGCAGTGCAAACACCAGCGGGCCTGTGTCAGAGAAGCAGTTCAAGCGGCGCAGCTGTCAGATGGAGTTCGAGGAGGGCATCTCTGAGACGCGGTCCCGAGAAGAACTGGGAAAGATTGGGAAGCAGTCCAGCTTCTCTGGGAGCATGGAGATCATCGAAGTATCCTGACAGATAATGGACATAGGCAGAGCTGTCCCTTGGGGACACAAATGGACCTGGTTAGAGGGAGTACAAGAAGAGGACATATGACAGGGAGCAGAAGAGGCTTTTTGTGCTCCCTCACAGACAGTGTTAAAGACTCCAAATGAGAGCAGGACAAATAGATACACAAGAAGAGTTAATGTGAAGAGGTTAGCGAGCGAGCTAGCATTCACACCTGGACAGACGGGGCCTGTGATGTGGTGCTTAGCAGACCTTAACCATCCTGAACTCTCATACAAATCTGAAGAAAAGTCTGGGGGAGGGTGGGGTAAAGGGGGTGACTGTAGGTACTGAAACTTTTAATTTTTCTGAGCTCTGTCACAGATAAAAAGAAACGACCCAGGGCAAGTGTCATGTTGCATCCTTAATATATAGAATATCCCTATTTTGACAGAGTTCGGACTCAAACTGCTTGCCTGCGGTCAAATGTAGTGTGCTTCAGTGGGTGTATAGCTTGTGATTTGAACCAAGCCCTGTATTTCCTCCCAAAGCATCACCCCAGTGTCAGAAAGCCTCAGAACCTCGCACGGCTACGCCCAGCCCTCCCACCCACCCTTCCCAGTGGCTCTGCCTGCTACAGACTCTGCATAACAACATCAATAACAATAACAGACTCCTCAGCAGCCTCGTCTCCTCACATCACCACAGCACAAGGCAGAGAGATCCCAAGGACTTAATCTAATGGCGGTACTGTATCCAAACAATGAAGGATCCTCAGCATGTTGTTGCTGAAAAGACTGAGTTGAAGACGCTTAGCAACGGGCAGTGTGTCCCCCCCCCCCCCCCCGACAAAGCACAGCGTGTCTCTCCTGACTTTGGCTCCCTTGTTTCTAGTGTTAACATGATGGGACTGAGGTTTCGGGATGGTGGCGAGGGTTCGCTTTAACAGCCCCTCAGCTCCTTTATAGACCCCCTCTCCAACCCCCTACCACTGCCCCCAGTCACCACCTATGGTCACCACTGAGCATGCACCAGAAAGGCTGACTACAGACAGACAAATACTATATATACAATATGAATATATATAGCAATTTTAATGGACTTCTAATGGACTTTTTTGTTCAGTTATAGTTTTAATTTATTGTATTGGTTCATTCTGGTAATGAGAAATAATATAATGTTTTGTGGATTTATTTCTTTTTTCTTTTGTTGAATTATTATTATTATTATTATTATTTGCTGTATGGTATTTATGAACACACACAAACAAATACACACATTCAACAAAATCAAGCAAGCAATACGTGCTATTCCTTCTTTGGGGAGAGTGATGTATGACTTTTAAATGCACTTTTCTGCTTTCTGATAACCAAGTTCAGACACCCCCTCACACTCTGGCAACATGATACTCCAAAAGACAAGTCTTGGGTTTTTTAAGTGCAAATATAGAGCCTCTGTTTTGTTTTGAGGGTGGTACAGACAGCCCACTAGTGACATCTATATGAACAGGATCTCTGTTTTAGCTCATCTGCATCTGTCTGTATTCATGGATTCATCACAAACGAGGTTCTGACTGTGTGCAGAGGAAGACAAAGTAGACACACACACTCTCATCACTCGTTTACAGTAAAACATTTTCTGCCAGTTTCACGAGGGCTTGCATGACAACAACTATATGCAAACAGACACACGCTCTTTCCCAGGTTTGAAATGTATAGACTTGTACCGAGTGTCCTCTCCAAGCCAGCACCAGTTCATCATCATCATAGCACGTCCCACCAAAGCTGAAACCAACACACACACATACACACACACACACCCTATACTATATGCACTTACATATATTTTCACACATGTAAAGCATAGGCCCTACACACCCTTTTGTTTATTCTCAGGGGATCTTTCAGTGAGCCAAGCCCGGCACAGGGTACACAGCTGCTGGTACATCAGCACAATGCATGTCCATAAAGCTCCCTCGCTCTCTCTCACTTTCTCTCTGTTTTTTTTTTTTTGTTTTTTTTTGCTTTTATTTCATATTTTCCAAAGCTTTGATAAAAACAGCATAACAAAATGGAAAGAAAAAAAGAGGATCTTCATATCTTGAGGTGAAAGAAATGAAAACTTTGCTCTCCTGGTGCGAGATTATTTATTTATAATGCAAAATGTGTTTATTTTTCCTTTGACCCTTGATTAGCTTTTTTCTCTGGTGATCTCTGACCTTTGACCTTGGACTGCTGCAGCTACAGTAAGTTCAGATAGACTCCTATGTTCCCCCGAGGCTCAAGCGACCTCTCCTCTCCTCGCCCTCCTCTATATTTTTAAGAAATGTTGTTAGAATTATTTATGACATGTAACAAAGATGATGCAGGCTGTCCCATTTGCTAAAATTGTTATCAATTATTATTATTATTATTATTATTATTATTATTATTATTATTATTATTATTATTATTATTATTATGTTGTGTAAATAGCAACGCATCTAAGAACACTGATGAATTTAGATGAGTTTTTAAAAGAAAATCCTGATACCTTAGGCTGCTTGACGCAAAAATACCTCAGGTTCTATTGAAAGGCTTTTCCTTCCCCTGTACATGTTTTGTGAAAATGAGACAAAAATACAGACATGACAAAATACAGACTTCTCTCTGCTGCTTCTTCTTCTTCTTGTGTTCTTACATGGGGGCTGAACAGGGCTGGGAACAGAATTCCACCAAACAGACAAACAGCACATCAGCACATGCCGAGTCCAGGAGTCTTCTTTGCTATTGATTTTGTGTTTAACCAACTCCACTCTGACCGCACAACACGGCTTAATTGATTTTTTTTTTCTCTCAGACTGGGCCACTTGCTTCAATATGCTGATGGGATGGTGAATTATTTAAGAGATGATGTGTTCAAAATTGCTTTGTTGAAAAGGCACATCCACCTTATTACAAAGTTTACACTAAATTATTGCTTATAGTGTAATAAAAGCTCCATTATGAGCAAAAGTAGCAATACCACAATGTAAAAATGCTCTGTTAAAAGTGAAAGCCCTGCAATCAAAAGCATCATAAGTTAAATGCACTTAAATATATGATTGTGCAGCCAGCCAGGAGAAGGTTAGTTTAGGCTAGCACTGAGACAGGAGACAGGGTGAATCAGCTACCCGAGTCCTGTTGTGTCCCTCCAGAAGTGCCAAAATCTCGAAAACAGATTTGGTTTCTGACAGTGTTAGCTCATTACAAGCTGACAGAGGAAATGTGCAGGTACACCGGAGGTTGGCAGCCAGTCTGTGCTTCCATCAGTGACCTGTGATATAATCCCACAGGAGGAAGCGACCCCTTCAGGGACCTGTTAGCCACACCTCTGAGCAACGTCACCCTGTTGTTCCCTGTCTTCTCTCAGATTGACTCACTGGCTGGTGTTATCCCCCTGCTTCCTCTTCTCACACCCAACACACACACACACACACACACACACACACACACACACACACATGATTTCAGGTTTTCACCTCTTCCTCATTCTGAGTGTCTGCGGACACAGGAGCGGGAGGGCGGCTGGTGAGGGTGCAATGTTTGCCAATGATGTGATGTGTTTGAACAGCGCTTACCTCCAGGGGATGAGAGAATGAGGTGAGGTAGTGGTGTAGTGTGTGAGAAAAAGAAAGACAAAGAGAGGTATTTGCCCCCAGAGGACGCAGAGTCGACCGACGTTACAGAAAAACAGTGTCCAAATCCAGCAGGGGGGCAATTTGTCGAGCCCCCTCCATGGGGGCTTGCGTACAAAGGCAGTTTTGGTTTCATGATGTCATGGTGGAATTTCACCTCGCACAATCAAACAACATCTCTCTGCAAACAAAGCATCCTTCCCAAAGCCCCACCATTTGGTTCAATCCACACAGAACACACACACATACGCAAGCAAAACCAGATGGCCCTTGGCATTTTTCAGTGATCACAATGCTGTCTTAATGTGCGTTTCACTGAGTCCAATAGGAGACAGGCAGAGGTAATGGCATTACCAGCATCTCCAGCTGAGTCCCTCTGCTCTTGCATATGTCTGTCTTTAATTTACCACCATCATGGGAATCCCCCATGACAAGACCGCCATGGTTATGAAATACATAGCAAATCCCAGTTTCTCACTTTCGTTCTCTCTAACATGAGCCCAGAATGTTGGTGTGTGCATTTATCACTTGGATCATAACAGATAATCCTTTCACAATATGTGTGTGTGTGTATGTATGTGTGTGTGTGTGCACGCACATGTGCGTGTTCGTGCGTGTGTGTGTGTGTGTGTGTGTTTCAAGGTGCCCTCAGCTCGTATTATATGGATCTGCATCTCGGGTAACCTGCTCGTCTACAGTCTCCCCTCCACTGTGCTGAAGTCTGCACTTCTATTCAGGTTTCTTGTTGCCGGTGTACTGAACCCCTTCAGCGGCTTGAAAAAGCTTTCTGATGCAGTTTTTCATAATTCTCACTCTTTTTTTTTCTTTTTTTCATTTATCTTATATCTGCCTCTTACTTTACATGTTGTTTGCTCACTGAAACAAATATATGGGAGGGTTAAAGCCAGGCAGGCAGTACTAAAGAATGCAGTGTGCAGTGTGTGCAGATATGCTACACATTTCTACATGCGTACTCATAGACATATTTTCATGGGTATTTTTATGCATGCATATGAGATGTCCAGTGTATATGCATTTGTATATATTCTGTAAAGTATCAGGAAGTAATTAAAAATACCTGTAGGAAAAGTCGGAAAGCTCAAGGTGATGCATTCAACTGTCTTGGACAGTCTGACCATTGGTCCAAAACCCAGGCAATGTTTGGCGTTTTTGCAAGAAAAAAATATTTAAATGATTAATTTCTTATAATTGATTTGTTTGTTGATAAACTAATTGATGAGGCTTGAATTGTGTCACCTCCAATCTGCATTTAGTCAAGTTTTTTCCTTTGTTTTGTCACCTTTCTGTATGAATGAACCGTTTGCTGTTCATCCATGCACATGTATGTGTATATGCATATGTGAATGAATGAATGAATGAATGAATGAATGAATGAATGGTCATGTTTTGCGTGTCATAGCAGTGAAATGAAAATCTGAAGCATCTGTATTTGTGCACGAATATGTGTTTCGTGTGTGTGTGTGTGTATGTGTGTGTGTGAGCGTCTGAGTGTGTATCCTGATGGGTACCAGACGTATCCATGCTGAGGAGCTGCCTGGCGCCTGGTCCCAGGCCGTCTATATGGAAACAGTTAGGAACTGTTACGTCAGCAGGCTATGGCACTCTCTCTCTCTCTCTCCGCTTTTCCACTCGCACACATGTGCACTCACATCCAAAGTGCACTTACGCACGCACATATTTTCACAGAACAGCCCACTTTCTTCTTCTTCTTCTCCTCCTCTCTGCGTTGCTCCTTTTTCGCACACTTTCATCACAAACACACTCTCATAACACACTGCTCGAAAGTTGCGTCAGCACAGCATTCCACACTTTTCCACGCGTCACTGAGGATGACTGACTCCAAACAGCATTTCTTGCCCTTTTTTTTCCATGGAAAACTCTTGTCCTTATATAACCCTGTAGTCTGGCAGCCTCCTCGTCCTACTATTCTCCTCTGTCTGTCTCCTCTCTCTCATCCCTATCCATCTCTCACGCAAGTGGGCAAAAACTTGAGCTCTGTGGGCTGAGAGACCGGGCAGCCTGTGGTAGTTTCCCTCTCCTCTATGTCAGGCCAGCAGGAACCTTGGTACAAACATGTGTCTCTAATATTCTCTCCCTGCTGCTGCCCTCCTTCAGTCATAAGTGCATTCATGAGTCCATCTTCATTTCGACATGAATTCCAACTCACCGCAGCGAAATGAGCTAAATAAATGAACGCAGGGAGATCGTTAGCGCATTTTCTGCAGCAGCAGCAGGCAAGAGTTTGTGTGCCTGTGTGTGTGAGGCCTGTGGTAAGGAGGAATCCCTGGCTGGCTCTGAGGCTCAGCAGGCCTCAGGTAATCCAGCTTAATGCAGTTAGCGTTGTCATGGCCACCTGTGTATTACACACCGCAGCATTACAGCAAGACAAGGGGGGGTGTCTAGACTGGCAAATCACTGGAAAACAAAGACAGGTTGCGAGGGCCACACCGTGCTGTCTGGAGCCTTTGATATGAACAACAATAACAGAAATTGGTCTTAGTAACGTTCAGGGATCCACCTGGTTGATTTTCATAAACCACAGAGACGGGTTTAATGTAATTTCCATGTATGGAGGTGATGGAATATGCAGGGGGGTTGATTTGCACACAGAGCAGCACCAGAAGGTACACACACACTTGTTGTGATTACTCAGGCAGGTGTTGTGTAACTGACTGCTGCCACCTACTGCTGGCTCCCAGTCAAACTCAGCAGCTTGGGGTTCGTCCCCTGACAGGAAGCCCAGAGGCGATCAATACTTTTGTTCTACGATTCAAGCCAGCAGCAGATTGAATGTGCATCAGTCTGTCAGTCCTCAGGTTTCGCTTCGCCTCTGTTTTCAGCAATGACACTGAGTGAATGGACAAAGACAGAGTGTGTGTGTCTTCATTTCCTCCCTGCATGTAGCAGAGAGGCAGCCCCTCTTCACTGTCATTGAGTGTGTGCGTGTGTGTATGTGTGTTCAAAGTGCTGACTAAAGCAGCTGGTGGTGCTGACATCTGTATCTGTCTTTCTAATGGTGGAACAAACTGCAGCACAGTCTCTCTCTCTCTCAGCATCAGCCCCATCAGCACTCTCTGCCCAGGTCCAAACCCCATCAGTGTGTCAACACACACACACACACTGTTCCTGCTAGTCTGCAACATAGCAGCGCATATCCCATATCTCAGCGTCTGCACCTCCAAAACCACATCCCGGACCACCGCTGAAGAAGCCAGCGCTTCAGGTGGATGTGCACTGCCGACACAAGGTCAGACACTGCCTCACCTCGTATTAAACCCAGACTACAGTAATCACAGGTTTGGTCTGACACATATGTAAGCGCCAGTATGTTTCTCCTCAGGTCCTGAACCAGCCATTTACAGACCAAATCAGTTAAGTACCATAAATGCCCCCTTTCAGAGTTTAGGTCTGCTGGGAAAGCTTAAATGATTGTATAGTTTTTTTTGTTTAATTCTTTCCTTTTCTTATGGCTTTAGATTGAAGGGAATCCATTAGAACAAGCTATTTAAAACATGTTTTTCTGATGACACCGGCATTGACCGTGAAGCTATTCCTGACTGAATCCATAATGTAGAGCTGTGGATACTTTGAATGGAGTGTTGCTCTTATTTCTGTCTGTAGATTTGAACACACAGATTTGGAGGATCAGAGATAAAACTTTGCTTCCCATAAAGTACAGTACGCTTTTCTTTTCATCTTAGAGGAATTAAACCTGTCAGGTTTGATTTTTCCATGAAGATGCACACATGTGTGCAGTTTGTTAAAACATTTTGCAACACATCACACCTTTGCAAAATTCCTCTTTTTATAAACATATTGAACAATAAATTAAAAGTTGGTCATCTACACAGGGATTAAAAATACAAATTTCATCAGTTCTTAGAAAAAAATGGACTGATTAGATGTGATATGATGAATGACATAACAAAAGATCAAATAAGACCTTGTTAAGTAGCAACACTGTGGGTTTGGAAGCACCGTGACAGTATCCAAAAAGCATTTTAAATATACATATATACATTTATGTTTGAAGGCTTTTTCCTTTTGCTTGGAATGTTTCGTGAATCTTTAGAAATGATAGAAACAGACCGAAGCAAAAAACATTTTTACTGCAAACACACCATGATCAGATGGTGGGCAGCTTTAATGAGCACAAAGACGGGATGACTTGTATGTTGCTAAAACAAAGAGTGAATCTCACACACATACACACACACACACACACACACACACACACACACACACACACACACACACACACACACACACACACAGCAGACTGCTTGCTGCTGACACACAGTGTCTGTGGCTGCTGCTCTGTTATCATTTCTCCTCTCTCTGCCCATGACCTCAGAGCCACATGCAAGCTATTTCTGTTGAGTTGCTTCTGGCTGAAAATGACTTCATGTCTGATTTGCTTGAAACAGAAAGAGGGGAGGGGGTCGGGGGGTTGCTGTATCTCCGTGTGCATGGAAAATTTATTGCATTAAAACAGGATGCTTTGACTGTTGTGCAGACTACTGTTGTTGGTCTGGGTTTGATGCACCAGAGGCAAGACTGTGCAAGCAGTGCACCTCTGCTCCTGCTTCCCTTTTTAATGGTTTTCAGCCCCTTTGTTCTATCAGTCCTTCTGCTTTCACTTCTCTCCTTTTGTTAAATCTGCCACATCTCTTCTTAGATCTCCTCTTCTTTCACCTTCGCCCGACAAGCTTCCCATCTTTCTCACTACAACACTGCATTTACCCTCCATCTGTTGTTCCAAAGCCATCCCTTTCTGTCCTCCACCTCTCTCCTTCTTGCGAGGATGGGAGCTCTGGAGCCAGGTAGGTCTGCAGACATGAGTAATGTGGCTGAGACTGACTCATACGGCAAGACATCAGCCGTCAGTGTGGAGCCAGCAATGACACAAGCACAAGAAGACACACATACACATACACACTCACTACAGCATACACTGAATCGACACACAGGCAGACAGACTTGGCGGTGCCGACAATATGAAACCCAGTCATGCAAGTGGCCATTACCATCACCTTATATCGTGTGATCATAATTGAGAAACTGAAAATGAATCCGCAGTGATGACATCAGACTGCTAACAGTAAGCATGTCTAAGACACAAACACACACACACACACACACACACACACACACACACACACACACACACACACACACATTGTCTGTGTGCATAAAGCCAGTTAGGTAAATGTAACAAAGTGCTTGAATAATATTTAATTGTGAGTTTATTATAGTAATCTCTCTCAGGTAACGCGCTGACCTTGAGCTTTGTTCTCAGGTTGCTCCCTAAACATTTGTGAGTTTGGAAAATATTTTTAAGACGGCTTTGGAATCAAACACTTCCAATCAAAACATAGTTTTAGTTTTATGAGGGCATGAAAATATCCTTTTAAAGCTACAAACCAAATGTTACGTCTAGTTACTGTGTAATTTATGAAAACCGAAAAACACACATGCGCACACACTCCTCACTGCTTCTATTAAACATTTATTATTCATGCAAGAGTAATGCGAGGTGTCTCCATTTTAATGCCTCCTAATGGCTTTTTGAGTTACCGCTGCCAGCAATGAATAAATCATATCAGTCATGGCACAGCCAATACCTCACTCACCCTGGCACTGAGCTGATCTGTAGGTATGTGGTGTGTGTGTGTGTGTATGTGTGTGTATGTGAGATAGAGAGAGAGAGAATGAGGGGTGCGTGGCTTAATAGCTGCAAATTTCCACAGAAGACATGTTACAGTAGGAAAAACTAAGGTGTAAATAATAAAATCAACAATAGCTCACATGGTCACTTGAATCGAGTGGAGACATTGTTATTGTTATTAGCTTTTCTGCAATGACAAGCCAAAGTGTAGCTGCCTTCACTTCCTACACACTGTAATAGTGAAACTGTAAGAGTCAAATCATCACTGCTGTGAGCTTCTGCTGTGATCAGGACAGATGTCAAGTTATGTCAAAGTTTATTACACCCTGATATCATGAAGTATGTCTCCAAAGGCTGCACACATAAGCTGGATAACCATAGTTTAGTATTTAAAGTGTGTGGCTGATGGGAAAAGATGTGTTTCGAGTTAACGTTTGCATGAGTCCCTTGAGCTCGCCTCTCAAATGTGGACAAGAAGACAATTGCAGAGAAAAGGGGCTTGTTAAGAGAAGGCCCTACCACCTACTGGTCTTTAATTCATTGTTGGGACAGTCTGGAAACCTGCGTTTTCAGATTGCAGAGCCCTAACAGGTATGTGAGGAGTGACTAGAGGTGATAAGCAGGATGGTGCAAGTCTGTGTAATATTCAAAAGTTTAAAGCAAAGTGTTGAAGTCATATCTAGCATGTACCTGGAGCCAGTGTAGTGAAATAAGAACAAGGATCACATAATCACATTTTCTAGTCATAGTTAATCTCCTAGCAGCAGTGTTTTGCACAACCAGATTTAGGTAAGCCAAAGAAAAGGGTGTTGCAATAGTTGAGCCCAGATGATGCATGAAGAAGTGTTTCAGCATCGGCCATGGAATGAATGGGAGACAGCTTGGCGATGTCTCATGAGTGGAAAAATGCAGTCGACACATTGTTGGTATGCTTTAGAGGACGGGCTGGAAAGGACAGGTAGAGGCGGTGAGATAACTGGATCGGACAGAGAGGCTATAAGTCAAGACTAGGTCAAGCAGAGGTGAGCAGGTACCAGTAAAATCTACGAGGTCAAAGCTTCACTGAATGGCTCAGATTTGTCATCAACACGGATATTAAATTCCTCCATGACTAAAACACTGTCCATTTGTGTCAGTATGTGACAAAGACAGAAAGAAAACTGACAAAAAAGTGTTTAAAAGCCATGATGGTCAATATAAAGGTGCTATATAAAATGATTGCTACTTAGAGTCCATAAGAGGAACCTCAAATGGAATTAAATTCATCATATATAGCAGCTATGCCCCCACCTCCTCTTCATTCACGTGACACTTGTAAACTAGTGTGATTTGGAGGCAATGCCTCATTTAGGCTTGCCAAGTCATTTGGCTTTAGCCAGGTTTCATATAACCCAATAAAATAAAGACTCTGGTCATCTATAATGTCATGGATAAGCAGTGATTTAGCAGAAAGTGATCTAATATTAATAAAGCTACTGCTGAAAGTAACATTTGGCAAAGTGGCAGGAGATGGGATATACAGTAGTTCTGAATGTGGATGGTGTTACTTGGATTTCAAAAACTGTAGCTCTTACATTTAAAACCCTGGTTTTCACTGATAATAACAGGAATATGACAATAGCTGTGGAGTAAACCGTTATCAATATTGTGAGGATTTTCTGGGACTTGGCAGCTTTCATCAGGACTGTTATTACGTGAGTGAATAACACCAGGCCATGAGCCAGCAGGATCAAGAGCGGCTGCGTTTTGAATCGAGAAAGAGTTAAAAGCTGTATAGTTTCCTGGTCCCTTTCCAGTTTGGGTGTTTGCCATCAGTTTTATATAAATCATGCTCAGTCCATTGACATAGAGAGGACCAGATAGACGACAGCCTTTGCCCAGGCATCCAGCAGCTAATGCCAATGTTTCCATGTTGCTGGAGCTTAATTGATTGTCTGGACATTTGATATTCATAAATATTCTGACACCTTCTTGAAGGAGCTTCAGCAGGTGGACACAATGAAGCTGAACAGTGTGACAACCCCAACTACAGCAGCCATGCAACAACACCACCTTTATGAGGCTTGTAACATCTCTCTTTTGCTGAGACTCTTGTTGAGACCTTTTTCATGGCTGATATTTTGGTATGTCATAGCAGAGAAAGCACAGGTGTAATTACGAGCATTGATAATGACTTTAATTGGTCTTGGCGCTCCAGTTCAAAGGCACAAGTGCTGGAACACTTAATTAAGCTGTCATTAAGAATATTAGGCACACCTGTGTCTGTATGTTTGCTATGTACGCAGTGGAAAAGGCCTATTGAAACACAATGCAATCATATGGTAAGGCATAATATTTTGCTGTCCTTATGCCTCCTGTACATGAGCTACAGTTTATAACATAGAATCCATGACGCTACAAACACCGTCAAGCTTAATCAACAATTTTCTGTCATTCTTACCTAAATTTGAACATAAAAAGGTTGAAAATGACAGACGATAGACTGCATTGTATGGATACATTAGCTGAACTGACGCTGAGCTCTCTCATGCACTGCACGGCCTGGGATGATGTGAAATGGGAACATATCGACCCCTGAATGGCTCAGTATTGATGGGTGGATGGATTTCAGGAAGTGACCTTGGCAAACTCAGACGAGCACCTGACCAGAGCGTGGCTCATTTTCCCACAGAGCTCATCTCTGGCACCAGCCGGCTCACTGAAAACACACCGCGGCTTATGTCCTTGTGAGAGTTAAACATAGTTCACTGGACTGATCTGAGGTCATTGGAGAATGAGCATAGGTCGCTGTAGTCATGCTGAAATGGCGTCATGAATTTGGTCATTGGAGTGTGTCCTAAACTGTGGGGTCAAAAAGAGTAAATGGAGCGGGTGGAGCCAGAATGCACAAAAGCAAAGATTCAGAAACTGAAGCGGATAAATGGATTTCAGCCATCAATCTTTTTATTATTTAAATCTCAGCTTTTTCTACTGTGGCATGTTAAAGTGTCTGCAGTGTTAAGGGGCTACTAGAGAGACCATAACCGCAGAGAGCCACAGAGCCTACCATCTACTCATGAGCAAGACACGAAGGCTACTGACGCACGGACATACCGATATTGTTATTGGTACCAGTACTGACCTTATCAAACAGATATCAACAAGAAAATGCAAATCGTTCACTGTGTGTGTTCACTGTGGACGGCAATGATTTAAACAATAAATCAAAATAGAATTTTGAAGCTATAAACCTGCAGAAAAATTGATATATATTTTTATTAAGTTTGATCATTTCCAGACGTTTTCTTTCTTCCTTTTTTTTTTTTTAAATTTACTCTTTTGAGAACCTGTAGATACTAAACAAAAATGAGCTTTCATGATTTGGATGTCTTGATTAGTGACATATCTACACAAACAGTGTGCTCAAGAGGTCATGTAAAATTATGGTCTCATGCTGTACCTCCAAATCAGTTCTACATAGGGCGCATGGATCTTAAAATCAATTAAATAGATTTCAAACTCAGATCAACTTGTGTACAACATAACTGTATTACTCCTGTAAAACTGAGGCTTGAGTAAACGCAGTGCAGCGTCTGTTCAGACCTGTATCAACAAACATCCCACACCGCCCCCGTGTGGCTCTAACCAGCATTACATCAGGTTTGACCGCTTCACCAGCATCTTGTCAATCATCAATATAACCCCGCCTCTCAGTGAACTGATTGGAGGCCAGCAGGGCGCTGGAAAGACAACGAGCCAATCATGCGGCTCTGCCTCCTGTTAACAGGGCTCCTATTCTGAATGCCCTCTCCGTCACCTGTGTGTGTGCCACTGTTATTTATAGAAGCCTGACGATGCTGAGTGGAGCAGAGAAGAAGAAGAGAAGGAGGAGGAAGCAGGGAGGAGAGGGGGAGACAGGAAAGGAAGAGAGGAGTGGTGGGACTTGATGACGACTATACGTCTTGCTCTAACTGTCTCTCAGAGAGAGGGAGGCAGACAGGCTGAGGGAGCAGACCAGGCTTTTTTTTTTTTTTTTTAACATATTGATCCCATTTTTTCAATGTGCATCTGTCTGATTGGTGGGTTTCTGAAAGAGAAGAATGGGTGAAAAGAAAGGAGGGAATGGAAGAAGGGAAAGAGCTTTGAAAAGCTACAAAGACTGAGTAGTCATGGGTTAAAGTTAAAGCAGGGGCAGCCTACATGATGAATTATGGGACTGAATATATGCCTGTGCCAAAAATAGAAAACCCACATTGACAAAAATGTCAAATTCAGCTCTTGGTGTCTTCAAATAAATTGTTTTGTTGAAATAAAATTGAAAAAACAGCAAATCCTCACTTTCTAGTAAGTGAATCCAGCACTGCCTGGCAATTTTGCTTAATAAGTGACTTCACATATTAAGCAACTGTCAAAGCAGTTAATTTTCAGCTCTATTTCTCTATACAGAATAGCTGATATGAAGATCTGCATCAGCTGATCAAATGTCATGCTGCCTCAGTGAATGCAGCGGGTCATCAGTTTAACTTAAGTCTTTCAAGTGGGTGAAGACATAAAAAACAGTTTGTTCTGCCTCTGCCCAGCCTGTGTTTAAGAACAAGCAGAGCGGTACGGCTGATAGTATATAATAATTAAGCCTGTGATACATATGTCATCACTGTAACTGTCCTGCCTGCACTGGTTCACAGTGAAGGGTCAGTGCACATGAGTGCTTTCTGTTTAGATTTATGGCCTCCAATGACATTTGTCTTAGTTTTGTTTGGAGGGTTCTTTCTATTCTTTATGTTATAATGATGAACACTACAGGAGGCTTACTAAAGGCAAAGACATGGACAGATTAACTGGTGGGCCCCGGTGCCCCTATTGACCCCCAGCCTACCACCCTCTGCACATTGTGTATGTACATTGTGTCGCCACAGATTCCCATCAAATACAGGGGCAGACAACAGACTGTATGTGGCAGCTTCATTACATGCCCACAGACCCTGAGACCCAATGCTGCTTTTAGGCTGTTGAGACACTATCTGGTCTCAAGCTTTTAATGTGTTTTTACAACTTTATGTAGGAAAAAACTAAATAATAAAGCTCTAAAAACTAGATTTTGACAGATAGTCTCTCTACAAGACAGGGGCAGAACATTGTTGGCGCTAATAATGCTGGACCTGCTTTGGTAGATATTGTGCTTTTTTGATGCAAATTCCCGAGCAAAGTTGCAGTTAATCAAATGGCCTGAACCCAGTGACATATGGGGCCCCGAGGGGGTCTGTGGCCCCAGGGCAGTTGCCTGAATTGCATGTGTTTGCAGCATCAAAATCTTCATTTCAATGCCCGCTGTGCTCTAACAATTAAACTTAAAGGTATGTCAACAGCACACGCAATGATCTTTCCTTTTAAGCATCTTTCTGACAGTCAAACTCACTGCTACGTAACCCATTGCATCCATGTTCATACATACATAACAGCCTGCGTGACACGCATTTTACGCACAGGAGAGACAGAGTGGGTCGGGTCTGTGTTTACTTCCGGACTCCGATTTAGACTTCGCTCAGACAGCAGCAGCTCCAGTGGAGGTTCAGGCTGTCAGCTAGCACGGTAGCCATACAAGGCTTCATGACAGAGGTTACCGGGTTGACCAGCGGCATCCCAGCAGACAAGCCTCACTCGGCGCCACTGCACACCGGACACCGCGACTCCAGGCAGACCCGCACCGCTGCCCTGCTCTCCTTCGTGCTCAAAGTCACTCAATGCTGCACACCCGCTACCAGCTAACAGACTGATCTGACTGTGTTACTGCCACTTCATGATCCGAGCTAGCTTGGGACCAAAACAAGGACAATCGCTTCAAGTTTAAGCGGCGCTGGTATTTGACCGGCCAGGATCCAGCAGCTGGGAGAGACACGGGCCCCAGGGCGAGCGACGGGACTCGGGGGCCAGGCAGCCAGGGCAGCAAGGGTGGTGGCTGGATAAACTAGGGGGTCGCCTCCAGCTCCTGGTGGATTTATCCCCTGCCAGCTAACGGTAGCTAAGCTAGCTACAAACAGCGCCATGGATTGGTTAATGGGGTGAGTACAGACAGCTAACTTGCCTAGCCAGCTTACTCTCCCATGTCAGGTCAGCTGCGCAGTCTTTCTGATGCTGGCTGCAAATTCACCGCACAGTAACTGACACCACCATAGTCAGCATTAGACAGGTGCAGTGTCGTGTTGAATACTGTCAAATTTCCACTTAAACGCATTAATCTTGCCACAAGCGGGTAGCATGTTGCCTAGCTTAGCTTAGCCCTGCGATGCTAGCTTGATAGCAAAGCTGGCAACGGTCTCATGGTTCAACAGTAACGTTAAACCAGCCTAATGTTACCCAGGGCCAGGCGGTATTTTTGGGCATCTCTGTGGCCTGCAGCGAGCTAGCCAACGATGGCAGCGCCCAGATTAGGTCGTATGAATGTTTGTGTAGAGGCCAGTTTGCTACACAGGGAGCTTATTAATAGGAATGATTAACACAGCGAATGGGCTAACGCTAGCAGCCCTTCAGTCTTGCTAACGCGGCTGTGCCCGGGTTTAGTTTATTGCGGTTGCAAGGTGCGCTGGCCGCTTTTATGGGACTCACCGTTAGCAGCCATGCTAACCTAACGTTACCTAATGTGCTGCCTTTGGGACACAACAGAGGTTCCGGTGTCAACGAGCTCTCTGGTGGATAATACTGCTGTCATGCTTGTGAGATAGGTGCCATAGAAGATGATAAATAAATGTTGGTTGATTTTAGTGAGGTCAACTGAACTGAATTAAGCTGAAACATATTTGTCTTTAACGCGAGGTGCACAGTACGGTAGCTTCAGGTGTTAAAAGCTTTGTGTCATCTTTGCCTTCATGGAGCAGGTGACACCTGACAGACTCTGATGATGCTGATTTGTCACTTTCCTTTTGGTTTGCGTCACGAGTTTGTTTGAAAGCTGGCGGTGAGTACAACTGAGTGAGATTCATCTGTGTCAGTCTGACACCTGCTTTACAGCCAAAGTTCAAGACCATGATCACTGTATTCAGAATGAACCTGGAAGTGATAAGAGTGAGTGCCCGGTCCAGTCTGCTGTGGTAGAGCTCAGATGCGTTATGCCTATAAATTTGTTATGCAAACTTGAAGGCATTACATGGTCTGGTCAGAACACAAGTCATATTTGCCTGCAAGTGAAGGGAGGACTCAATGAAATTGCAGTCCCAGGTGTTTGCAGTTTCTTTTCTGTATTTTAACACACTTTCATGCTCACGGCTAAGCTTTATTTTCACCCCTGTGATGCTGAATTCTGAAATGCAGTGGGATCAGACATGTTTCCAAACAGGAAAACAGCAGGTCATTTGCACGAACGGTTTGGACTTGCGCATTAATGTGTGTTATTGTGGTCACTGTTATTGTTTTTGCTGACTGGTTATCAGGTTGGCTTTCTGGCTGCAGCTGATCAGTGCTGAGGAAGGGTGGAGGCATGTTTTCAGGGGTGTTTCTTTACTTTGTGACATTTTGGCTGAGAGATAACAATGCGGTCCCTCTAGACCCCCAACAAGACTACCAATGGGTTTGTTGTTTTTTTAGGCCATAGGCAAAGGAAGACCTGAACTTTGGGTGGCACGACCTCATTGCCACTTCTAAAACTGTTAATGTTCTCTGTCATAACTCCGGTACTGTGAGCTATATGAGCAAAAATAATTTTCCTGGCACTGCTTGGTTCTGCTCATTTTCTTTTTATTCATTGAATCCAACCTTGGTAAGTTTTGATGACCCTGTGAAAAGTTGTCGTGTTTTTGCATGCATGGCCTGTTTCACAAACCTGTTTCACAGTCTCGGTGTAGGTGTTTACTCTCTGAGAGCTTTCCTGTAGGTTTTTTTTTCCCTCCTCCTGACACTTGTTTTCCTGGTTTTGGTAACTGGTTCTTGCATCAACTTGTCTCAAGTTGCATGTTCTCTCCTTGTAAGTGTGATTTATAGGTCTTAACCTCCTCTTCCTTTTCCTCCACAGTCACTCACATCAAATAATGATCATTTTTTGCGCAGTTGGTGCTGTCTGAACTAAACTGGTTTGCTTAGTGATTTCTGAGGAATTCAAAAGCAACACCCAGTTATGTCTCGGTGTTGGAGGAGGTGAGGAAGGCGAAGAACATGAGTAAAAGAGAAGGTCACCATCTGTTTGCACTGCAGTCAGGATTATCGTGGATGTTACTTAATGCAGTTGGTATTAATTCACTTTCTCCACTGTAACAAAGACTCCCTTTATTAAGTCACATTAAAACTCTCACAGAAAAATGAGGCAAGCTTGTATATAACCTGAAATTGTTAATTCATGACTAGTCAGGTTGGGTATCTACAATGTTTTTGGCAAACACTGATATTGATACCAGTATCGGGTCCGGCACTGTGCTCATGTGCTTGTAATTCTACTACTCTGATACAACAGTAGAATACTACCTTATGACAATGTGCCATCAAACTATGCTCTGGGAAATACACTTGTCAGAGGAGGGGTGAAAAATAGCTCCTATAACAAGCAATTTGGTAAAATATCAAAAAACAAAAAAACAATTCAGAGTTCAAGGAGTTTACTAATGCTAGTAGCAGGAATCAGCAACAACCAGCTTTGCAGCAAACGCTGCAGATGCCAGACAGATTGTCCAGAAACAGCCCGTGGCTGGTAAAACAGAAGCTCTTACCTAGAACATTGTTCTTGATGACCAGCCATTGCCAGTTGTAGATAATTCAGGATTTCGTCGTCTTCTCTGTGTACCGGAGCCAGTGTTTGAGATTCCCAGCCGTCACCACATCACAGAAACCTTATTACCAGACAGGCTCTCATCGAGCAGAAGTGGGTTCTGGGAATATTTGGGTCTGAATATGAGCTCCCTCCCCAACAATCAGGTTAATGCTGTTTGAGGGGTCAGGTGCTCAGAGGGGAGGGTTCAGTGACCGTTAAGGTAACAAGGGAAATATTGTGTCTGATGTTTTTGATTTTGTCCGAGGAAAAAAATTCTGGACTTCATGTGCGACTTACATCACTGATGACGATTCTGTACCAATTTACACCAAGCTGCCATGCAACATCTTAAAAGAAAGCACAGATGCTCAAAGGATGTCAGTCAGTCATGGAGCATTTAAAGCAGTCTTTCTAAAAACACAGCCACTTCTCTTACCCTTCCTGAATTTCTAGGCTTTTTCAAATAACAATGGCCAACATTTCAACCAGTGACACAGTATCCAGTGTTTCCTGGAGTCGACAACATCTGCCCATGTTTGGTTATAGATTTAGATTACGGGGGGTGCAGCCCTCCCTCCCAACAGGACAAGGTGGTGTCATCTACTGCCAACCAATACTCTGTAATCATAAAAAAGGCAACTTTATGGGAAGTAATAAAACTATTGCAAATAAAGGCTTTGTTCCTTGATGATTGTTCATTATGGAGGCTGAAGTTGATGGGCAAAGGAGGAGAGAGTTGTAGGGCCTGTGATTTATACAGCGATCACTGGAATATTAGCTGGTAGTCAATTATCAGATAGTTTATGTAAATGGAGAAAAAAGTTGGTTGTTAAAAGTCTCATCGACTTCCTACTTGGGTGAAAGTTGTGTTTCCTGGGGAGGCCCCTCCTCTCGAATGAGTCAAAGTGGCTAACAGACAGTTACAGCACAGATGCTTTCAAACCAGCTCTACTTAGTCTGGACGACAGGGCATCCCTGTAATGTGTTATTAATGTCAGCTGTCTGTTAAGCTCTAATGCCTTTTCTGCACCGACCAAGACTGATGGCCTTTCTGCATGTTGAGAGTTTTTGTTTACCTGCATTTTAAAGCTGCACGTTGTCTATTGTTTATCTATGCGGGTAAGGTGTGGGCATGTGAGCTGATTGCATTGGAGGCAAGCAGGCATGCGTCCAGCGTGCATCACTGACAGAGTGGAGTCCATGAATGAGCTAACCAAGCGTGTAATCACTCTGAATACAGACCCAGGGTGAAGGACACCGCAGCCAGGACTGATGGAGGGAGGAAGTGAGGGGAGAAGGGAGAGAGACAGAGAGAGAGCTCAGGGATGATGGACAGAAAGAGGGATGGAGTGGGGAAAGCAGCTGATAAGGGGAGAAATATGCAGATGAAGAGAGAGAAAGGAGGGAAGAAGCGTGATGAATGAAAGAGTTTCAGACCAATGGGTGGGAAGGGAAGGATGGAGGAAGGGGATGAGAATGCTTTTGATGGAATGGTTGATTAGGGAGAAAAATGGAAGAATTGAGCAGGTGGGGAGGAGGGGTGGAGTAGTTGATTGGAAAGCTGGAGCTCCACAGGGAATAAAATGGAGGTCTGTAGCAGATGACAAGCACATGACACCCGACTAATGTTGGATAGATTGAGGAAAGGAAATACAGACTGTAATAAGAGGACAAACAGTAGGTGACAAATTCATGAGAACAGAATCTCTTCTTCTGTGGTTTCAGCAGGAGGGTACAGATAACATCTGTCTGTATTAGTGTATATCATGTGTGCTTACCTAAAAATGTAGAAAGGAATACGTTTGCAACTAAATTCAGATCATCGGTGTGTGCAGCGAATGTATTTCGGACAGAGACCATTATTTCAGAGCTGAATGACCTCATCTGTCCCGAGTCAGAGGCAGACAGGACGTTAAATCACTGGAGACATGCATGACGCCTGAATGTGTCTTTTTCCTGCTGGGTGAAATGGGCAGGCTTTGACAGATGTTTAATCCCCTTTGCTTTTCAGTGATGGATTGGTAATGCTGAACGAAGAGCGAGAGGACGGAGACTGCAGCAGCTAAGTGGAGCGCCGCTTTCAGCTGCCAGGCCTTAGCAAAGAGCCCGATTTAATGTACACTTAGCTCGTAGTGCATCACCTGTGACTTCGTGGTATATAGGCGGCGTATCATTATCCTGCATCATTGGGGGAGTGCCAGAAATGGTATGAAAGATTCCAGTAATGAAGGCCTTGCTTGATGTTTCCTCTCAGTTCGTGAATGACAAATTTTAGGCATGATGCTTATTGTTTTCATCAGGTTATCATATTTGATAAGACAGTGTTTGTTTTGAACACGCTGCTTTTCTGCAAGAAAAAAAACTAAGCATAACTCAATACTTTGACAGACAACATCAAACACTGACATGTTTGAGAAGTTTGCCTTTTTTTGTTTTCTTTTCCTCAAAATAAGGTAGTGAAAGATACTGGTATTGAAAAAAGTAGAGCTTCAATCAGATGGCCTTCTGTCTGAAGATTTGTGAGGCCTGTTCTGGAAAGCGTGCCAGCCTTTGAAGCAGCCGCTACCGCAGTTGAGCCGCTCATCCATCAAGAATCGGCGTGCACTCGTCAGTTCATCTTCGACCTTTCACGTTGCTCGCTAAAATTGCTGTAAACAAAGCACGAGAGTGAAGATGGTGTCAGGTGATTGGTCAGATGGCAGAAAGGCAGATAGAGAAGGGGAATTTAAAACAACCACATGTAGGCTGAACTTCCTCTGCAGTGGGAAATATTTGTCTCATCACTGTTGCTCACATCCAACAAAGAAGTGAGCCGGAGCGTTTGACAGACGCTGTTTACTGGTGTGATTGTTCTCACGTTGTTTGTGGTTGTGCATTTTCTCAACCGTTTCGTGTTCTGTTGACACGTTTATGTCAAAACTCTCATGACCCCAGCAGTTGGACATGTGTGAGAACATGGCATGGTTTATAAGAAACGATTTCTCTTATTTCAAACAAGCCGCTTTTGTATTTCGGATCAATTTGCTATCTGTTGAGCAAGCACAGTGCATGAAGTGCTCTGAATATGCACATGAAGCCTGACGTCACTGCTCCGGCCGATGAGATTCAAGGGTATTGTTGCATTTAGAGGCACTCAACATGCCAAACTCCAGCGGGGAAAAGGTTAATTGTCAGGAACAAAGATGAAACATTTAAAATAGCTGCTGACCATAAAATACGCTTGTATGGTCATTAAATTATGCGACAGCCTCCTGTGTTTCCACGCTGAGGTTGTCATAATCTTTCAAATGTGAATGCACAGTTGGGGAAAACTCCTCGGTGTCTGACAGGAAGCACAGTGGCAGATGTAGTAGAGAAATTATGTCTTTCAAACAAAAAAAAAAACCTGCACAAATCTCTCCATTTGCATATCTACCGATCTCCACATGCGGTTCTGAACGTTTAGAAACTCTGTGGTAGCATTTAAGCTAACAGCAGTTGTAGTTTCATTCTGAGTCTACGTGTTTGAGCAACATCCTTTGGTGCTTTCGACTCACTCTGTATATGTACATGCTCCTAATGGGGATTTTTGCACACTGCAATCCGGTCCTCATGCAACCCACTGCCTTATTTCCATCTCCACACACACACACAAACACACACACACACTGACACACGTACACACTATTGCACACAGCCTCAGCCCAGGTGGCTGTTTCCGCTGCTCGCACTGCAGATGCAGTGCTGATAATAGGCTGTGACAGATGAGCAGACATCATCTCAAAGCATTCACCTGCTCAAGAATAGAAACTAACCAACCATGTCACCACATTGCTTGGTCTAGACTAGCATGGACTGTGACTTTGCTGTCTTCTTTTTCCTAACTTTAGAGTCCTCCACAGTGTTTCTGGTACACTGTTGTGTTATTAGGACTGACCTGAGGGCGGTTTAGCAGCCAGCTTAACAGAAGGTCTCAGTGTCCACCAGGGAAAGAGCTCTTAACTAGCTTGTTACTGTTCAAGCTTCTGTTGGCTCTCTGTGTGTCAGAGCCCTTGCTAAGAATCCCTCCCCATTAAGAATCAATTTATTTTGTCTGGCGCTGAAGTTGCTTTATAACTACACACCCAAGGCAGCCCTGGCCAAGATGTTTAAGACCACATAAGCCGGCCAAACCTTTAATGACAGCAACTTGGTGTCATTTTACATATTCACTCGGTGTTGTGAGTGGCTGTTAGCCCAGTATCTCAACACGCATCGGCTCTCCACAGCACCCAACCCTGAGAACGACCAGTTCATGGTTCACATCAGTTGTTTTGCAAAGGTGGCTTCCTTTGACTGGTGGTCCTGGGTGCATAACTTACACATACATAAAGAGGGGTTTTGTATCGCTCAAAGATCAGAAAAGTATGAACCTCTGTTAGATGCACTGCAATCCAGCTTAGTTATACTCTCACAGAGTCTTAGAGACCGTCAGATAGGTGTTGGCTCAACTCTGTGAGAGTGGATTCTGATGAATTGCATACTTTGAAATGCTAATTAGCCCACCCCCATTTGCATACAAAGGGGAGAAAATATTACAAACGCCCCTTAATTTAGCACACACCAGCCCAACCCAAATACTAGAGCCTCTAACATTGCCCGTTTTGACACAAAATCGACAACAAAAATGAAAAGTCTCAGTCGGGATTTCTCGCGGGGCATTCCTGCTGGATTGCAATCAGTTTTACCATCAATGTTTCAGTCATCATTGGTTTATATCCCCCCGTTTTTCAGCTGCAGCCAAGATCAACGCTGCCCTGCTTTAATGCAGCTGGGCCCTGGCCTTGGGCTCAGTGGCACGCCTCGGGCTATTCTTCCGTGATGTGCTGCCATGCTGAGGGATTGGCTGGATGACAAGGAGACTAGATGGGTTGTTTACTCCCAAGAAAGGGCATTTTAGTCACTTTCAACCCTCCAACTGACTCTGTCTTTCACTCCCTTGCTCATTTTCACTGTCTTGCTCTCTCTCTCGGGATGCTGATGTGCAGAGACATTTGCGTGCTTGACTGCTGCCTGAGCTGGACTGTTCTGCTGCACAGAGCAAGGCAGCGTTGAACAGGCCCAGGGCAGCCTCAGCCCTCTCCGAGAAATGTTTAACAACAAAAGCTAGCAGGGGTGTTGGCTCTATTTGTAGCTGATCATGTAGGAGGATAGCCTATGTTGAGAGTAATATTGTACAAGCTCTATCATGCTGGGTTTCTTCGTCTTTGGGTGAGGGACAAAGGCAGGAATACAGAGCTGGAGGTCCAGAGTGTTCGCTGCTCATCAAGGCTGTGTCATTCATTTGGGTGATTTGGATGATCTGGCAACATCCAGAGCTAGCAGCAGTCCAGACAGACAGATCTGCTGTTTGTCTTCCTTATGTGATGTATAACTACAAAAACTTACACAACTATTTTAAGCTTAGTTGGTTAAGATATTGTGCCATCGTGCTGCAGTGCAAACTTGCTGGCCACTGGAGGAAAGGTCTGATTGAATGTTAAGTGAGCCTTCCCCAGGCTTGAAGGCGCAATACTGTATCATGGAGTGTTTCTAAGATGTTAGTGTGCATCATTGAGGGAGATATAAAGGCTCTATTGAATGCCTTTTTAAGGAGGCAAATAGCCTGGGTGCAAGAACACACACATACATAGACACACTCCTGAGTGAATACTGCTGCTCTCTCTGGTTTGTCTCTCGAGACGCCTGTCTCTACTCCCCTGTCTTCCCTTCCCTTTCTCTGAGGCAGGGACATGGAGAGGCCCAGAAACGAATGTGATACCAGAATGACTCGGCAGTTTGCCTTTCACTGAATATGCATAAGTGGATAATTGGAGAATCTAAATGCACGCACGGCTGTATTAAGCACTTTTGCGAGCACTTGAGATGGAAACTCTTGCTAGGTGTGGTGTTTTTAGCCCCCCCCCTTTTTTGATGCTATGTTTGAGTGAAGATGGGGTTTCAAAAGCCTGAGGACAGTGCATGCTCTGTGAGTATAGCGCAACCCAACACTGTGATGGATCAAGAGGCTGCAAATGCAAACCAACTTAAACTTGAGCTGTGTTTGTGAAGCTTCTCCACCCACTCAAATAGGTCCTGACCTGTTCTGAAGCTTGTAAAGGCTGTATTTCACAATGTCAACTGCACAGTTTGCTGACATTTAACCAGCAGCCTCTTATGCATACGGTGAGGTAACCACTTAGTGCACAGTAGACCTCATTTTTATGTAATGCGCCTGATATTTGGAAATATTTTGATCTCCTGACCCATTTTGCTCTTGCTTTCACTTTGGAGATGTTCTGCTCATTTGGGCCACACTGTTGTTGTGTTGCTCCTGGCATGGCCTGGGGTGTCATTGTGTGTGTGCGTGTTGCCTCTATTTTACTTGGCAGGAGATTGGCACCATGCTGTGACTGTGTTCACTCTTTTGTAACGCTCTGGGCAGCCCTATCCAGTGCACACAACTAGCACTGCATTCGGATGGAGAGGGTCGGAAAAAGAAGAGACTGACAGAGGGCAGGAACAGTCGTGACTAATCAGTCGCTCCGTCTCGCTCTCTTTCCCCTTGTGTATCTTGTTATTGGTCAAAAGAGGACATTTTCTCTCAAAACATGTTGTTTAAGATCAAGCCAACATTGCCACATGGATCCTGGACTTAACTGGCTCATCCAGTAGCAGGACGACCTCCACAGGCCTGGGAGCAGCTACTGTTCTGTCAGAGAGTATCACAGTCATGGACCGCTGCCAGCTAGAGCTGTCTTAAGATCATCTAAAATAAGTTGAACCCCCTGCAGCAGGATTTCGGGTTGTTGTTAACGTCCACCCACAAGGGACCCTCTGCAGAACAGTTTGATGCATTTATTTCAGGACGGGTTGCAGTCTTTCAGGATCAGTTCTGGCTATAAGTCACCTTTAATGATACCTTTTGTCTTTGGGTAGAAGAAGGGTTGGGCAATATGACAAAAAAATATGATCATGATAACGATGTTTTCCATATTTCCACACATGCAAACCAAACACTTCAGACTCACTGGCTGTTGTTGCGTTTGTTTCTGCCGTGTGACAGGCTGTTGAATGAATGAATCCTTATAAGTAAGTAAAAAAAATGTGTCATAGTTATGGAAATTTCAATGCTATAACCTATTGAGATTGTTTTGTTGCACAGCTCTGGGTAGAATATCTGTGTCAATTCATTATAAGACGACAGCTTCTGAATCTTTCAATGAAAATGTGGTGGTAATACCAAGTAAAGTGGCTCACGTGTAATCCTGGTCAGAGCACGAGCCTCTGTAGAGTTTTGCCGTGGTATCTAACATATTGATCGGCCCCACAGTTTTGGGTTGATGAGCAAAACACGAGCTGCTTATACAACTTCAGCTGGATACAATTTGTGTCCGGCTGGTGATTATCTAACTACCGTCAGTCTGGTGTTTGATCGGCGCTGCAGACTTTCCTCTTGCATCCCCCGGCCTGAACTTTTCCTATTTGTAAAAGCAGGGAAGATTTTTCTGCCAGAGGTTGCGATGTGCTGCTCTGATGAATTACTGTATTGTGAAGTGAAATGAAGTGATGTCCTGACGCATCTCATCTCGTGATCAATTTAGTGAAGAGCTAAAGCTTAATAACTTCCTCTCACTTAAGTGGAGACATTCTTGATTACAGATGTGGTGGGGCCCCTCTGTTATAAGCTTGCACTAACATGGTGTTGTTATTTGCAACAAAATAACAACAAAATCTAACTGCAACTGTCTTATTTCTATCAAACTTCATTAAAATCTGATCAAAAGTTTTCCAGTCGTCCGACTAACCGACAGACAAACAGGACCAACTACATAACTTCCTTAACTGAGGCAATCAGATAGATGTGAAATGTAGTGACTAAAACGGGCAGGTGGGGTACTGGAGGAGTGCAAATTGGAAAAAAAAAAAACCTAGAGAAAAAGAAGGAACAGAGGAAGAGAGAACAGCTGATGATAAGAGCAGCCAGAGAATACAGAAAATGCAGGTAAAGAGCGAGGGAAGGAGGGAAACTATAGTGGCGCAGAGGCGGTAGGTGAGATATGGAGATAAATGGGAAGCTTCAACAAGGGTCAGAGAGCTAGATTAGAAACAGTAGAGGTCTGCAATAGAGGATAGAGAGGGAGATTTAACAGCAGGGGCTCAGGCCGCCAGCGACAGAGAGAGGGAGAAATGGAGTTTAGAGCAATGTGCAGGTCGGAAAGGAAGGGATCTGGATCTTTCATTCATTGTTTTAAATCCCAACACCTTAAAAAAAGATTGTGAGCATTTGCCCAGTAGAGCAGGAGGTCATCATTCAACGAGAGAGATAAGAGTCCTGATTTGTCTTGGAGGAGGAAGCCT
Organism: Chaetodon trifasciatus; assembly: GCA_037975065.1. Lineage (NCBI taxonomy): Eukaryota > Metazoa > Chordata > Actinopteri > Chaetodontiformes > Chaetodontidae > Chaetodon > Chaetodon trifasciatus. Next base: position 3,847,301 of record JBBMOE010000002.1, on the reverse strand, counting down.
TTAATTCGGGATGGTTTTATTTATTCTTCACCAAGATGTGGTCAGCGCCCTCGGGCGAGGCTTCGTAGTGAGCTGCTAAATCTGTGCAGGGCTGGTGGGCTGCTAGCGTTGGTGTAAGCTTGCTAGGTTTGTCCTTGGTGGCTGAGGCTAGGCCGCTAGGCTGGTCTGAATTGTAATTGGATTAGAGATCTCTGCGTTGCATCAGGCAAATCGAGTGCGCGCGCACGGGAGCCAAGTTCATCTCAGAACTCGAGGCTGTACTCCTCCTCCTCATCATGTTTTTCCCCTCGAACTTTCTTCTTTCCTCCGCATCCTGCTTAAGTCTGCATGCCCCTTTAATCAACAACCCTCCCCTCCCCCCTGGCTGTTATGGTTTGTGCAGTGTTGATGTGCGTGCAGTGTATGGATCAGTCCTGTGCCATGGATACCCTCTCTGAGCGGGACTACAGGAGTTACAGCAGAGCCCATGCTGACAACGGCCAAGAGAATAGAAAAATAAAATAGTAATAATAATGCAAAGCCTCATACCAAACATGGTAGATGTCAATATGAAGATGCGTTTGCCCGGTCAACTTGCAGAAAGGAGTGAGGGAGCTGCTCTTGACCTTTTTTTTAACATCCTGTTGAGCAGTTTTGGACAGGAAGTACCAGGTGATGTCATGGGTGGTGTGCATCCTGCTTGCCTCATTTACCCCTCTAAACCTTTTCATGTGCAATGTACTTAATCTTTGCTTCACCAACTGGGAAGTTGTACTAATTTCTTTAAACTCAGTTAGACGTTAACTGGGTACAGTGTGTCTCTTATTCTGTCCATTCATTGTCTGTCTCGCTTTGTGGCTCATTGATGTGATTGGAGGTGTCGTCTTTCTTTGAACGGATTTTACTAATTTAGCTGATCCTGCTACCTTTGAAAGGCTCACAATGCATGAATGAGAAGGTAAATTCCCAGTTCAGTAAAGCTGCCAGCAACATTATAGTAATCACGCTCCTCGTGATCAGTACAACAGAGCAAGTGCCAGGAAAAGAGAAGAAAACCAAAGGCAAGAAGAAAAACTGACTTTCTCCCTGCCTGCTCTGCCAAGGAAGAACCAGGGCACTGAAAGGTGTCATGTGCTGCTGCTCACTGTAACGCAGGAGCAGGGTGTGGTGAGGTGTGTTCGACAGGTTTTAACAGGAGGCTGACCCGCTGAAGAGAAGGCGCAAAGAAAGGGAAGAGCCCAAATTTCAGCAGCTCACAGGAAGATGTGCAAGAGGGAAAAGATTTTAGGTCTCATCTTTCCATCAGTTTGTTTGCACAGGCGTACTCATATAGCACATGTGGATGTGGTTGAGGCGAGAAATGAAACTGCAGCGGGGCACTCAGTAAGATTAGAGGGAGACGGTGATAGAACTGGCTTAATAGGTGACAGGCCAGCCCCGGCAGCCATGTGTTTCATATGTGTCTTCTGACGACCCTGACGGGTGGCTCTGATCTGCACATGTGGCCTGAACATCTCAACTTCCTGCCACCATGACAGCCAAGTGAGGGAGGGAGCGGGTGGCATGTGGGGTTGAGGAGGAGGGTGTAGCTCTAATGTGGGGTGATGTTAAAACGAGGTGTGTCCTTGTTTTGAGGAGTTCAGTTTAATTAAAGCAAAACTTGCAGATCCACACCCAGCAGTTATCACTCAGTGCCGAGGCTTCAAACCTGTCTGACCTGACAGGTTAACAGTTGAGATTTACAGATTAACAAAGTCAAATGTTATGCCTTTTAAATACTATACACACAAAAAGAAAGGCTAAAGAATAAAAGCACTCATTGCCTGAAGGTGAAGCAAACGTTCAAACTGTTGCGGCTATTACTTTCTTTGCTTGTAAGATGCAAACATCAACATCTCTACATCTGCAGATTGAACCCAGGCTACTTCGCTGACAGCCTGCTAAACACCAATGCCAGTTTGTGAGTGTGTTACAAGCCAGCTCTGTGAGGTGCTTCACATCTAAAAAAGGATGTGGAGGAGGGAGATGTTTTCCAGGGAACAGTTTGACTTGGAATGAAGGCAAAGGGATAACAGACAGGGGGCTGGTGTTCAGGGTCATCTCATATCCGCTGCTGGGAGCCGCTGACCGGCCTCCCATGAGTGAGGCAGGAAAGCTCAAGGCTGGACACAACACAACACCAAAGACCATCTTTTTATGGAATCACATGATCCGTGATGGCTGTCAACATGTTGAAGTTCTGACCCATGAGCACACAGTAGTCGGTGCTGACTCATTACTCATGTTATAATGCAGTAAGGGTCCATGTTCTCTGATAAGTAATGAGTGTTTTATTGCACTGCTATTTTAGTCAGTATTTTTTTTACTTATTTCATAATAAAGTATATTTCAGTATTTTTTTTTATTCTATTATTTATTCTATTGTATTTGCAGCTCTTCAGCCACACACATTCGAAAAAGCTTCTTTCACTCTTGAGTGCTGTGCTTTTCGGAAGCCACCTAGAGATGGAGAGGGATTGCATCTTGTAGAATAATAACGCCGGCACAGTGCTATTTGAAGCCAAGTGTTTTGTGCTACCAAATGTTGGTGTTTCTGTGCCACAGCTTTCTGTGGGCCCCGCATGCACAGAACATGCTGACGTATGAATGTGCAGTAAAGGGGGAGACGGTTGTGGTGCTGCTTCAGTGTAAGCAGCTGGTGTTTCTAGTGGTTGGCTGTCAAACTTCTACCTTCAATATAGACGTGGAAAAGTTCATGTAAATCAACAGCCCTGCCCATGTTTGTAGTGGCTGCCTGGTGTTTTATTTGCAGCTGAAATACTGATTGTGTTTGCAGCTCATGTTATACGGTTTGAAGCAGTATTTTTCTTGTTTGACAGCTGTATAAATTCTAATAGAGTGTGTAGTAGTTTGTGCTATTTTTCAACTCCTTTTGAACTTTTTCTGCAAACCAGGATCACCTGCTCTGCCCCAATGGCATTGAGGTGATAACAACACTAGCCATGCTGTTGCGACTGATGAACACAAGATGCACAATAGACAATTTGACCCCTATAAGACCTCTAATAGCCCCTTGAGGAAGTGTGTGTGGCTTACAGAGGGCCACGCTGGGTGCATGTGCGTTCATATGTTGCTGTGCCACTCATGTACACACACACACACACACACACACGTACGTACAGTACACTGAACTTAACTACAACACAGTCAACGTCTGCCATGATGTCACAACACTGGCCTTTTCTCCTATTTGCTGTGTGCTCCGAGCCACAGACCTGCTGAACGTGACCTTTGTGAAAGTCTTTTTAACTGGTGGTCCCTGTGCTGGGTGGCTTATGATAAACGCCAACTGCCTGGAAGCATTAGGAGCTAGGTTAAAAGCTAGCCGCGTTTAAGACGTGTGAGCAGAGGGTATTATGAGGAGTCCGAGTGTGGGAGGGAGGCCAGCAGCTCACTTTGCCACAGTTTAATCCAGGAAGCGAGGGGATGGAAGGAAAGACTTCTCACCATCACAGCCAGCTCAATCTGTCAATGACATATTACAGGTTAGAATGTGAGAGGCATGCTGTATCTGTCTGTTTGTGTGACAACGGACAAGACAAACATATTGGACAAATACACTGATGAAACGTCATCTGAACTGGGAAGCAGAGAAAATGGGGGTCTAAGTGTGTTCTTGTCTTCTTTCCGGTTTCACCCTTTACCTTCAACTCTGTCTTCCCAGCCTTGTTTTCTGCATGCTGTCTGACCCGTACTCCCAAAAGAGGTTTTCTACCCACAGTAGCTGCCTCACACTGGAAGCCAGAGTGGACTGAGTCATACATCAGGGGGAGTGTGCAGAGCAGAACAGGCTACTACAGATTAGAGGTGAGAGGAGTGCGCTGCTGATTTATTACCAGCCGTTAGCTGGTTAAATGAGGCTAAGTGAGCTGGCCATCCCGGGGAGGTGAGATGGAAGAGATTAGCCTACAGAAAGAGCGATGGGGGGAGAAGATCTGCGAAGCGAGCACTGACTCCTGACCTCCTGTGTTTTGCATAGCGTGTCTCTTTATCTTCTCCCTCGTCCTTTCTCTTCATCCTCGGCTCCCCCTCCCTGCCAGTATCTCATGTTGCCTCTGCAAGGCAGTGCTGGTTGTGTTGAGGCTTTTTGACATGTGGCCAACAATGTTCTCTGTGTTGTCTAATTATTATGCTGCAAGTTAGAGCTTGTCATTGTCACTGACAGCGCTGCTCGCCCTGTGTGCAGCGTTGGCTTGGCCATGTTCACATAACTAATAAACCACATGTCAAAACATGTCCGTTTTCAAAAGTGAAATGGTTTGTGATTTTCCTCTGAAGTTTGGTGTCTCTGTCGGTGCTGTGAGGGACCCTTTTTAGAATATCTGAGTGTGAACAAAGGTTCAGATGTGTGGTATGAGCCACAATAATAATCAGCTTTATTTACAACTGTGAATCAGCAGCAATTCTAATAAAGGACAAACTGTTGCGGTCATCTTTCACTTTCTCAAATATGAGGATTTTTTCTCGTTTGAAAAACAAATGGTGAAAATTGAAGCAGTAATGGCAAAGTTATCCCAATTTTTAGTCCCCAGAAAGCACCAAGTTCTAAAAACACTGGATCCCACATTTCCCATAATGCGTCTTTCATTGGACTTCCCCTGCCTGATGACTGCCCATGTCTGTTATAAATTTACAGATAGGTGGAATGCCCCTTTTGACCAGCAGCTTCCTTCTAACATGTTCACTACACAGTCACTGTGACCTTCCCGACTCGCCCTCAAAAGCCAGGATTTGACAAGAGCGACAGATAGAAGTGGTGGAGGTCTATCTATAGCCCTGCATGAGGCGTCTATATGTGAATACACTGTAGTGGGCTGGATATCCGCTCTGTAAGCCGTTTCTGTCCTCAGCCGTTGGATGATGTGTCAGTTTGCACGTTTTGTTTTGTGTGTGCGTGAGTGAGTGAGAATGAGAGAGTGAGAGACATTCCCCACATCCGTTTCCTCTCATGGAGGAACAGTAGGTCAGGGGTTTTTGGTCCGCTCTGGTGAGTTCGTGTGTTGCTCAGGGCTCAGAGGAGGGGAGGGGGCAGGAATGCAGTGCAGGCAGATGGGACGTTTCTCATAATCACAGGAACACAGCAACCTCGTGAGGTGGTGGTCATGTTAGGGAAATTTTAGCCTTGTTGTATTGAGTTAGCTTTGGTGCAGGCTGACGCCTCCTGAATGAAGGACGGTCATAGTCCTCGTTAGATGTCAGAAGTTATTTGACTTATCTGCACTCTGGCTGCATGTTTGCTGTTTGGCCTGGGTGTGTGTCCTCATGCGCACCTGTATCCGTGCCTCTGTTTGCATACGGCCTCATGTTTGGCTGGTGTATGTTACTCCTTTATCTCCCTTTATGTCCCACCCTGTACTGTAACATGCTCTCCTTTCCTCCTCATTGTTCTGCCTCCCTGCCAGGCCAGGGAGTCTGCAGCAGCAGCTCGCAGGAAGTCTTCGTCACTCGTTTTTGCACTGAGGGGGAAAGCAAACAGTGAGATGCACAAACACAGGAAGCGCCGCTTTCCTCACGCAGGCTCCGGCTGGGCGTCTGTCACTCTGCTCGCTTTATCAGAAATCGGCAACGTGAGTGGCGTCTCCGCCCGCACGTGTCTGTCTCGACCTCCACCGTCTCACCTAGTCGACGTGTCCCCTCCACTGTCAGCGATGACCATTTTATTTAGTGATTAATTTTTTTCTTTTGTTATGACAATGTAGTGAGGTGGTTTCTGGGAAATTCATGTGACGTCATGCCATTTAAGGTGGATTTTTCCTTTTCCCAGAAGCTTTAGTAACACACATGAATTCTTCATTGTGCCTCTTCTCTGAATTTGCTCCTTCCTCTTGCCTTATATTGCAGTGAGACCTTTGCTGAAGCTGGTATATTAGAGTTATCTTACTGAAGTGCGTCTCTAACAGCTGAAAGGTGAGCAGCTGTGGTCCAGGGTGGTTAGAGGTCACTGGTGTCTTCAAAGGCTGTGCAGAGGCTGGATAATGTATACTTCCACACACACACACACACACACACACACACACACACACACACACCACTGCACATACCAGCTGTTACATAACCGCTGGCAGTTGTGCAGCGCAGACTTCAGTGTATGTTCGTGTGTGTATGCATGGTAGTCAGGAACTGTTTCCAGGGTGGTGATTGGCTACCTGGTGAAGGCCTTTTCTAGCATGAGCTCAGAGTTGCTCTGATATGCTCCATGTGCTCAGTGCACACTTTCTGTGTCGTATTCATGTAACCACAGGTCTGGAGATTTGAATACATTAAAAAGAGCGTCAGTGCACATTTTCCTGTCTTCTGCATTTGGATCTAAGTCATTCACAGCCTGCTGCTGTCAGCTCACAGCTCTGTTTGGTAATGCGGATCAGCGTGGCTCTCCTTAACACTGCTGTACAAATAGCTGAGAAACTGATCTAAAAGGTGTTTTTTTGTGTGTTTTTTCTGCTTCTGTCGTTTGGGGATTTGACTGCAGAAAGCTCCACTTTAGGATGTTTTGGTCACATCGACAGTAAAGCTGAGAATACCATCGTTGACTTTCATATGTCTGCATCCTCAGACACGTGTCTGTGTATTTATAGAAAAATCCTCAGAAGATGAATGAAGAAACATGAAACTACAGAGAAGATTCATGACAATAGATCTATTAATACACCTCAACTCTGTGAATGTCTGCTGGAGATCTGAAATGATTTAGACACACACCATGAGTAAAGCAAAGTTGTGGCTGGACCCCAGGAAGGATAGCCTCTGTTTTGATGACACTTATGGTGATCATAATAGATTAAATGAGTGTTATTTAAGTGTCCTTGAACTCAACATCCTGATGTGTTTAGGAACCTTGTGGTAGACATTGAAAGAGGAAAGGATCCTAACAAAGCCCTGTGTTCCTACTCTCACCCTTTCGCTCTCTGTGGTAGGTTATTATGTGGCTGTCTGAGCCTCAGCGCTGCTCTGACCTAATGGCATTTAGGTGCTCCTTAGTTGTTCTGGTTTGACCAGCTTACTAGGATCTGTTTGTCTCTCTTTCATCTGTCTGGGCTGGTGATACCACGGCCACAGCTCAGTCCATTCATCGAAAATGCATGCAGTTATCAAAACTCAACCAACAATACCAGCTTAAGTTCAGGAAGAATTGATGGGTTGCTGTGAACAGAATTTGGTTGTGGTGTCTTTTTACCACAAGAGGGCAGCACATGTCCACTTCACATGACTGCCCAGTGGGCAGGAGTGTGTACTGGCCAAAAATGCTTACCTGTCAGCAGTGAGGTAACTTTCTTTGGTCAGTCATATTGATTCTAGCAGGTCACATGACTTCACTATTGTCCAAGAGAGGGTGTGGTGTGTGTGTGTGTGTGTGTGTGTGTGTGTGTGTGTGTGTGTGTGTGTGTGTGTGTGTGTGTGTGTGTGTGTGTGT
>JBBMOE010000002.1:3662761-3839451 GCA_037975065.1 Chaetodon trifasciatus | reverse complement strand
AGAGAGAGAGAGAGAGAGAGAGAGAGAGAGAGAGAGAGAGAGAGAGAGAGAGATCCAATGGGCATGAAATCTGATCTTGTTGCATAATCATGGCTTGCTGGCCTTCCCAGTGTGCACCGGGCTCTTTCCAGTCCAGTATCACATGACCGTATCAAGCGGCTGCAGTATTAAACCAGCAATACCAGTCCACCACCAGCCAGAGGCTGACAGAAAGATCAATAGTTCTGTTCTTCTCTGTGCAGAGACTCCTCCTTTATTTATTTATTTTTCTTTTAGGGTTTTTTTTTTTTTTACAATTTCAAGTGAGGGTTAAGGGATAATTAGTTTTTCACCAAAAAACCCAGGTCTGAATGTTTGGATATTCAAATCATGATTTATTGGTGGTTGCATGCTGCAGTCATCCAGACACACTGATGGTTTATGTCATCATCCCCTCCTCTCATTTGAAGTTTTTAAGGTTTTCCACTGATGTGAAACCACTAACTGGGATTTATTTTTCTTCACTGCATGTATGCTTTGAGGAAAAAGCCCAGATGCTTTAAGTATGTTCTTAAAAATCTTACATTTTCTCCACAAAGGATCCTTTTGGTGATCAGAGAGCCAATAACTCACCCTCGCGGTTTTGTTAACACCACAGGCCTCGCTTCTCCTTGTCTTCCTCCATTCATTACTCTCCCTCAATGTCTTTCACATGCTAGCCACAGTGCTGACGCAGAGCTGTGGAGATAGGTCTGGCTATGTGAGACTGCATGCCAGCAATAGATAGCAGATGTCACTGTGGCATCAGCACCACTCTCCTTCTTCCTTCTCTTGTCTTTTTCTTTCTTTCTTTTTTTTTTTTGATCTTCTGTCCTCACCTCCTCCCGGCCTGGACTGGTGCAAACCCTTTATTCACATGCCAGCAATACCAGACTGCATACCAGTCAACAGGACAACACAACAGCCTACACCTCTGCCTGCAGGTTCTCTGCCCTGCCTGCCTTCTTTCCCTCATCACTGCTCCTCAGCCATCAGCACAACTCACTTGGCACAGCAACCCCCAGAGGAAGAATGAGAGAGGGGATATGCTCATCTGTTCTCTCCACATGAGTGGTGCAGTATGTCTTGTTGACAACAGGTGGCAGCATTGTTCCACCATCCTTAGCAGTTCCTCATATCAGTGCTTTACCTCCAGCTTTGTATGTGAGCCCTTTAGATAAAGCATTGTCCATCGTGACTTAAAAGTCACAGGGTGGATGTGCAAAGTCAACCGTTCAGACAATTAATGTTTATATTGAGAGGCAGAAAACAATCTGAATGCCAAATTTAGACACATTTTCACACATGATAGTCTAAATAGTCTATTCCACACTACCAGGAATGAAAGTTTCACTTATTTAATTGTTTTGCAGAACTAAAAGTAGCCAAACCTTAATATATTTAGGTTTAAAAATAGTATAATTAGCTTGTAAAATGCCCACCTTGTTTTAGTTTTTGAATGTAAAATGTAACCACCCTCCAGGCTCCTTAAATTGAAATAAAACTTGTGTTATTCATTCGGCGTTTGCTCTATAAAATGACAGAAAATGGTGAAAAAGGTCCATTGTAGTTCTTACCAACAGTCCGAAGCTGCAGATATTAGGTGTACAATCATCGACGGCTATGAAATCCTGCAAATATTCGCGTCTGAGAGGTTAAAAGAAGTGAATTCGGTCTGCTTTTTCTTTAACAAGTGATTTGGGATTAACTAATTCATATATCGACGAATCATTTCAGCTGTAAAAGACATGACCTCTGTGTCTTCATTGATAACTACCGCTATACCATCCTCATAACTATGGAAATTAAAAAAAGAGCTTTTGCCAGCTTAATGGTTTTCCAAAGCTGGTGCTGAACTTCACATTCTTAAAATGCCTGAGCAGTGATCAGTGCATGGGTAGGGTTGCATCTCATTTCCTGGAATTTGAATTGAAAGCAACACAGTCCAGATACAGCGAGATAATACTGATTGGGTGCGGAGCCCAGAAATATCCAGACATAACATTTGCCTTTGTGGGCATCCAGGAGACATTTGAGAAAATGTCAACATCACTGTCATTTAGCACATTATTTCACTCTTAACTCTCACGCACGTCGACATACTGAGAGACCAGTATCACACTGTGTTATAGGAAGCTACCTCAGCTTTGTGACGATAGGTGAGACAGACAGGGACGAGCAACAGAAGCCTATAGGGCGACTAAATGGATAGACAGACCTGTTGACGATGAGTTATATTGGTGTCCCCTGAATATAGACCAGGCTGTATGTGGTCTGTGCACAGACAGACATACAGACAGACTGACCGACTCCCGGCGTCGCCCAGCCTGGTCATATATATAGGCTCTTTCATACTGCTCCCCTTGGCCTGGCCCCAGCACACATGTACCTCTAACTGTGCTCAGTGCGTGTTTGTTTGTGTACTGAAACATGTATTTGTGCGAGTGAGAGAAACAGTAGGTTCTTGGTGCTTGGCAGTAAGACCCTATGTACGTTAAATTGCGTAATGCACACATGGTTTTGTAAGATTCATCTTTTTTGGCGTTACAGCAAGTGTGTGTGTGTGTATGAGAGTGTGTGCTTTCTGTCACTGTCACCTCTGCTGGAGAACTTGGCGCATGTAGTGAAACGCTCTCTCTGAAGCTGTGCTCTCATGCATGCACTCAAGTAGCTGGAGCCACAGTAGAGTGTGTGTGTGTGTGTGTGTCCAGTGCTGTGTGTTTGTGCACTGCAGTCCAGCATTTGACTCCGTGCAATGTATTCCTGGAAAGCCTGTGTAGGAGTGGAGGGGCCAGGGCTGTTCCAGCCAGCGATGACTATTTTCTGGAGGCTTCCCTTGCACTGGGAACAAGGCAGTGAGAAGAGTTTATGGGTATTTTATTTTATCCTGAATATCAACACCCGTAGGGAAAATACGCATCCTCCCCCTGAGACGGAACGGAGGAGGTGTCATGCATTATGCTGGCATTTTTGATGCCATTAGTATGCATGGACACACACTTAAAAGTTCACATCACTCTTGCACAACATGCACCAGGAAGAGGAATGCAGGGAGGGATTTAGCTGCATGGACAGAGGAGGGGAGGAGAAAGAGGGGAGGAAAAGGGGTCCGTGATGCGACAGAGGGATGCATGGAAAAGAGGCTTGAATAGAAGCAAGGATTGCAAAAGAAGCAAGAAAGCTCAAATTAGCTTAATGAAGGGGATGCAAAAGGAGCAATAAAATCAAGGGGCAGTTAAGGTGCTGGCGATGAATAAGTGCAGGAAGGAAGAATGGATTGAGACTGAATAGGACAAGGAAAAGGAGGGGGGTTGTTTTGAACTGCATCAATAAAGCTCAGGCTAATTGTGCCTCTGAAGTCTGCAGTGCTCACCCTCTTTGCCTTCCACCATCCTCCCTTTTTTCGACTTTACTCGGACTCATAGCGTACAGAATCTTCTCACCTTTTGTTAACCCTCTTCCTCCTGTAGTCCTCTTCCTCCTCCTCCTCCTCCTGCATCCCATCATCCTCCTCCTCCTCCTCTTTTCACTCCAGTGGCTGTTGTGTAACTCTGCAGTGACTGACTGAGCAGCAGCAGCAGCAGCAGCGGCAGCGGCGGTGGTGGTGGTGCGATTGATCAGCATTTCTGGCGCCAGGCTGCTCTTACTGTAATAAATGAACTCAGAGCCATTGAAAACCAAACCTGAGTGCTTTTGTGAGTAGAGGAATCACACACACACACACACACACACACACACACACACAAAAGAGGGATGCACCAATACCACTTCTGTACCACTTTTTTTTCAGACCAAGCACAAGTACTTACATTTGGATACTTGCTGAGTGCTGATATGTGTACCTAATAATCGAACACGCTCAGCAGACACACACACACACACACACACTGTACTGCATTCCCATGATGTAATGCTGAATAAACCTGAATGCTCTTAAACTTACCGCATGCCTGCATTCATCATTTTGTACCTCTCCCTGCTTTAATCCCTCAAGACCCACAAAAGTTAATGAGACATTTTATTTTATTATTACAGATTTCTCTTTGCGTGTGCACATGGTGCTCAGGATTCTTTGAACTGAATGTTTGCTCTTAGATCAGCTGGATTTGTCCTTTAATCTCTGTCATTATAGCCATGGAGATGACTTATAGTTTTGAAGCATTCAGTGGAAAATAGTTCCTTTTTTCTTTCATTTTTTTTAATCTTCAAGTCACTTCCAGATTGCTTCATAAAAGTACTAAAAACTTAATTTTTTGCTTGTCTGGACAAGTTCAAGATACTAAAACAATTCACATGTAACCATAAACATTAGGCCTGGATTTGAGATCAGTCTGGGACCCTTGTTGCATCCCCCCTTCTCCTCACTGCTTCCTCAGTTGGCTGTAAGAAAAGCACATCTGCTCTTTCCATTTTTTCGCTCTTTGTGGTCTGGCCCTCTGTTCAACATATCCCCACTCTCCCTTTCTCCCCATCCATCCATCTTTTCTGCAGAACTCCTCTGCACAAACTTTCTTTTATTTTCTTTTTTAACTATTACCATACAAATGCAGACTTGACAAAACAAGAGCTTTTCCCCCACCTCAGCTGTATGTAGTGTACACACATCCAGCAGGGGAAACGGGCTCGCTTCCCCCGAGGGCACGCATACACGAGGCTAGCTGGAGAGAGGCAGTTGGTTGCACCGATAAAGGTTGCACTTTATCGTTGTAAAGCCATACCAGTGTCACCTCTGCGTCTACTCAAAGTCACTTTGAGTTATCCTACAGATCATTTCCTCCATTTTAACATTCCTGCAACTCATTTCATTGTCAATTCTCACAATGTTTGCCAGAGAGGATGCTGAAAATGCTGCATAGCACGGATGTTACTCACTAGCCAGCCAGTGATTATGGCCCATTGTTAGCAGTCACTTAGTTGTTGTCCTCACAGCAGCACCTGGTGAGAGGTCAGGAGTTCATTCATCCATTCATCATTACAAGGCAAACAACCACCTGTACAATCATGGGTAATCCTCAAAAGTATAACGTCCAGACAGTCAGAATTTCTTTCCTTTTCTTCCTTTCTTGCATAATCTACACTAATTGAATCCAGAGATATGTGCTAACAAGCAATCAGTGCACTCTCCTCCTGAAGTAAAGCATGTTTACTTGCTTCCTGTATCATGAAATGTAGAGTGTGTGTGTGTGTGTGTGTCCATTAGGAAGACACACACAAACACTTGGAAGGGCTACTTTGGATTTAAATGGCATTAATGGCTCCTCAGCCCTATTCTTAGCCTCAAATCTGTCTCACTCTCCAGGCGTTGACATGAGCTGTGCTGGGGTGGTGGAGTCTGCTTTGTGTTCAGCATATGGAGGAACGTACATGTGTAAATGTGTGTGCGTGTGTGAGTGTGTAGCTCCTCATATAGGAAACGGTACTGAAACACGAGAACCTCCTCAGGACTAGTGAATGGGGAGAAAGACACTGGCTCGCATCGATAACTATTTTTTCATAAAGAGACCTCCGGTCTGTAAATGGCTCTTTAATGCTTCTTTTTTCACGTGGTAAGCGTCGCTTTTAGTTCGGTTTTACGTCGCCGAACCGAGCCGAAGGAAAGGATGTAGATGTGGACACATTGACAGGAAAGCTTCAAGTTTCATTTGGGTGTTTTTTCAAGGGGGGGAGTAAAAAACGCGGTGGTTTGCGTCAGCGAGGCTGTGGACACAAAGCCTCCACCAGACTCCGTGTTAATATCGCTGCCTTTTTTTTTCCCTGCCAGTTCGCATCGCTCCGGACCGCACGCGTGTCACCGATACGAGCTCTGTCTGTTGGACTTGAAACGCCTGCAGTCTGAAGACTCGTTAACCCTGCCCCACGGAAACCAAACCGGGGGGGGGGACTGGAGGAGGAGGAGAGGGTAGTCTGAGAAGAAACGGTAGAAAGATAAAGGTGTTGGGAGGAGTGAGAGAGGACTGCAAGGAGCAACTCCGTATTGTTCCGCGTTTGTTTGCACCGCAGCCGTCCAGAGAGAGAGAGAGAGAGATAGAAAGAAAGACGGTGGCGTTTGTTTCTTTCGGGTGCGACAACAAGCTGAAACGCCGTCAATTCTGGATTTCTTTATCCGCTTCCTGTCGTCCAGGATGAGGTTTAAAAGGAACGGGTCCTATACGCTAAATAGGTAAGAGGCTGCTGTAATGTGCGCAGCGGTAACTTAGCACTGTGTTATCCATACGGGAGCGAGCGGGGCGCGCAGCATGTTTTGTTACATGCTGAACTCAGAAATCAGTTCACTTCCTCTGGGATATTTCCACGCACTCACAGTGGTGCTCCCACTGACTTTAGAGTGTCTTCATTCCACTTTAGGGCTTTTCTTTAACGCCCTACTCTAACTGTTCAATAATGCTGAAGGAGATTTAAGTTTTTGTCATACATACGAGCTGCAGTGGCACCATTGTTGCTTAGTGTGATCATCATTAAGGTCTGAATGCTACGTCTGATGTAAAATTACTGTGAAAACAAAAACAGTGATGCATAATTACAAAACATCCAGTGCATTGCTTCTTTTTTCTATTTTGATGCGAGTAGAGTGGCTAATCAGACATTTCTAATGTCAGTTCCTTTCAAGGGTCCCCTGATTTCACCAGTGTGGCGCCCACGTGCAGTTCTCTCGGTGAGGCTGGATTGAGAGAAACCTGTCCGTCTCGCTTTAAGGGGGGGTGGGCTCTCTTTTGTCTCCTCTCTTGTATTTTAGAAAAGAGCAAAATGATCTCTCCCCTTCTCCTCCTTTCTTTCTCTCTCCTTCCCCTCCACAGAAATACCCCCTCTCACCATCCCCATCACCTAGCAACTTTGTATGTGTGTAGCAGTGTGAATGATACACACTATGTGCGTCCCCCCCAACCCACTTTCTCATGACTTGATTGCAACGGACTCTATTCATATCCTGCCTTTTCTAAACCCGGTCACGAGTCGGGTCTTTCCCCTGCCCAGCGGTGCAGTCTCTCTCTCCCTCTCATTGTGTTATCTCTCCAAGTCACAAGTTTATAAGGAAAATTCTTTCTTTGTCTCTCAGCCATCTGCCGACCAAGTCACACAGCTTTTCTTGCATTCACTCAGAGCGGATGTCTTGCTTGTATTGTTTGTCTGGATTTTAATGATAAGGCCCAAAAGTTTGAGGAAGCACACACACAGACCGACAAGAACTTGTTCATATTGTTGAAAGTGACAGTTAATTTAATGTCAGTTTCACTTCTTGCACTTTTCCCCCGGCACTCCTTTTCCTCTTTGCCTTGTAATAAGGCATCTGGCCTTCCGCTGTACTTGACACACACAAAACCACATCCTGACTTTTAGGCACTGAAACACAAAGGGAGCTAATGAGTGCCAAACACCCACTTTCATCACACGGCTGAAAAATGCGAGAACGATCTTATCGCCGTTATCCTCCACCCCCCCTCCACTTCCTCGCCTTTCTGTTTTCACTTAGGAAGTGTGTGCAACAGAGGTGGGTGTTGCTGTCCCCCTCTGCCATCATTGTGTGAGCGACGGTGTCACGTGTGTCTGTGCTGTGTTGCAAGCGTGCATTCACGTCTGCATGTGCAGGTGAGAGGGATGAGGTAATTAAAGAGTGAAAGAGGAGGCCTGTTAGCTGCATCTCCTGGTGACAGGCCTCCAGGGAGGAGGTGGTGTTGGAGGAGGAGGAGGAGGAGGGAGGGATGACGTCATGGGATGGGAAATTGCTTTGCCTGGCTGCTGCAGTCCGTCTTTGTCATCTTTTATATCAGAGAGAACAGGAGCAGAAAGAAGTGGCAAAGCGAGGACGCTCAGTGCTGTCCTGCGGTGTGGTCTGAAGTTTGTGTGAGCAGGGTGAGGTGTAGACATCTACCAGCTCTGGCTGCTGTTAAATCCATCTCACAGCTCAGGAGCTCTTTGATAAGTTGGTGACAGAATAAGAGCACAACCGTCCCCCTGCGGTTGCCACATAACTGCCGTCTTCTGAAGGTGACTGTCGCCTCTGCCTCTATCGTCTCTCCGCTTTTGTCTCGGCAGGCTGCAGTCATTTGTTTTCTCTGAACAGAGCGGCCTGTTTGACATTGAGCGTCAGCATTCAGCGGCGTCGGCTGCCTTCGTCGTGGTCGGTTAATCCTGTACGCGGTGTCTGTCGAGTCCGCCGCCGATCGCAGCCTTCGATTACAGCATCACGCTCGCTCCCCTACCTGACCATTGCAGTCCTTGCGTGTGTGTCTGTCTGCTCGTTTTGATGTGTAAAGAAGTGAATAGCAGAGGGCAAAAGATAGTGCTCTTATCGGGCGATGCGGGGGGAGAGAGAAAGGGATGTAACGAGGCCCGTGATTCACTCCGTGTCCTTCACCTTATTTGCCCACACCACAACAACAGTGCTCTGCAGTGATTGGCTCGCTTCCTGGAGGCTTGTCTCCACGCTAGCCCCTCCCATTCCGTACTGCTGCATCATTTGTGTGAATGAAGAGCTACAGTTACTGTATACACGCACCAAACTGTGTACACCCCCTGCTGCATGTTCATTCGTTCGTTTAGTTTCTCCTCAGTGTCCATTTGAGAGTTGACAATTAGCCGTTTGCTGTTTTAACTAAGTCACATATTGCTTCATGTGCAAACGCATGCAGGAGCCGTCAACGTGCTGCACTGATTCACCTTCCAGAGAGGTTTGACAGAATTTGACTTTGAGTCTGATATGGAGGAGTAGCAAACAGAGTTTGTTTGGTCTGTGTGAGAAATGGGTGGAGAAGGGATGTTTAGCTCTTGTTTAGGATGTATACAGATGCCTGAGATTTCTGCCTCCTGAGGATTGTCTCCCCCATCTCTCTGTCTCCCTCTCTCTTCTCACTCTCTCTCTGTCCATCTCACTCTCTCTTCCTCCCCTGCAGTCCATCCACCCTGTGCTGCCCAGCAGTCAGCAGTTTGTTTATGGGACTTTTTTTTGCCAAGCTAATCTTCCCGCCTTTCAAGTGGGAGCCAGCAAGTGACTGAGGGAGGGGGAGAGAGAGAGAGAGAGCAAGAGAGAGAGAGAGGAAGAGTGTGAAAGTGAGGCAGGCAGTTGCAGTAGTTGGAAAGGAGAGAGAAAGAGGAACATGTTCAGAGAAGTGTGTCTGGTTTGGTGAATAATTTTTCTTGTTTTGAAACTGCATTTCTTCACGTTTGGCCGACTCTCCTGAACGGCTTGCGTGCATCCATCCGTGCATCCATCCTTCCCTGCGTCACCTGCGTTAAAGTCAGAGGCCGCTTCAGTAGCTGCATGATTACACAAGGTGCTATGCTGGAGCTGCCGCACCTGTAGCCGAGGAGCACAGACGGGGAGGTGAAAGGAAGGAAGGGTGCTGCGGGTCGGAGCCTCGTCACCCCGGCTCTGCTTCACCACCGACTGGATGGGGGTTCTGGTGTGCTGCGACTGCTTCTTCTATCGGTAGTTAACCAAGTCCCTGTAACTCTTCTTCCTCTTTGTGACCTGTCCTTGCTGTCTACTGTTTTTGTTGATTATTGTGGTTGACAACATTCGTCAATTCTTCAGTTGACATTTTCAGACCTTCCTCTCATCTGACCCCCCCATTTACCCTCTTTGTTATGCTGCTGCGGTCTTGTAGGAGACATTTGAGGACAGTGCTGCTGTAGCAGGCAGCGATTCTGCTGTAGTCAGACACACAGCGTAGTCTTGACTTGTGGGAGGGGAGGAGGAGGGAGGGAGTTGAGGACAGAGGGACAGCGATGGCACATAGCCATTCCCCATAGCTGGCTGAAGGGGAGGAGTGGTAGACATTGCTGGTTACTGGGTTTGTTAAGAAGTTAGTTAGACTGAAATGGCACATGGCCAGATGTGAACTCGTCAGTCGGGTTGGCCTAACTTTCCCTCTTATCCTCCTGTGTGCCCCTTTGGCTGTGCTGTGCTGTTTGTTTGGACACTGTGTTCCTTTGCAAGGGGGCAGGGATGCATTTTTTTTTTCCAGTTTTTTGTTTGCAGTGCATTGACTTAACAGACTTTGCTCCTTTTTTCACCTGAATTTGCTCTCTATTTGGTTCCCTACAGATAGCCCTGGAACAGTGATCATGTGTTAGAGAGATCTGTGCCATTAATTTTAAAATGGGACCGACTTGCTGGCGCTCTTGTAGCTGGTTATTGTGCTTGAGAGAACGGGTAGATGATTTAGGTTAGGCTCTCTGGCAGTTGGAGCAGAAAGGATCTGGTTCCCCTCTCTTGTGGTTGTGGGGTTAGCCAGCCTGAGCCTGTCTTAACTGCTGTATAAAGTCTAAATATAACTTTCTGGTTCTCTAAGGAGCGTTTTGATGGCGAGGGTAAAATTGTAGCTTTAACACAGACACACACAGCACAGCTGGATTAGATTAGGCCTCGCTGTGATTCAGAACTTTGTTTACACTTCGCCGCTTCTCTTCGTATGAATAACAGCCTGCTGGTTCTGTGTGTATGTGTTATGTATGATGTGAGGCTGCACGTGTTATATACTGTAGGCCTTGGTTAAATACACACAGAAGCCTTGTGGAGGTGTACTTAAGTTCTTCTCTCCCCTTGTCATGATCAAGGCAGGGGTGGGACCTGGACAGCACACCGATTTCTCATGGGCTCATTAAGCCAAAATGGGCCGTCACATCTATTTTTAGCATTTCCTCTCCCTTGGCGTCTCCGTCAGCCAATCAGGCGGGCTGGCGATGATGTTATATGGCTTGATTGATGTGTGTTTTTCGAGGCACACCCATCCAACCAGGTCCTCGTTGACCTCAGTCTGGGCCTGCCCTCTGTCCGCGGGGCTCCGGTGTTTCATCTTTCAACAGTAGCATTGTGCTGAAGTAGAAACTGCCTGCCAGTCCGCCGTTGACCAGTCAACTCTAATGTTGATCATCCTGTTTTAGAATGGAGCGATTGAACAGTCTCCCATCATATGACACACACATAAGGCTGAAACTAACGATCATTGTCATTGTGGTATTGTCTTGCGGTTATTTTCTTGATTAATCACTTAGTTGTTTGGTCCATGAAATTTCTGACGTCCTCAAATGTGTTTTGTTAGTTTACTGTCATAGAGGAGTAAAGAAACCAGAACATATTCACATTTAAGAAGCTGCAATCAAAATTTTATTTCTTTTAAAAAAATGCTCAAACCAATTAAGCAATTATTTAAAAAGTTTACAATTCATTTAGTAGTTCACAATTGATCAATTAATCATCGCAGCTCTACACACACTCGCTGGATCAGTTTTGAAGCAACATCTATCACAGTTGGAGTTGAATCTTGGGTCAGGTTCTCATTCGCATGTTGTCAGTTTTATGCCTGTTCTGCTCCCTCTCCCCACGCTCATGTCAGAGGTTTAAGTTGTAGCCATCATTTATCCAAACACAATGGCAGCATGAAGCAGAACATTTTCCCAGTGGTGAGGTTTAATGTTTCTGTACCCATATGAGGTATTGTTGTTGACATGTTGCTGGAAAGCAGGCACATTCAGACCTTTCAGCTCCATCACATGACAAAAGCTTGTGTGTGTGTGTGTGTTTGCTCTCAGCGGATCACTTGGTAGATTTTACAATGTGTGCCGTGTGGAGCAATACTTCGGAGTGTGTCATCATACTGTGCGTGTTGTATTAGCCGAGCAGGCCATACTGTTTTCCATGTGTCTCTCATTAGGCTATCTTTGGCAGGGCCGCCTGCTTCCACAGAGTTGAGACGGGCAGCTCAACAAGGACACCATTCTCCACCAACCAGCCCCGCGCTCCTTCCCCCTCAGCCCAGCAGGCTCCCTCCTCGCCTGGCTGCCTGTCACTCAGACGGGGCTGAACTGAATCAAGCTGCAAAATGCTCCAGTGTTTGAGGAAGGTTTAGTCGAAGATTTGAGCTGCTGTAGCTCCGATTAGCACATAGAAATCTCATTAAAACATGATCTATTAAATGCTTTGCCTGGATAGCATTATTTCCTGTAGCGGTATAATCGAACTGCTTTGTCATCCTGGCTGCAGAAAAATGCTGAGACTAAAGTAAACAGCAGCATAATCTTTGATTTTTTTTTAATGGATTTTGATGGTCTGTTGAAAAACTGTTTCTAGGAAAGAACTTAAGAACAGATTTTTTTTTGATCTACTAAATTCTGATTCCATGTAACCCAACTTGTGTTAATCATAGACAACTTCACCCAAACACCACCTCAAAAAATGGGGCACGCAGTCCAAAATCAACTAGCTGGACTCAACAACTAGTGGAGCTTGCTGAACACACATAGTCGACACTCCCAATTACATATCATCAAGCTAATGGCTGAAAAACCCCACCTGTGGTGTCTGAGTTTACTTGTCACTATAAGGACATGTGTTACATTAGACTCTTATGGAGGGACGCAGGCTGGTTGGCGCAGTCCGTCTGTCTTGACTTGACTGACTGACTGTCCTCTATGTTCACCTGCCCTCAGTCACTGCGGAGGGCAGACCTCACACACAGGGCCAGTTGCATAACACAGCCGCTGTGTTTGTGTGTGTGTGCTCTCTCAGTAGCAGCCCAGTCTTGCTGGCTCAGGAGAAGGAGAAAGAGATGGCCTTGCACTAACCTCACCTCTGCATTTAGATCCACCCAGTCAGCACACGCACACACACACACACCCACCCACACACTCATGCACATGCTTAAATCAAAAAGGCACATGCTCATTTCTTTCTGAAACCAACTTAATTCAGAAAAGGGAAGCACACACAATAACACACTGAATGTTTAACACACCTTATTGTTGCTGATCACATGAACGTGAGGTGCCGTCTAACAGTGTTAAAAATGTGTGCGTGTGTGCAGGTGCCCTGTAGGCATGGAAAAACTCATTACAGCTGCTTGGTGGCCGAATTGGCAAGTGGATAATGGCTTCATTGTGTTTGGCTCCGTTTGCAGGTTGCTCAGGTGGCAGGAAAAGGGTTAGACAGAATTCACTACCAAAACAACAGGCCGGGAGGCTTTCTGTGGGCTGTAAAGGTGGCAGGGAAATCGGTGGTCGCAGTTGTTGCAGCAGCAGCAGCCCATGGCTTCTCTGTGCTGCGTCTGGGAACAAGAGGCCCATTTGAAGAGAGGCAGGAAGTGCCTGGGCGCCTCACTTCCTGTTTATTGAGTTTGTCCCAGGCAAGAGTGAGAGGGAGGGGTGTTCTGGTGCAGCCTAATTGAACGGAGGAGGTGGTGGCGAGTAGGTGAGCCTTCCTTATTCGCTCTTTGTCTCAAACTGAAACATTGACTCTCTCAAACACACACACACACACACACACACGCTTGCCTGCATAGCTGTGTAATTGCCTCTGTGCTGCAGTGCCTTTGGCAGCTGTGCTCCCTCATTTGTTTCAATTATCTACCATCTGACATGGAGCTGTTACCAAGGATAGACCGGAAAAGAAAGACAAGAAGAAACGAGACAAGCAAAGTTTTAAGTGGCCTCCAGAAATGCAACTTTATTATTCACAGACCATCATAATTCACACCTTGAAAAAAACAGCTGGATCTCACCTACGTCATGTTCAGATATCGTGAGTCACACGCACACATTGAACTCCCTCCTTGTGAGACTATATTTAATCAGAGAGTAGCTGTGGCGAAGAGGCTGCTCCGAGCGAGCAGAGAGCTGCACAGTGCTGACTCCAGCATGTTCTGAGGTGACGTTCATAACATAATGTTCACTTACAGATCTCGGAGGCGGCAGGCCAAACAAGGACTAACGTTAAATACCCTTTCGTATCACCAGAGCACCTCTGATTTCTGCCAGCGTGTTATGAGCTGCAGTTGCAGTATTTTTTACTTCACACTTTTGTGTTGCAGACAGATGTGCACACTGCACTAACAACCCTCCCAACCCCCTCTAGGACAGATGATGTCACTGCATAAGCTCATCTTTCCAGGTGGGAGCCAGTCCCTCCTAACCCCGGCCAATCAGAGGCTTGTTTACACCTGAATCACCAGCGAAGAGACAGACACTCACAAACACGTTCAGCTTCGTAGTGTTAAGAGACGCTGATCTCATCTGCTCATAAAAGGATCAGATTATATTGTTCCCACCACAGCTCATCTGTTACTGTAGGATGTGATGCATCCGCGAAGGGTGGAGGAAAATGTGAACATCAGCACTCGTCAGTGGACTGACGTTGTGCAGCAGCGTTGAAGGGACACGCACATCCTCTCTCTCACTGCTCCAAGGACATCTATTGATTTGACCCCTCTTGTGTCTCCTTTCTATCCATCTCTCTTTCATTTTCCCATTTCGACACTGGCGACAGCTGCCTCCACCCACTTCCTTCCCTCGCTCTTTGATGCACCATCTGTGGACGACAGGCGTGCGTTTTGTTTTGGTAGCATTTGTGTTGATGAGGATGTTTAAAGAGAAGGGGAGAAAAGGTCAATCTGTATGAATAAATACAAGGATCGTTTGCCTTGTGTGACTCCTGTACACATGTGACTGACAGACTGACAGGACGTGCTCTGATGTTTCCTCCATGCCAGCCTCTGACAAAGGGCAAGGCTCTGCTGTGGTTTCACTGTCATCCCAGCAATGCCTTCAACGTGAAAAACATGCGTGGCTTTGTCCAGGAATTTCCATAACATTTGCTGCCTTTTCTCTTTTTGTCTCCAAGCCCCCCCCCCCCCCCCCCCGCCTTCTGAGCGCACCCCTTCCTCTCCTCTGTTGTCGTCGCGACGCAGACACACGTGACGCCATCGCAGGCTCTGCCTTTGCCCTCTGCCAGACACGTACACACTGCCTGTTTTTCCTCCTGATTAACCCAGAGAGACTGATATTTACAGACATCCCTACATGATCTGCTGTCAAAGCTAATTACTGGAAAACAAGTCTTTGGGTGGAACACATCATCTGTCTTAAAAAAAAAAAAAAAAAAAAAAAAAAAAAGTCGATCTCAGCCCACAGCCCGTGTGTTGTGTCAGTGCTCTGCGTTATGGGACTTGCTGTGGGCTAACCGCTGCCTCTTGTTTTTGAGCTGCTGTTGTGTGGTGGCAGTGCGGTTGTTGTTAAGGGTGGATGTCCATGAGAGGCGGTCCTGGTGGTGAAATCATTTCTGTCCCTCCAAATATCTTCCTTGGAGAAATCAAGCTTCCTCTCTGGGCAGGAGAGGTGCTGCTTCATGGCGCACACGCACTCACATTAACTTAGGTACTGTGAACACCTCTAAGCCGATTAGAGGTTAAAGTGCCCACAGACGCTCTCTCACCAGAACTTCCTACAATGAGCACTGACTCGCTCATGTTTTCCACCAGCTTGGCTTTTGGTGTGTTAATCTGTTTGGCTGCCTTCAGGTGTGACCACTTCCTGCCTATGCCTTCGTCCACTCCCAGTGTTAATCAACCTCACACAATGGGCCAGAGTTTCCTCTGCTGTCAGATGGTGGCGGGATCTCGTCTAGTCATCAGGGGAATGTGAATTTTGTTTTCTTTTTTTTTTTTTTTTGGCTTGTCCTCTAAGGATCAGAGACTGATAGTGGATTTTTGGGGGGTGATGCCAATATTAAGGAGTCGATGTATTATAATCCTACAGCCTTGTAGCCTATTTTCTATTCTAAATGGCTTAATGTTCACTAACAATGAATTTGTCTTTATATTTAGATTTAGGCCCCGTTTACACGACAACGCTCGCGGGTGAAAACGATAAAATATTTTATCAGATGTGCCTTTCGTTTAGATGGCGACAGCGTTTTAGGGGCTTAAAAACACAAAAAAAAGTGAAAACACCCTCCAGAGTGGAAATCTTAAAAACGCTCCATCATCGCGTTCCCGTCTAAAGGGTAAAAACTCAAAAGTGTGCTCCGATCTGCCAGCGCCCGCCCCTTACATTCTCTGATTGCACACACTTTTGCATCACCATATGCATGCAGATTTATCCCCCAGAAAACGCTTGTCTAAACGCGGAATAAAAAGTTAGAACGCAACGGCACTTTTCACTCTTCAGATCATTTCCATGTAAACGTAGCCTTAGAAAAAAAATGTAATCAGTGAGCTCCCCGACAAAACATCAGATATAATCCTCTCCACTATAGCACATATTTTCTGCTTAATCAAGCTAGCTATGAGTTTTATGTTTCAGCTTTCTTCCAAACCATTATTTCAATTCATTGAACTCCAATCAGAAATGCTGTTTCTTGCTTATGGAAACATTTAATCTGTAGCAATAGCTTGCCGTTAACGTATAACATTAACTTGTGGTTCGCTGCTGCTGGGTCAAGAGATGAACAGCTCAGTGGAAAACCAGACCTTAAAATTTTCAAATTTGGAAGTGCAACAACTGGAATTGTTTGTTGTTTGTTGTCCTTAACAAACCAGTGAGGTGTGAATATATGTAACTTTACTGTTAGACCCTATACATCATATAGGCAGAACGGCTAAGATGCTCACACATTAGCTTCCGCTCAACTGTGACAAGGTGTGAAAATGGCTCCATGGTTAGCTTGTGGCTAATGTAGCAAAGGCGTTTTAAGCAGGATGTTGGTTGTTGTCATTCATTTTTATGCTGGTTTATATTTATAGTAGTGAGGTGGCTGTTTTTCTTGACTCTATCCGCATTTTAGCATTGTGATGTACGCACTTGTCTTTCGTGCTGTTTGTCACTTAAAGGCTAACATTGCTTAGAGGTGGATTTTTTAGTTGCAGCGCACTCTGCTGGACAAACTAGGTGATGACACATTTAATGATGAAAAACTGTACTTAGGATTTGGACACTGAAGAGGTTTTTATTTTTTACAGATGTTAGTCTCTGTTTTTGCTTGCTGTTCTCACATTGCTGAGTCATCGCTATTTGAAGAGAACAAACTGGTGCTTTTAAATTGGGTAAAAAAATGATATACAGGAGATTAAATGCACCACTATTACTGTGTGTGTGTGTGTGTGTGTGTGTGTGTGTGTGTGTGTGTGTGTGTGTGTGTGTGTGTGTGTGTGTGTGTGTGTGTGTGTGTGTGCGCCTGCCTGCCTGCCTGCCTGTGTGTGTGCGCGCTTATAGGTGGGCACTGACTGTACTCGTCTCTGGAAATGTCCTTGTTCCCTCTGTTTGACCGTGCGGTTGTTGTGATAAGCAGAGCAGCAGTATGGAGTCAGATCAGTCTCAGTATCAATAAATGCACAAATATGTTTCAGGATTTATACATAAATATTTTTCATTGCACACAAAAATAGTTAACCTTGTATATAACAAATCCACATATAAAAGTAAAGTAAACAATGTGTTTGTGATGCACACACAAATCTTTCTTGTTTTCAATAAATGCAGTAGAAATCCACACACATGTATTTTAAGGCATTTGCAGTTTTCATCAAAAACATATTTGAATGCAGAAAATATAGATAGAACATATTTGCGACAAATGTACAAAAGTCTTACTAATCTTGCAAAAAGTACTTTTTATTGAATATATTATGAAAAATTGGTGTATTTTATATACAGCAGATTATAAAAGGCAGTGAAAAAGCATAGATCTGTACTGCTTGTTTACAGCTCCATCTCAACAAGCTTCGGCCGAGTCACTAAGCTCCATGTTCTCATGGTTAAAAAAGCAAACAGGACGTTTGTTCAAGCGAAATAACAAATCAGACATGAGAGTTGCTGTTCACTCACATGCCAGACAGTCTGACGGAGTTGTTCTGTCTGCTGATGCAGGAAATGGAGACCTTTCCCCTGGGAAAAAAGCTCCCCCAAACCTCCTTTCATCTCTCCTCTCTGTCTGTTATTGTTTGTACCTCACGGGCCAAGAGCATGCAGACTCTCTGCGCAAGTTATGTAACATACCTAGAAACAGACTGCGGTGTGTTCAGGGGCAGGCTAATGTGATTTGACTTACACTCTTTAGCCAGCATGTTGATCTTATCGGCTGGTTTTCTCTGCCGACGTGACGCCTTCTTTGATTTAGATTCAGGTTCAGGGTGAAGCTGTCGAAGCTTACCTCTCTTTATGTAATACAGATTTAAACATTCCTCACGTAGCTGCCTCATTTCATTGGCCGCGCTCTGTTTGAGTCTGACAGTGATGTGTGGACTGTGTCCTCAGAGTCACTGAAGCAGAGATGAACTAGGCCTGCTCGACATCGATCAGTCTTCCCCCACGGTGGTTTGGGTTGGTGTATGAGGCCATCAACGATAATTACTCAACTCGAGGAACATTCTGTACATTTAAGTGTGTGAGTCTGTTCTGGGAAGAGCTATATTCATGCATCATGCACATTCCCTAGAAACCAAATAGGAAATCTGTGACTAAATGCCCTCACTTAGGAGTTAATGAGCTGGATCGGGGCAGGCATGCACAGCCGTGGAGCAGAAAACAGAAAGCCACCCAAACTGTGTGCATGAACCCCACACCCTCTTCTTTATGTCTGCATCATTTGGTTTAAAGACTCACCGACAGTCCCCACAGTGGCGTCTTTGTGTGCTTTGGTTCTGTCCCATCTCCTCAAGAGCCCCAAGTACACTTTGTAACTGCTGTCACCTATTTTGTAGTAGTGTTAGATAATGTGTGATTTCTGAGCTGCTCTCGGGTTTTTGTGTGGAACACTCTCTCCTCTGTTCCCCTCACTGAGGGCTTCCTCCCCTCAGACAGGCCTGGTAATCCATGCTCTCTGGTTTTGTTGTTTTTTTATTTTTATTTTTTTCGTCCTCGAGCTGTGAAAAGAGAGCTCTGTTCACTCGCAAGCGCCACGGCCTACCCTACACACACACGTCCTGTGCAAACATGGGCGCTACCCCAATCCCTTTTCCCGCCACCTCCTCTTCGCTTCCTGCATCTATCCCTGTATTCCATGACGGTCTTTCTCCTCTATCCAGCCCCCTCCACCTTATTCTCTACTCACACAAACACACACCCTCACACACAGGCTGCCTCCTGTGCTCCTGAGCAAACAGTAGCATATGCGTGACCACAGCTCTCCTTGCACCTCTTCTTCTAAGTCACACACTCCCCCAAACCTCACCTCTGCTCTCACTGAATAACTGCTATACTGTTCATTTTTCACACTTTGCTCTTGCTTATACTCTTCATATTACTCAACCACCCCAGTAGCGGAAAGTAACTCATTAAGTTTTACCGTCTTCAAAGGATGCTGGTGGAGCATCAGCATAGGGCTGGTTCGGTTTCAAGTGTCACAAGCACACACACATGGAGCATCACACTCTTACAATAAAACCTGGAATGGAAAAGTTGAATGGAAAACTCAGTCTTGCTATGAGGTTGTGTAAGGTTCTGTGAGAAACCTTTTTCCAAGGGTGGGTCCTGTTTATGGTGATGTAGCCCTCTCTCAGCTTTCATCTTACTCTAATGCACTAAAAAGAGCTTTAATTGCCTCTAAACTCTTCTCCAGAGTCAGGTTCAGGCTCTGTGGGTTTCAAAGGGTTTTGACATCACTTGCCTGATGCGGAAACTGTGCACAACTACACTGTGTGCCAGCAGATGGCAGTGTTGCTCTCAGACCATCATAGTCTCTGGAGTTTTGTGTGTGTGTCTGTGCCTGTGTGTGTGTGTGTGTGTGTGTGTGTGTGTGTGTGTGTGTGTGTGTGTGTGTGTGTGTGTGTAACACAAGGAATGTTCCTCTCATAAGCCAAGCCGCCCTGTGCCCTGTTGTGTTACACTGGAGCTGTAATCTGTAGGTAATGTTTTGCTTTGCGTCAAAAATGTTCAGAATTTTATCTGCAGTCGAGAGATCAGCAAGTTTAGAGTGATTGTATGTCTGCGTGTGTGTTTGTGTGTGTGTGTGTCCCAGCCTCATTGCCAAGGTTATCATAGTCTTCCCAGAAAAAGCCACATTCTTTTCCTTTTTAGAGGTTTATTAGAGTTCTGGGAAGAGGTGTAGCAATGTAGCAATGCACAAGACGTAACAAATGCACACACCCATCCTTATGTAAGTGGTAATAACTCGTATGTGATGGCAGCTATCAATTTGAACAGTCACCTTTTTAGCTGACGGTGATGAGCAGTCCTTAGAGTTCACATGGAACAGTGAGCAGAGTGCCAGTGGATTCAGTATGTTTCCTGTCTGAATGTGACGCTGAGGAGGGACATGTCATGCATATTGATTGCTGTTTAAAGTAGCCGATCGTGCTGACTGTGCATTACATCCCCCCTGACACGCACGCAAACATTTTCTCTTGGAAAGTTTCCCTCAAATTAGTGATTAAAGAGTTCTGAAGAGGGTGTTTTTGTACAAGTTACAAAGTTGTGTTTTCATACAGTAACCCAACACTCCGCTTGAGCATTTGAGGAAGCATTTCATTAGAAGGAAAATGAGCCAAGTGCAGTACGAGTCAGCAAAAATAATTTTCCAGGAAATAAACTCTAAAGCCCCACAGTGACTTAACTTCTACATAATGACTTTTCCTCCATTGTTGGGACAGATTCTGGCGTATAGGCGACAATCAGCGCAAGACAGTTGAAAAAAAAAGTTTTGATTTCCTGGAAACCTTTAAGTGCTCTGAAAACAGGAGATCTGAACATCTAGACTCCATGAAAACTGGATGAACTCATATATGTGATATGATATATGAAAAGCCAGAACAGCTACTAAATTCACCATGTTGTGAGATTGTTTCCTCTGGTTTGGTTTCCTAAGTCGTGAACAAAATCCGAACTACACAGGCAGTTTAGAGGATGTACTCGCATTATCGTGAACCTCCTTACTCCCTCAGTGATGGGCTCCCTCGCTCCTCTGATAAAAGGCGTAAGTCACTGAAAATACACAGTACTCCCTCTTCTCCACACTGTCTCTGCGCCTCAGTCCCTTTTGTCATGTGCTCAATTTCACGTCATGATGGAGTGACTCCGCCACAGACCCACAGCCATTAGCAGGATAGAAAGCCTCATTACATTTCCCTTTTACCTGCAGGCCTGAGGACAAAGTCACATTCTGTCTGTGGCTTGACCACCTGTGATGCAGCACCACGTCACAGTTTATTCCTCAGGTCAGCTTCCTCATCCATGTCTCCTCCGCCTTGACCGCTAATTCGCAACCTTGCCGCCTCTGTCAGTGCGGTGACCATTATAATCTTTGCTGACCTTGCTCCTGAGCCTCAGGGCTCACAGGTGTGTGTGTGTGCGTGCTCTTACACTTGACAGACAAGTGTTTGGTGCCCAGGTGGCGAATTATGGGATGGATAGAGACTCTCCCCCACTGTGGAATGTAGGGAGGAGGAGTGCAGCGGGCGGCCGGGGCATGCTGTGACAGCCTCCCACACTGAGCCAAACTCTTTCACTCCTCTCATCCAAACTTCTATTATTACTCTCCTTTTTTTGCTCAGTTTTTCACTTCCATGCTCCTTTGTTGCCCTCTCTTCACCCCTGCCATTTAGGTCCTCACTCCCTCTTTCTCATTTCCTTCCTCCCCGTCCGTTGCCGTCTCCCGTTTCATCCTTTGCTCCTCTTCATATTCCATTCTGGCCCATTCCTGCTGATATGATAGTGGCTAATCTAAGCAGTATCCATGGAGATGGTGATTTATAAACGTCTGGACATGAGTCTGGTATTTCTCATCTCCTGTCTTCCAGCTCGCTAAAGCCCTCTCTTCCTTCAGTCATAAACCAGTCAGAACATGGCCTCCTGTCTTTCAAACACACTTGGCTGCTCTCTTCTTCTTTGCAAACTTCCCTTTTGGACTCACTCCAGTGCCCAAACATATGCAAAACATTTTAAGTTTCAAGATTCAAACTAACCTCACCTAATTGGATTATGAGTGCAGTGGTAATTAGGCAGTCAAATATTTTTCCTTTGTGCTGCTGCTGTTGTTAAATGGAGCTTATCATTGAATGCTAATATGTTTGCTCATGAAGTGCACACATCTACCTACCAAACAAGAAAAGCCCTGTTAAAAAAACTGAGAGCTGAGCCTCTTCATTCTCCCGCTCTTGACCTCCTTTAGCTCACTCTTCATGTAGCTTGTTTCTCCTTTGTTTAGCCAGGCTGTGTGTGCAGAGAGCAGTGGCATGTCTTTGCATGCAGCCCTTCCCCTACAGGAATGCAGAGCGAAGGAGAGATGAAGCCAGCGAGGAAAAGAGCGCACATGCAAGGAGAGAAAGAGGACCTCAAGACCTTAGAGGTGGAAAGGAGAGAGTGGGTCAAAGAAACACTGATGGGCAAGAACTGGTAATATCTCGTCCAGCTTTAAAGGGCTTGATACAAAAATATAATATCTAAAATACCATTTATTGTCTATCAACAAAGATATGACAGCAGTAGTGTTGGTGCTTAATGAACAGTGTGGAGGACAGGAGTACCTATTTTGATGCTACCTATTCTGGCCAAAGTTTTGTCTGCCCATGCACAGACATACACTGACATACAAGGCCACACATACTCAGTATTTCATGCAGCACACACAGTCCTTCCAGTTTGTAGCAATGGAGGTGAAGCTGCTTCTGAGACAAAGATTAGCTGATTTGCCTTTTCTAGGATCAATCAGATGATGTTTTGTTTTTTTTTGTTTTTTTATATTTACATCTTTCCAGCTGTGGCAGGGGATGCAGCACACTTTTGTCTAATTTAGGAGGCTGGTTTCACAGGGTGGGTCACTGGGTTCAGTGTGCAGAGTCTCTCCTGGCCCTGGTGACCTCTGTCCGGGCCTATAGAAAACCCTCTGGCAGTAAAGACCTTCAGTCTGCACTGTTTTCACTGGCTAAGACCTTACCTAAACATACTGTACTACGCCACCCCCACACACCCAGAATGTATCACCAAATGTGTCTTACAAAGCAACTTGGAACTGCTCAGATTTTTATTTAGTCATTTTGCTTTTAATACGGTTGGGCGCCTGACCCGTCTGTCATTTGGATCCCAGGTATGACAGGCCGGAGACTTGCTGTGGTAAGGCCAGGACTGAGCTGTTGCCAAGCCCCAAGGCGCATCTGCTGAGTTTGTGACTCATCCACTGCTGGCCTAGAATCAGTGTTTTCTTTGTCTCAAATAGGTGGAATGTTCGCTGACTTTCAGACCCAACCTGTTGGGCCAGCCGACCATCTCTCTCAGCAGGCGAGAGGGCACTGCAGACCAACATGTCCTGCTCATTTGGACTGCTGTTTAATGTTTTTATGTGTTTATTTGCCACAGTCCAGTGGCTCTTTCATATATCAGCAGATGGCTAGAACTTAACATACCAGTGTAACATATTTCTTTCAATGACTGCCTCCAAGCTGATGCGTTACAACGTCAAGCCTGCAATGATTTGAATTAGTTGCATTTTTCTCCACTGCAGTCTTTGTTGTCGTCGTGTTATCTATTGGTCTCATCAGTCATTGCTGTAGTTATTGTGGTTATTGTTATCTCTTCACTCATCAGATTAACGCTCAACACATCCATCAGTCAAAGGGCCGGTGACGTCACAATGTTTTCCATAAAATGCCTTCATTTCATCTCCTCCCCTCTTTTTAATGAGTGACGTGTTTGCTAGTTAGATCAGGGCCTTTTATTGTCTGTCTGCAGGGTGGTTGTCTTTTGATGAGGATAGCATACTTGAAGCAGCTTGTTATTACTGCTAAAAGTCAGGCAACAAGGGGTTCAGCCTGTGGCCGTGCACAATGTTGTATGTTAATCTAATCTGAAAATTGTTGTTTTCACGTGCATTACAACTTCTTTTCTAGTTACAAAGATCCTTAATTCTCCCCAGATGTTCTTAAGTAACCCTTAAAGTTTTGGTTTAACCCCAAGTATGTATCTCCAACAAACAAATGAGGATGTAAGCAAAATTCAGATGTCATAACTCATATCTATGCTGCTCATTCATTACAACACACATGCTTTCCTCCTGCAATAGGCTCGGTATGCATCCGGTGATTGCTAGTTAAAATACAATGACAAAAATCAGCCAAAAATCCCACCTGCTGTTGGATTTGGCCAGTTGCCAACCTGTTCATCCGGTCACCCAGCCTCACCTCATATCACCTGTTTAAACAAAGAAAATGCCACTTTGAGTCAAAAGCCAGCTGCTCTTTAACTTTCATGCCCGATTCATTAAAACACTTTGTCCACTGTAACTCAACAGTGACTGTAGAGGCCCAGGACCAGGCCAAGCCCCAGTGATCTTGAATGGATGTCTTCTATTTTCAGTGACCGTACAGATCCAATAGTTAGAAGCAAATGAATGGAAAGTTCCCTGAGCACAAGATTTCCATTACAGCAACAAAGTACGTTCTCTTGGGCAGTCACTAGTAGCACACGACCACTTCATGTATCAACCGTAGCAACAGTTTTACATTGTGATCTATCACATTGGTCTGTATATATCATATGTTATGATATACTATGCTATATATGCTGCTGCGAATCGGTTAAGTTTTTGATACTAGTGCCACTGTTATATGACACCAAAATTAGTTTTTTTAGAAGCTTTTTTCTACAAAACTCTTCACCTTTTAAGTTCCCATTACTTGTTGTCTAAACTATTTCTTATTGAAGTTATTGTAAGACTAAAGTTTGTTGAAATGATATATTCTAAACCTGGCAAAATTTAGATTTACATCAGAAACTTAACAAGATTATACAGCTGATCATAGATTTGATGCCCATTGGCAGTACAGTTTCAATACTCACTGCTCCAGCTATATAGCACAGCTACCCTCACCACAAAGCTGGTGACACGTTCCTCCCCTCCCTCTCTTTTCACTGTTCTCTGTATTCTTAGGGGCCGGGCCAGGCAGGCTGATGCTATATTTAGCGCCAGGGGAAAAGTAAGTGCCCTGTTCTGGTCCCTCTCCCCCTCGACCCTGCTCCTCACTGCTGCTACCACAGCGGGAGCCACTCACTGGGCCCCTGGATCACCCAGCTCCACCCACCAAACCCTAAGCAGGAAGGCAGTCAGTCATGTAGGAGGAGGGTGCAGAGAGGCGCCTGTCAGACCCTCTGCCGCTTTGATTCGTTCAGATCGTTTGTTTTCATCTCATAGAGGCTTTTAAGCATAAACAAGCGGTGCCTCAGAGAGGGTCCAGCAGTCCACAGTAAACACACTTTATACACCCTCCCATACATACACACATATGAGCACAGTCCTTGCTTACAAGACCCTCGCAACGTCTTTTATCTTCCTCGCTCGGCCACTTGCACCCACCTGCATAACTGTGCACGTAGCTCCACAGATCCCATAGATTAGTTTGTGCATGTCCGTGCGGCAGCAGCCACCTGGTCCAGTATTTCTCACAGCGGCTCCACTGGGGCCCCAGAAGTTTTGTCTGAGGAGACTTAGAGGAAAAACAGACCTGTTGAAGAGAAGGGCAGACAATGAGAGGGAGAGGCACATAAAAACAAACCAAGAAAGGGAGGAGAAATGTGTGAAGAGAGCAATACAGGGGAGAATAAGAGAGGACGTTTGTTGAGAGGCAGTAATTAAAGGGAAGGAGGGCGAGGGAATGATGGTTCCGTAACAGGAGTTGTAATCTTCTCATGAGACGCACTACTCCCAGTCTTCAGTGCTCATTTCCTCTTGTGCATTTTGTACTGAGGTGTTGTTGGCTCAGCTCTGTGTTGACAGTTTAATTAGAATTTACTCCGTACTCCTACTTCAAACCATGTCCATAATATGAAATTTCTAAATTTATAGTTATAAGCAATTTCCTCAGGCAAAGCCTTGCCCCACAGACACACACACAGAAACCCCTGTATATTCTGTGAATCTGCCTTTGGCTCTCAAACAGGCTTTGTTTGATTCCCTTTGGCTTTGACATGTTTGAACAGGCCCGGCTGCTGCCAGCCGACCATAGTTGGCCTATCCAGGTGAAGTTCAGAATCAACAGGAGGAATGTCGCCCCACAGTCCCTGCAAGCTTAACCCGGCACCAGTTCTCACAGCCAGAGAAGTGACGCACTGTGACAATACACATGTTTTTTTTAAACCTTAGTCAGCTTTCTGAGCCTGACCTTCAAGTCCTTTTAGAGTTGGATCCTGTGTTCAGCTTTCTTTTGTTTTACCTGCTTTCTTCTCTTACAATTGTATGTTTTATCGCTATTTGAATGGATATTTCATTGGCTAAAAAGTGGTTTGACAAAATAATCTCAACTCAATGTCCAGTTATTAGCTTTTTCTTGAGTTTTCGACCACATTTCAGTCCTCTTTAGTGGATGAGTTTGCTCAGTTTAATAATCTACATTAATAATGATAAAATACTTGGGCCATGGGGGTATTTAAAAAAGGAAAACACATACATTCATGTTTTTTCCTCCTACATGTATATATAGCATTTTGTTCATGCGAGTAGCTGCTTCCTCCATGAAAGAAACCAATGCCTTCTAAACTAATTGAGTCATACATAATGAGTCATTTATTACAAGTTTTTCTGTTGGCCGTTCAGAATATTTTCCCATTTTTTGTTGTTTTTTTATTGCCATTGCTACAATAGGCTCATAAAATGAAGCAACACCTTTTTATTTCACTGTAGTCCAGTAGCTGGCCACCTGTTGCTACATTGTAACGACACTTAAGGGAGAAGCACTAACCACGTCCACATGGGCAGACTTTTGGCGTCACCACAGCCCGCCCACTGAGCCGTCTCTCATCGCTGATTGGACGACAGGGTACGGAGAAGGAGGGCTTCCTGTACAGTCCTCATAAAGATTTTCTTTTTGCTGTAGTAAGTCAGAACCCCATACGGATCAAACCCCGGTGGATCGGACAGCCTTCATCTGAATAATTTGAAGGAGAGCTTTTCTGACATCATATATCCATGTTTTAAACTATGCTTGGAGATTATTGCTCCTTTTCTCTAGACAAGTCGGACATGCACTCTCAGAGGAACTCCAAAAACGGACTAAGTTGCAAAATGGTGCTTCAGGCAGTCGGAAAAGTACTAAGGTAACGTTAAAACTGCGTGCTTATTTTCATTTGTGTCAGTGGTGTCTGCTATGAGCGTGTGTTGTAATTGTGACGTTTTAACATTTTTTATGTCGCTTCGACGGACCGAGAGAGCCGTATAGTAGTAATAGTGGTTAATAGCGTTGTTAACATGTCGGAAAGTGCTGCTTTTACCACAGAAATTTCGTTGCCAGTATGTTTGTGTTATTTGTTTGACTCATTTTTCCGACGTATTTCATCGTTAGCACTTTTATTACAATGGTGCGCGCTTTGACTGACAGTCGCGCTCACGTGCCTCCTGATGTCTAAAACTTGTTGAAATATGTTTTACTCTGTACTACTATGTCTCTATAACTCGGCTTGAAATATAAGTAGTTGTCTCGTCTCAGCAGTAGTTACTCGAGTATTGGGACCCTCTGGTTCCGGGGCCACAGTAATTTACCAGCCGGTGGTGAGAGGGGACGTGAATGCCTCATTCCACTTCCTCCAACAAGACTCAACAAGCGCGAGAGACATGCGACACTCTCCTCATCCAGTCCGATAAATTATTTAAGACGCCTGTTCACGTTTTAACTTGAAGAGGAAATTCTTTTGAATCACAGAGCTTCGTTTTTTAAAAAGCTTTTCGGTTTTCAACAGAGGTGGAGAAAACAGCAGCACATTATGATTAAAGTTGAGTGTAGCAGGACTTTGAATGCT
This sequence comes from Chaetodon trifasciatus, assembly GCA_037975065.1. Taxonomy (NCBI): domain Eukaryota; kingdom Metazoa; phylum Chordata; class Actinopteri; order Chaetodontiformes; family Chaetodontidae; genus Chaetodon; species Chaetodon trifasciatus. The sequence goes on along the minus strand of JBBMOE010000002.1, from coordinate 3,811,950 downwards.
ATTTAAATCATATCCCTGAGTATCCCATTTACACGTGATAATCTGACACTGAAAGGAAATAGACTAAACACATAATTTAAGACTAGAACTGAATGTGCATTCATTTGATTGTTTATTTGCTCCTGTGTTGTCTTTTTTTTGCTAGTAACCTGCTGTTTTAGGTGGCTTTCTTTTTAATGGAAAGAATTTTGACCCATATTTAACTTGCACAATGTGCTGTATAAATGAGTTATTTTAGCAGCCATCTAAAGGCCATAATGTGACCCAGAAGACGTGAGACTTAAAGAATGCTTGACCCAAATAGGGGCGTTAACAGTGTGTTTGTGTGTCATACTAAGTGACACAAACAACAAACCCAGTCATGATTAACCTCTGTGAAGAATCCAGAACTACCCATGTCAAAGTGGTTAATATATGGGAAATGTTAGCCCAGTTTACGTGTATTTACAGTGTGTCACATGAAGAAGAAATGCAGTCATTTTGAGTGTGCTCCTTGAGGGGATAGAGCGTCCTCTTAATGCTTTAGTGAAGTTTCCTCTTACCTTTCAGGTCAGGGGACAGGTTTGTTTTCAAGTATCAGCCCAAAGGGCAAAGGCCTCAAGAGCAATTGACAGCTGTGAAGATGTGGAGAGTGATAGTGAAGAGTAAAGATGCGGCAGTACTGATACTGTGTTCAAGTACTTGTAATTATGTTCATAAAACTAGTCTGATAAAGTTGCAGCCAATACCACTTTACAGCAACGTGGAATTAACGTCTCATCAGTTGAGCAGGTAGGCAGAGGAGTAGCAGTGTCAACAGTCTGGAGATATTTTGGGATAAGTGACGATGACAAATGTAGAGCAAGCTATCCTCTGCTAAATTGTCAAGTAGCTCCTTTAATACAAGCAATTTGATGAAACATCAGCAGAACCAACGCAAAGCAGAGTTCAAAGAGTTTGCTAATGCTAGTTGTGGGAAAACAGCAGCAACCAATTTGCAGCAAATGCTGGAGAAGTGAGTGAAAATGTCTGGAGACAACCCACAGGTGGCTCTTATCCGGTGCATTGCTCTTGATGACCAGCTGGTCGTTTTCTTGGTGTACTGGAGCCAATGTATGAGATTCCCAGCCGTCCCTACATAGCCGAAACAGTATTACCAAACAGTCTCTCATCGAGCGGAAATGGACTCTGTTGGGGATATTTGCTTCTGAATATGAGCTCTTAGCAATCTCACTGCTCATCAGTGGACACTTATGTGAAAACACTCAGTTAACCCGAGCAGTGAGCTCCTCTAATGGTACAGTATCAGATACGATTCCTGCTTGGACCGTGCTTCAGAGACTTTGACCAAATAAACAGACAAGGACCATGGCATTAAAACAATGAAGGGAAGCTTTGCTGCAGCCGTCAAGAGACGCTTCACTGACATGGGAAAAAACCCACTCGACTGCATGGCAACTTACTCAATCTACAGTAAAGTGTTTCAGTGTGTTTTTCTGTCTGTGTGTGCTGAACATGTTATAAGTACTTTCGGTACTCTGTATCAGTAAGTACCCAAATAGAGGTACCTGTACTTGGTCTGAAAAGAGTGGTATCGGTGTATCCCTTGTGAAGAGAATATCCACCATCTTAGGATCTCTGAGCAGATGGTAAGCAGGATGTAATGGACGCAGCAGTACAGTATGTTGTTATGTCTGTTGCAAGACCTGTGACAGGTAGAGACAAGTTCTGCTGCTCCTGTTTTTTTTTGTTTTTTTTACTGTGGACTCAACTGCCTTATTTAAGAAATCAGCCCATTACCAATGAAATACACCTTCCATTTATTTGGCAGGGACAGAAGGGGGTTCCCACAAATTTGAAGTTTTAAGGAAAAACTGAACAAAACACACTTCATCAAAGTTAACAAGGATGCATAGTTTGGGGTTTTATGAGGGGGTTGGGCCGTGCCATAGACCTGTTTATAGCTCCACTTTTAGCCAGTTTCCTTACCAGTGAATGGTTGAATGCCCTTGGCTTAAATGCAGGTATGAATACTACACTGGCAAAGATAGTTAAGATAACTTGTAATGGCCCAGTCCACTGAGCGAGGATATGTAGCCGTGTGTAATCTTGGCACTTTTTTTTCAGAATTGCTTAGTTCTTGTTCATATTGGCTGCTTGCGTTTTGTGTGTGTGTGTGGGGGGGGGGGGGTATTTGAAACCTTTCAGAAGGACTGATTGGATTGATCAGAGTGAAGAGACCTTTCAGAAGGACTGATCGGATTGATCAGAGTGAAGAGAAATCTCATTCAGCTCTTCAGTCATATCATCTCCACCAGTCTCTTCTTATCGTGCCAAATCAATGTTGGAGCTAACCTTCTTCCAACATTTGCCAAGTGCTTCACCATGGGCTCGGCCTTATCTCAGCCCAAACCCCCTTTCCTGTCACACATGTGCGTTGTGATGTTGATGAGGCTCCATTATAGAGCTGGCAGGGGGTCCTTACATACTCTGCAGGCCTGAGAGCCACTGAATGGGACTTAGCACAGGATGACAAGGGGAAGAGGAGGGAGCCAGAACTGTGCTGGGGTAGGGTCACTAGTCAAATTAGCTATGTGCGTGTGTCTGCACATGTTTTGGGCTGCACCCTGGCTACAATTCTAATTTACTGATTTACAGTGCTGCTGACGCCCCCAGATGCTACTGATAAAGTGGTGGCAGCTGTGCCTTCTTTGTTTTGTATGCTTCTTATGTCTTTACTCTAGAACTAGAACTGACAAGTGTTTTTCTCTGTCAGCGCTCTTTAAAAAGTGCCCTAAAACTTCAGGAACAACTTTGATGGAGCAGTTACTCTGAAGACTTCAGCACTGCAAACCTCTGGTTTGGTCCATCCTTAACTCAGTCTCTTTTTAGCCCCATAATGGCTGCTGTGGTTTAGCTTTGGTGTGCTCAGACTGCCTGCTCTCCTCTGTCTGTGGTTTTTCGGGGAAAAGAGCCATTGAATCTATTCAATTTGAATCCTGAAATAGATCAGGAGGCCAGGCTTGGAGAAAGCTGATCCTCCTGACTGAAGCTCCTCTTTTTACAAAATGGCAGAGTTCATTCACTCAGTACTACTCTTATCAGCTGAGCTTGATTCTGTTGCTCTTGCAGTTTCTTGAGCCCTGAAGAGGGGGGTTGTCAGTCAGTTGACAAAGGAGGGAGCAAATTTCTGACATTTGATTGATTTTTTTCTCTGACCTATCAGCTGTTTGTCTGAAGGTCATTTCATTTAAAAGTGTTTGATATCTCTGGGTTTCCTTGGTAGAAGACCTCTGGTTGTTGTCTGTGGTGTTTCTTATCGCTCATATCCTTATCATGAACACAGGGGCTGTTTTCCAGTAAAACAGTACTGTACTAGGGACATGTAGTGATAGCTATCTTTGCACCTTGGAGTGTATCTGCTGACAAACACGTTCAAGAAAGAAAGAAAACATTTTCTGCCTCTGCTGTTAGCTTTATTTGCCATTGTGTGCCAGTTGCAGAACTCAAAGCAAATTTCTATATCGCTATAAGCAGCATCTTTAGAGGAAATGGTAGACTTCTCTGGTCGATGCTTGCACGTGCTGTTCACCCTCGCAGATCACATTAACTGCATCCATATGCCAATAGTTAGATTCCTCTGCTATCCAGAAAGCCAGTTCAAGCAACAGTTGTGCAACATGGGGTTTGGCAGGAGCAGCAGGCTTTAGGGGGAAAGTCATGACACGAGTTTTTGTTAAACGTGTTTCGGAGTTAAGTTGTATTCAGTCAAAGTGCACACCGGTCGAAACACAAAATCCCAAGGCAGCTGGTTAGGTCTGGTTATAGCATGAGCATCAGTGTAGATGGATGCATGTTTTAGTGTTCAAATGATAAGTAAGCATGAAAAAGCGTGCGTGCGTGCGTGCGTGCGTGCGTGTGTGAGAGAGAGAATAGGGAGTGGGGGTCCATAGAGAAGAAGGAGGAGGTCTTTAGTACTAAATTGTAGTATTTTAGAGAAAGCACTTCTAATTCTCCAGCATAGCTCTGTAATGTGGCTCAGAGTGATTCCAAGATTAATTGGAACCAGGTTCTGGTAATGGGACAGGCTCACAGTGTACCTGCCAGAGGGCTGCTCCTCTTTACGCAAAGTTTATTTTCAAACCAAGTGTATTCAGCATTCAGAAGGCACACACTCAGCCAACACACAGCAGCTGATACATGCACCACTGTGAGGCCAAAGAGTTGTATGTTTGACACTCTTACCCATACGTACACATGCCAGGTCTCACTGGACAGACACGTGCTCACACAAACACCCGGACCAGACAGGACTCTCTTCTTGCAGATTTTCTCGAGGCCTCTGGTGGGATCAGGCTCTCGACACAGCTGTCGTGACCAGCTGGGTCGGCCATGAAAAGAGGGACAGAGGGGCTACAGCCAGAGAATGTGTGCAACATGGTCTGTTGAGTACTGGTGGTGGTGTGCAGGGGGAAAGGTAACGGGTGAAGACGGCCGGTGGGTGGGGGAGGAGGTGTTCCTGGGAAAAGTGAAAGGATAAGAGAGTGGCTAACAGACGGAGTTGAACAGCTGTCAGGTCAGTCACTCCTCAGCTCTGTAGTACTGACCTCCATGTCACCTGACTATACAACCCTATTGAGGTTGGGTCCTTATTGTTTTTATTTTATTGTAGATAAACTCCAGCATGTCTGTCTTCCTGCTTCACGCCCTCCACCTCTCCTTGAAAAGTTTAAAAGACATTAGTTTAATGCATACAATTTGTCTCTTAGTAGACTCATGTTATTCCACCGAGCCAGACCAGGTTTTCAGAAGTGTGAGTGTGTATCACACACTGGTTCCTGTTGGTGCCAGGCAGGCTGTGGCTGTCCTCCCGGCCCAGAGACATGTGTCTGGCCCTGGCCTCAGTTTCCCTCCACTCCTGCCTTCTGGCCTGCCCTGATCTGGTAAGGAGAAAGAGGCATCTGCTGCCTTTTATGGCAAAGACTTGCCCGGGAGAACTTTACCAAGAACAGACAAAGCTGTGTGTGCGTATGTACGTATGAGGGGAGGAGTGTTGGCATAGAGGAAGTTTTCTTTATCCTAAAATAAACTACTGGCTCCAGAATTTCACCTCCCGTTACCACACAAATGTTCGCAAGAAGCGGAGGAGGCGTTTGTATGGAAAATTATGAAATTACACAGGGAGAGAGGCAGGAAATAGCTCAGTGAAACAGAATGTTTTCAAAAGGAAAAGGGGGGTGGGGGAGACGAAGGAACCGAGTTGAACCTTTCACGGGAGCCGAGCGCTTTTTTTTAGGGGCTTAGCAAAGCCTTTGAAAAGTTGTGAGAGCTGACGGTATCTGTGGATGAAGCTCCATCCTCTGGTAAAGCTCTTTCACATGACAGAACATGTAGCTCACGGTGTAAAACCACACAGACCACATGAAGCTGTACCCTCATGAGCAGGAAGGAGGGGGAGAAGGAAGCAGACAGAGATGAGGAGAAATGAAACAAATGGTAAAACTGATATGAGAAAAGCCTTTAGTTTAAAAAAACAAAAATAAAAAAACAACAAAGGAGCAGTAATTAAAATGTGAGTCAGAGTAAAAGTCATGGAGAGTCAAACAGATGAAAAGAGAGGGCAAGGTTGGGGTCTTTGAGACCTGAGGCATCTGACCCTGAACAATGGGCCGTTCGGACAGGTGACCCTGCGGCCATGAAGAACAAAGGACAGAAAGAAATGCCTACAAGCCTTGAGAAAGACTAGATATTGTAAAAACCAAGAGTGGGATGGACAGAAAGAGTAGAGCAACAGGAGAGAAGAGGTGAAACAGAAAGTGGTTACTCATTAATAATTAGCCAGCAGTGTAATCTGCAGTGTCCTTGTTTTCTAAATGAGCCCAAACAAGCTCACAAGCTGCCTGATAGGAAGAGCCGAATACCTTGATGAATGATTACCCAACAACTGAGAACCTGAGCGGCGTCGTGTGTCTCCATGAACGTGATTGTGCAAGTGTTGGTCCGTCAGAGCTCAACATTTTCACAGGAGGCCCAAAGGCAGTTTACACCCAAGAATGTCTCCTGACAGCTAAATTAGACATGTAAAACAGGGTAAACTTAAACATTTACGAAGCCAAGGGCTGCTGGCTCTGTATACATACACATGTTGACATGCCTTCCCTTGTTTGCTGAGGTGGAAAGCAGTGCAACACTTCCTGGAGAGGGGAATTAATCTGCAAATGACTGTTGAACACTGTGCTCTGGCCAAGAGGCCTCGTGCTCCACAGTCCTGTCATGTTTTGTAAGTGTTTGTGAGTTCCCATGGATATCGGCCGAGCCTGTGTCCATCTACCTCGTCTCGTCATTCCTTACTTCCCCTCTGCTCTAGCTCCCCTTCTGTTCTATGAATGTAAGCCCCTTTTTTCCTACAGAAACCCCACCAGTCACTGCGTCTTCCAAGTGAAGTCCAATGCTAGTCGCAGCAGAGCCAGAGTGAAAGTGAGAAGGGCTTTGGCTGCTGCTGGAAAAAAGTGTTTATGATCCCTCTTCATTAGTGTTTGAACAGCTCTCGCCAGCCCAGGAGCCTGAGCTGCCGTCTTTGGGAAATGAGCAGATCTTGGGGAAGGGACAGCTGTTGTTAAGATTTTAACATTGCTTTATTTTTTCATATGTACAGTATATACATTTTTTAACAAGTAACTACTAATGTGGGCTATAATGTGATAATTGAAATGTACAATGAATGTGATAAACAGTTAGCAACTACACTGCTAAAATGCTACTGTTTCCGTACCCATCTCTATTTGAGAGCGTTTCTGTGGAAGACAGTCGAGAGCCAAGGACACATGGCTGGATGAGTGTGTTTAGACAGAGGTTGTGGAGAGAGGAGGCATGAGAACTGAAGATAGAGGGGGTGAGCGCAAGACAGGCGGACATGAGGGTCAACATAAGCACAATAAATTCAGCTAGCACACTGAAACTCCCTTGTCCTTAAGCAAATCTAAACAACGGGAGCAGATCGAAGAAAGTTGGGAACAGGAATAGAGTCATTACAGGATGATGGAAGCCTTGAACAGAGTAGTGATCAAATTGGCTATTGTTAGCTCAAACTTTCAGTGTCTTGACAGATGATTGGCAAAAGGTCGATTACATTAGTCTGTGTTTTGTAAGGCCGTCCCAGACAACTCTTAGTCTGTTTATTTGTCTCACTCATGTACCAAGCCTTTCAACCTTTGACCCTGGATTGCACTGCCTCCACTGACACAGACAGGGAGTGGGGGTTGGGAGAGGAGAGGTTACAGCCCTGGAAGTCCAGGAGGAGTGTGATATGCCATCCACATGCTAAAACTAGCAGTGGAAGTACAAGGCGCTGGGGACGGCTGTCTGCATGGAGGTTATAGAGCTAACATAAGGTCAGAGGTCAGAGTTGGGGGTTAGATACAGCAACAGAGGAGTCTTTGTTTTGTTCTGCTTACTTTGCTGTGAATTCAGTTTGGGAAAAGTAACAGAAAGTTTGTGTTTTCTAACTTTGTTGTAAGAGTTTCAAAAGCATTTTCCATTTACAGTTAATACATGACAAATAACCTGCAAGGCAACCACAAGATCTGTCCTCCACATCCAGTGCAGGCTCAGCATTTGGCTGAAACTGCCTGAGTATGTCGTTGGCATCTACGACCCCAGTTCCAAAAAAGTTAGGACTCAGTGTAAAATATAAATAAAAACCAAATGCAGTCATCTGCAAACAGTTTTTACACTCAACGGTTTTACAGAATGCTCCCATGAAGTATCCGTGAACGACTGAGCCTTTCCAGGATGCTCCTTTCATACCCAATCATGATACTCTCACCTGTTACCAATGAGCCTGTTTACCTGTGGAATGATCCAAACAGGTGTTTTTGGAGCATCTCTCTTTGTAATTTCCTTATTCTTTTTATCCCCTTATCAAGTCCTGTGCATCTCCTTAACCTGTCCTCTTTTCTTCTGTGTTGCAGGAAGTCGAAGACGAAGCCAAATGGAAAGAAGCCTCCAGCAGAAGAGAAGAAGCAGTACTTGGAGCTCGAGTACACAAAAATCCGCGTGGTGGACTTTGACCTCAAGGAGCTGGTGGTGCTTCCCAGAGAGATAGACCTCAACGAATGGCTAGCCAGCAACAGTGAGTGACTGTGGTGGTAGAATATATGTAGGAATACATGGAATAGGTCCATGTCCATGTAACAGTCCAACATGTAGCTGAGGATGATGCTCTCCTCTGCTGTAATGTCTAATCATGTAAAAACAATTTATTACGATCATTGTTAGAATGTGAAAGTGGCCTATTATCTTATTCATGATATAAGAATTCTAAAGTCAAGCTCAGTGTTTGCCCTGACTTGTTTATAATGTTCCTGAAGGGCTTGGAATTGTTTATCCAAGTCCGTGTCTATTTGTCATGTGGAGATGACGAGATGTTCCAGTTGTGCTGGAGATGCAGCTCTGACAGAGCCAAGCCCTTAACATGATCCAGGCCTGGCACAGCATTCAGCCTGTTCCCAATAACAACACACACCGCTTCTTTAAACACCATCGTTTACTGCCAGCTTCAGTGCAGTGTTTTAACTCTTAGTTAAAGTTATAGTTGTCGTGATGAGCATCATTTGTGGAGGTTTTGTAAACTTGCTGCGGCTCAGCTGCTTGATCGATCTCATGAGACTCTTTATTTTGTCTGTCTCCCTGACTTTGTTTTGGTTACGTATCCAAACCAGCCAGGTGCTTGTGAGGGAAAAGAAAAATACAAGCATTCTTCTTTCTTTTTTGTTTTAGACTGATACAGCTCTGTTATATAAAACAGATGGGATAGGTTCGTACATGTTAGCGTGTTGAAATTGGAAGTTATATAAGTTGGCTTGTGTCATCTTGTATCCACCACTAATTGGGCTTTTGCTTGAACACAAGCAACAGGGCCAATAGATATTTTGCTTAAACAAATCAATAATGATTGGAGTCATTGAATTCTGTCCACATGTATAAATCAGTAGTACTTTCACTGAATATTTTCCCACATGGTGGCTACTTTGACCAGGAAAACATGGGATGGGTCCTGGACAACTTTCAAGCTGTGTTCTTGAGTTCATTTGTTCCATATGGAAAGAGAAATTGCAATGGAGAGTCATTGCACACAGTGCAGCCATTTCAGCATGATGTTTGATCATTTACTTGACATGACAGAAATTTAAGCCTCATAAGCTGCAGGTTAAACTGTGGCTCGCAAATTAAAAACAGCATCAATGTACCCTCTGAGTGAAGCTCCACATTATGTTTATAATTCACATAATTGTAATATTTTAATATTAAAAGTGGAGGAAATCCTCACTGTCAGTGTTTCATTAGATGGCTTCTTCATTCATTAATTATGCTAACATCTTTCATTAACTTTGAATGTTACTCCAAAATGACTAAGAATGCTATTCTGACAGTTTCCTCAATCTGTCATTTGAAGTAAATTAATTACAACCTGCTTGAAGGTGTGTCTGTAACTGATGACACACTTTTCTTGAGTCAGTGACCTTTAAAAGCCCTCGAAAGCATTGTTTACTACTGCACTGTGCAGACATTGTTGGAGGCCAGTTACTTATCATCATGGACTTTGAGGCTGATTTTTGCTTGAAAAACAGAGATAGAATGATCGAAACTGACGAAGTATCTGCTTTGTCCACCAATTACAGCAGAGGCTATTTAATCATGTTCAAATTGTTACTGAATGATATCGAAACCCAGCTGACATCACTGCAGCAGCTTAAAGGCAGTTGTGTGCCCGTTGACCTGACTTGATACTCGGTACATTAAAACTGGTAAAGCAAATACAAATGAACATGGCATGTTTGTCTCGTGCCAGTGGAAAAGTCCTTTTTATTTTGCAGCACAACAGACTGTGAAGGTTTCACTTGCAGTAGAAATTCCTGTTCCAGTTTTAAGTGACTTGAGCAACAACTTCAGTGCTTGTCAAAGCTGCCGCCACCTCACAGTTTTCCAATTTACACTTGTCTGTTGAAGGATGTGCTGACTTGATTGATTAGTGTTGTGCATGTGACAGTGACAGATGCACAGCAGTGAACAGTACTGTAGGTGTCTCCTCCTCAGAAGAGAACGTGACATGACACAAATAGTCCACATGTTGTGGTACAAAAGTATCTGAGCGTCCTCTCTCTAACACTGAATAACATCAACTCTTTTCTCTCGTTCTTGCCACAGCAACGACATTCTTCAATCTTATCAACCTGCAGTACAGTACCATCTCAGAGTTCTGCACTGGGGACACCTGTCAAGCCATGACGGCCTGCAACACGTAAGTTATCTCCACTGCTTTTGGTTTATTCATCGCTCATCCAGATAGTTTTAATCTGGACAGGCAGAAACCTAAACTTGTCCAAACAGTGACGCACCGCATCATGTGATCACACTTCCCTTTTCAGAACATCAGTCTGTATATATATCTATGAGCCTCAGCTACCAATTCAACATGGATAATGAATTACAGGCGTTGCTGACCTTGTTGTCTGTGCTAGCATCTGCTGTGCAGTTATCCGCGCTTGTTTTGTTCTCTACACCTATTGTGAAGTTCACAAAGAAACTGTAAACAAACAAAGAGCTAGCTGAAATTATGTGTTACCAGCAAAATTCACGGGAAGTAAAAGTACGCAAAAGTAAAAGTACTTTTTGTTCCGTAAAAGGGCCCTGGTCAGTGTTTTACCATGTATAGAAATATTGCTGCTTCACAGCTGATCCGAGAGGTATTTTAAATAGTTTATTTGGCTGAAGAAGAAGGATTTTCACTAGACAAGAGGGCTATGAAAATAATTAATCTGAAAAGTAATTAGTAGCTAGAGGTTTCAGACAAATGTTAGGAAGTAAAAAGTACAATATTTGCCTCTGAGATGTATGTACCTCAGGTCTGTCTTAAAGCTACAAATCAAGTGGGTTAGAGTCTTTTTAGTACCAAATTCCTCTGTTTCTTCCTGTAACTAGCTACACAAACTTGTGTGAGCAAAAAAAAAATCAAGACAACAACCTGCTCCCCACCCCACCGCCACTTTTTTTTTTTTCTTTGTGCCATAAAACCCCAGGAGAAGATATCCTGTTTACTCAGGAAACTGATAATTACTGCTGTTCCTACTCACTGATAACAGCATTATTAGAGAAGACGATGCACAGATTCTGAGTCAGGAAAAAGAAACCCTCCAGAGGTCAACAATAGCAAAAGAATCACTTCATCTGTGAATCTGTTGGGTGAATTTTATTTACTGTTAATCGGCTGTCAAATCTAGATTCTTTGGCTGTTTGTCCAGACTGTGTTTTGGAAACACAGGCCTTATATAGATTGTCATGCCTGTGGTGATGGTGTGGTTTTTTTATGACGTGTGGATGAAGTTAATAAAAGTATCCATATGTCTGAGCATGGTAAAAGTGCTTAAAGAGTCCCGGTGTGAATGTATAGTCTGGGTAGAACCCATGTGTCTCCTCTCAAGACCTGTCGATGAGTTTCAAACACATCTAGTGTAGCTGCTGTTGTCAGGCCAGCTCAGGAGCTGCAGGCTGCAGGTTCACACCTCTCTAAAGTCACCAGACAGATGCTTTGAAAAATATCTGTGATAACTTTAGAGGGATGTTGTAGTTGCAGTTCTGCCCAAGGGCAGTTCATTGCTACTATTTACAGTAAAGCATGACATACCTCTGTAGTAGTTAAAAGTTGAAGGGAAATCATAACACGGAGGCGTATTCATGACTTGTTAGCAGAGGGGAGGTGACTAACTGTAAGTATTTATCGAACTAGTTTGCCCTGTCGGGGTGGGGTGCCGTCCTTATGTATGAGCCCTTGTCTTTGGAGAGAGGCTTTCCTTGCCCCTGTGTATACTGAAGGCTGGAAAAACCTGATTACCCACACTCTGAGAAACCACAACGCTCACTATGCAGCTCTTACCACATTTACATGTAGGCTGCAAGTGTAGACGCTCACGCACGCGTTCCTCCTGGACAAAAATGGCAAACAACAGCGCTATTGAGAAATGACACACATATGACAGATATGCTGTGAGTGACATACTTGTCACGAGTTAACCTGCGTCAACGGTGTGTTTTTCCACTGCTGTCACCTTCAGTTGCCACTGCTAAACCACACCCTGAGAAACGGAGAGATGAGTACAGAGGAACATGTAGAGGAGATGCTAATCAAGAGGAAGAGTGGAGAAACGCAGAATTGAACTTTTCACTTTGTCTCACAGCTTCACTTGATTCAACGAAAAAGATTCATGCATTTTTTGTTTTGACTAAAACTCTCAACAACGAGGCCCATCATTTATGAATGTACCTCACCCACCCACCGCCCGCTGCCCAACACCCCACCCTTTCCTGCCCGTGCAGGACCTGGCACCCGCGCCCCCCTCTGTGGTGAAAACTGACTGAGCCACAGTCACAGCCCCTGCCCGAAGGCAGAGCTCAGCACTATTTTTGGAAGAAAATGTTTCCATGAGCTATGAACGGAACCATTTGGTAGCTATTTAGACCCATTTTGTATGGGTGGGTGGATAGATGGGTGTGTGTGTGTGTGTGTGTGTGTGTGTGTGTGTGTGAGAGAGAGAGAGATGGAGATGGAGATGCGTAATGTGCTCAAACTCTTCGTTAGTTTTGAGTTCTTATAGTTTCATTTTGGCTTTGGATGGTAAAACACACAGATTCATGAAGCTTTGTTACACATCTCTTATCAAATATTTGATTTCCTACTTGCAAAGAGGGTGCAAGACATTCAGGCAGTCATTTAGCTCCACTGCAAACATAATCTGTTGAGCACAACCTGAATTTTAGCCATTGGATTGTCAAATTTATCTAATTGTTACTGTTTGCTTGCTGCACACTCACAAATCAGCATATATATTGTTTGTAAAGTGTGCCATCGTTCACACCATGGTGACATTGAATGACCACTTAACCCCTCCCACAGCACCCCATCCCATAACCTCCAAAATCAAATAGAAAGTATCTCGTTTACATACAAAATAATGAAAAAAATAAAAACAATACATGAAAACAGAGAAAACACCATGAGGAAGTGCCCTGAGGCAGCTGTGAACCTCATTCATCGGACTCCAGAACAATTAAAGAAGTGACAAAAAGACAAAAGGTTTTAAACGTTAAGCAGAAATGAATGATGAATTTGTAAAAATCCAGATTCATTAAAATGCTGAGGAGCTGTGTGTTCAGCCACAGTTTCATCACGTCTGTGCGTGTGGGTGGTTTGTGTGGGTGGGGAAGGTGTGTTTGTCGCGTAGTCAGTGTCTCTCCAACACAAGCACACAGTCTGACCCTGTGTGACTAAGTGCAATGTAAGAGTCTGGTGCTGTGGTCAGTAGGTCCCCTCCTGGCGGGCCACGTATGTGGATGCTTCGCATTCCTCAGGATTTGTAATGTCTGGCCTCCCAGACCCGCACAGCTAACAGTCACACCTGCATTTCTTTTCACCGTTTCATCTGCTCATTAATCGACCTTTCCAGCTCGCTGGTCAGTCGGCTCGTTTCGTGCCTCTGTGGTTGCCTCACCAGTCCCTCGTTAGCTTGCTAGTAGCCGCCTGCTGCTCTTTCATCTGTCTCTCAGGTGTCTGCTAACCTGCTGTTTGACTTAACTATAATTCTAATCCGTCCGTCTACTGTTTGGCTATCTGGATCACCCCCTGCGGAAATGTTTGTCCAGCGGTGGGACCGGCCCAGGGACTGCAAGGCAGGGGATCAGTGTCCTGTTAACTCCTGTGACTGCAGAGAATTTGGCCTGATCAGAGAATGAAAGATCCAGTTCACAGAGTTCAGCACGAAGGAAACATGCAAACATGATATCAGGATAAGGATGCGTCAGTATGGGACACAGGAGGCAGTTTCTGGTGTCGCTGGACTGTATCTTCTCTGTGATCCATGCTGTCAGGAAGTTAGACGTCACTGCGAGTATGGGTTTTCCCTGAATGAGGAAATTTGTGTACCCGGTGATGTCTCACAGGCCACCTGTACGCTGCTTCCCTTCTTGAGTGAACCACAAGCATTCTTTAGTAAGCATTCATCTTCACAGTGTTGCAATATTGTTTTGCATCTGTCATAACAGATTGTTTCTGTGTTTTTCCTTTCTAGAATATACTACTGGTATGACGAGAGGGGGAAGAAGACGAAGTGCACTGCTCCACAATATGTAGACTTTGTAATGAGTCTTTGTCAGAAACTGGTCACAGATGAGGAAATCTTTCCCACAAAATACGGTGAGTGTGTGTCTGCTTCCAGGCCTGCAGAGCCTCTCACGGCTTACAGCCTCCTGGAAGTGTGTGATGGAGTTCTGCTGCCCCCTGATGTTGCACATGTTTCCTTCAGAGACAATGAGTGGTGGTGCAACAATAAACATTTAGAAGAAATGCTGATCTGTCAGATTAATCTGATCAATATCTTGATTCGCTGATGAATCATTTGGTTTGTTGGATCAAAAAATAATGAGAAATGCTCATAAATATTTCCTGGAACACAAGTTGACAGATTGTTTTGTCCAACCAGCAGTTCAAAACCCTGAACCCTATTGCGTCACAGCTGCTCCTCTTTGAGAAATATTTTTGAAATATTTTCTCATTAGCATTTTTCTTCCTGGAGGTAATTCCTGTGCCTAATCCAGTCTCTCCTGTCTGCTTTTGTTTCCTTTTTCTCCCTTCAGGCAAAGAGTTCCCTAACTCCTTTGAGTCCTTGGTAAAGAAGATCTGCCGGTACCTGTTCCACGTGCTGGCTCACCTCTACTGGGCGCACTTTAAAGAGACGGTGGCTCTGGACCTGCAGGGCCACTTGAACACTCTGTATGCACATTTCATCGTTTTCGTAAGGGAATTCAACCTGGTCGACCCCAAGGAGACCTGTATCATGGACGACCTGTCCGAAATCCTCTGCACCCCCGCCCCGCTGCCCGCCCCAGCCCCCTCCACCCCAGCCTCAGCGCCCTCCCCCTCTTCACAAAACCACGTGACGGAGAGATGAGCGGGGGCGTCAGCGAGGAGACGGCAGCACCCGGGGGTGATAGAAGATAAGATAGAGGAGAGAAGGAAAGACAGCCTGGCCCCCTTCCTCGGTGCCAGCAGAACTTAAGAGACCTTCCACTACCCTTATATTTCGCTACGACACCAACCAACCAGCCGGAAGGAACGGGGGGAGGGTTTTCAGGGGGTTTGGGGTGGCGGGGAGGGGTTTGTCACGCCAGCAGGAATTGGCGTGAGCGTTCCTCCCATGGGACAAATCCCTCCCATCTTCTCTGCAATTTAGACTAGGAACAAAAAAGTATGTGTATGTTTTATTTTTGGTTTTATTTCACTTTTATTTTTGTTGAAGTTTTATTCAGTTTTATTTTTTGTTGTGGCGGGGGGGTGCGGTGTGTCCATCGGCCCCTCACCTCCCTCCATCCTCTACCTAACATACAGTACAGGAAGGGGGCTCTGCTTTGCTTCAACCTACTATTGTACAGTGTTGTTAATGTGTGGAGAAGAGGCGTCTCTGCTCACCTGCCGGCTCGTCCTTCCCTCCTCCTGCAGCGGCGGGAGGCGGCCTGCAGGCGCACGGCCACTACGCTGGCCAGTAGGGAGCCACGTTACTGCCTGATGGGGCGATACTAGCCAATCACTGTTTGGGTTGTTTTATGTGGGGGATGATTGAAGCGCTTCCTACTCAGGACCTGAGAGAATAAGTCACTGCTGCCAGAGAGAAGTCACTCTCTTTTTTTTTTTTTTTTTTCATTCTCTGTCCCTTGTTCACCAGACTGCTCAGTCCCTCGTATGACAGATGTTGATCGTGTTTAACTCCAGCATAGTCACTAAACACCCGGTGTACCCCTAACAAACATGTCCCACAGCCCACCTGTAGAGGGCAGCAAACACATAAAGAATGCCACGGAAACTGGGAGACAGAGAGGAAAATATAAAGATTGTATGTTAGATATTTAATCTGATCAGAGAGTGATGCTTTGAGACAGACTGGTGCCCACATGAGGCTGATTCAGAGCTGTTTGCTGGTGTAAGCAGCCCCTTAAACCACCAACACTGCCACCACCAACGCCCACTCCAGCAGCACAGGAGGACAAAGACATGAGGTAATGTCTGCAGGCAGAGAGAGGCAGAGACGGAGACAGAAAGAAAGGGTGGGAGTAGATGGTGTGGAGCTGTTTGACAGTCATCAGCACTCCCAGCGCAAAACTAAAAATCTCCACTTCTGTTTTTTTTGTTTTTACCTGTCCCTTCAAATTTGCTTTTTAAAAAGATAATCAGAAGAAAATTAGTTCAGAAATAATAACAATAATGGTAACATTACACATGTATAGAAAATGCACAGTCTGCTTGGACTTTACTGTACAAAGAATCGCAAGCGGGTTCTGTCAGACATAGCCTCTGTATGGAGGAGGATTGGGTTTATAATTCTCCTTTTTTATTTATTTTAATTCTTTTTTTTTTTTTTTGCAGGGTTCTTCAGTTCTGGCTCTCGTTTTTATGTATTTTAATTATTAACTAAGTTAAAAGCAATTTAATATTTTAAGCTCTGCGGATTATAATCTAATAAAAGAGAGAAATGCCACCCTGTCTCAGTGTCTTTTGTATGAATGTCTTTGTGTAAATTATGCAAGAGGAAAGAAACATGATAAGAAACAAAGATGGTGTCTGCCTCAGAAAAATGATGCTATTTTTAAAGGCGAACTTGATACCGTGCCCTCGTCATGAGGAGAATGACTCGGCCTGTAAAAACAGTCTGTAACGTCTTCTATTTGAAAAGTCTGAGACTAAAATCCTGAGGATGTCATACTGACGTCATAAGGGTTACATCACAGCTGAAGATGAGGTAACTCAACCAACTACTGTGACATCATCAGGAAGCCGTGGTTGTATCCCACATCTTTTACATTTTATACCCCCAGGTGGGCTTGGACAAATGATGTGACTGGTTGCATTGTGGGAAATGTAGGATTTTGGTTTTGGAGATTACATCATACCAAGGACCAAACGTCAGGATACCTGAAATATACTTCAGGTTTGAGTTCAATAAATTGTCCAGGACAATTTATTGGTTGATTTTGTCTGGTGAATTGTATTTCTTAACTGTAGAATGTCACACAGGATATATTTTGGTTTCAAGCAAGTTAAAATGATGTTTATCAAAGATGTTTATCTATCGGCTCATTGGTACATTTATCAAATGATGAAATATTGATATCTGCCTCCAGAACTATCAGTCAGACTCTGAGTCCCTTAACAGTACTTAACAGTCTGAATGTCTCTTTTAAATCAGTGTCTGGCCCCCACAACACACATGAAATATTCTCCTTTATTGCTCATCATACATGCAGCCATTCTTGGTTAAAAAAAAAAAAAAAAAAAAATCTGGATTCTGGGTTGGCTCTGGCACCAGGACTCCTCACGTCATGATTCTTAGTGTATTCTGTCTTTGTGCATCTTCACTGTGACCCTGAGTGAAAAGCTTCTTGACGTGTGCCTACATTTGACTGCATAGAGATGTGATGTGGATTAATTATCATAACATATCAAATAAATATGACTCTGACATCCCACAGTCCTCCATCTCAAATCATTGAACTGTAAAATGCTGGCAGACGCGGATCAGCCGTTTACTTGCTCTCCATCCTGGACCTGCGGACCACCGTAGTGCCCCGCCGCCTTCTCACAGACGTCCGCAAGGTGACGCCCTCGTCCAGTTTAAAGCGAGCGATGCCACCCGCCTGGTCCAGTTTCTTGGCGCTGCAGCACGGTGTCGGGACCTTCACGGTGTTACCGAACTTGGAGTAGTCCACCGCGTACATGCCGTCCTCCTCGGACACTGTGGGAACGAAGCGCTGCCCCCACAGGATCTCCTCCGACACGTATGACGTCCTGGCCTGCGTGGTGATGCCCGTGGTCTCCACCACCCCCTCCAGCACCACGATCACCTCGATGTCCTCGTGCTGCAGGTCCGAGGCTGACAGCTGATACAGGGGGCTGTCCTTGTCGATCACGTGGCAGATGATGAGTGGGGACACCAGGAAAACGCCATTGGTACCCACCGGGTTATCCATGTGGATGTCGATCTGGTCCAGAGGCACCACCTCGCCCTCCTCGGTGGTGGTTTTCCTTACCACCTGCATCCGCACGGTGGCGCTGATGATCATGCTTTTCCTCAGGTCCCCGATGCGGATCATAAAACACAGCTTGTTGTTTCGGATGGAGATGACGGCGTGCTTACTGAAAATGAGGGTCTCTGCGCGCCGGTTGGCCTGCGCAGTTTTCATGAAGATGCAGCCGAGCATGATGGCGTTAATGACCAGTCCGACGATGTTCTGCACGATCAAGACGATGATGGCGGAGACGCACTCCTCCGTCACCATCCGGCCGCCGAAGCCGATGGTCACCTGAACCTCTATGGAGAAGAGGAAAGCGGAGGAGAAGGAGTGGATGCTCGTTACGCACGGAACAAAGGTGTCTCCTCTCTGGTCCAAGTCGCCGTGCGCAAAGGCAATGAGCCACCAGATCATCCCGAAGAGGAGCCAGCTGCACAGGAAGGACATGGTGAAAATGATGAGCGTGTGGAGCCATTTTAAATCCACGAGAGTTGTGAACACGTCCTGCAAGAAGCGGCCCTGTTCTCGAATGTTGGTGTGCGCTACATTGCAGGTGCCGTTCTTGGCGACGAACCGAGCCTTCCTCGGTTTCGCCTTGAATTTGGGCTGCAGGACATCCTCAACCAAACGTGTCAGCAGGTAATCCTCCGGGATGAGTCCTTTCCTGGACAACATAACGCTCCCATGCTACGGACCCACAGCCTTGAGACTGTGAAGGTCCTGTCTGGCTGAAAGCAGAATTTTTGTCTCCTTTCCTAGTCGGTCGGCTGCCAGCCGAGAGGCTTGTCGCCTGTTTTCTGGAGGAATGTGCGCTCCTCACGTTGCCTCCAGATCAGGCGCTCCACAACCGCGAAGTCCCATGAGAAGAATCTTCTTCCAGCTCCGCAGCTGCCGCCGTCACTCACGACACCGACCGCCGGGGCATAGTTGTGCCACAGCACCGCGTCCCAATTTGAATCCCACCGGCCGCGGCCTCGGGCGAAGAGCAAACTCAGTGAGATGTGAAATGTTGACGCATCGTGGGCATCCGAGCTGAGGTTTATCAACTTTGGATGAGAAGGCAGGTATTGGTGGCGCAGTTGGTTCTGTGCTGACTCCGCCACTTCACCATAGCTCCGTAACGTGAGATGGAGACGTCCCTCCCTCCACCACCTCTGTGGTGCCCTTCCTGTGATTTTCAATGAGAATGCAGGAGTGAGCCCATTACGCATTAAAACTGCAGTTGCGCATCGGGAAAGCCGGATGGAGCTCATCCTGTAGTCTTTAATGGGTTAAATATAGAGGTCTGTACAGTAAGTCATCCTCAGGCTGTTAAGGTACTTTGCTTTACATGAATACAAAGTGGACTGTTCATCCACAGGGACCAGATTAACATCCAATCCTGGCTTTTAAAACCAGATCTTCCTGTGCTCCTTTTCCTTTTCAGACCACCCGTGGAAAGACTTTATTTTACAGGTCACTGGGCGGCCATTGAGATCTCTAATATCAGACTTTAGTAATGGCTGCAGCAGGCGCAGCCTCTCATCCCACCCTAGAGTATTTCAAGATGGTCACTAGGCTGTTTCTGGCTCTTTGCCTTCTCTTGCTGGCCAGCATCATGTGTTCCACAGCCCTGTGCTCGCTCGTTTTAAACCTGCAGTCCACTGAGGACCCATTTGTTTCCAACATGGCAGACAGTCTCACACAAGCACAAAAAAAACTTTTCCACCACTTCAGTCTTAATCCCAGTCCCAAAGGCCCCAACGAAAAACAGAAATGTAAATGATAATTTATATTTTATTAACAAAGAATTAACTTTTTATGTACAAATATAATACAGCATGATTAAAAAATAAAAGGGATATATTCCATGGGAAAATTGCACTTTGAATTTCTTCCTTTAACGCCTCCTCGCTCTCTCCTCTTGTGCTACTTGTCTGCTCGCACGAAGGAGGTGAAGACGCTGTCCTCCTTGTCCAGCAGGGCCTCGGGCCGGTCGTACTCAAGGATGATCCCCCGCTTCATCACAATCACCAGGTCGGCATTCAGGATGGTGTGGACGCGATGCTGCGTGGCGGAGGGGAAAAAGCCAGTCACTACACTGAACGGCACAGAAAGACATCAGAGAAAGCGGCTCCACTCTGCGTCTGTCACTAATTCAGACTGACGTCCAAAATGAGACAAACATCCAGTGCTTTATCACATCCTGACTATCAATAAGCAGTAAATCAGAGGTTACTGAGGGTAAACTCTTAGTTAATGACCTAGTGGTAGAATGCTCATGCAGAATAAGCCGTTGATAAGACTTATAAATAGTCAGTATGCCACTAATATGCATTGTGAATGTGTATATCTTAATATAAAGTGTTAACATAGTTCACTCTGCATTTGTTTGCAGCTTTGCATCAGCTGACAACAGCTGCATCAGCCGTGCAGGACAAAGGTCAACGCTCTCCGGGGGAAACGGGAGAGAGCTGCATGCATTACTGGAAATGCCTAACGCACCGGCACGGTGTGGGGGACATACTCACTGCTATGGTTACTACTGTTCGGTCAGCAAAGGCAGTCATCACCACTTTCTGCAGGATGCTCTCCTGTGAGGACGGAGGGAGAGGAGGTGATCACCACAAAGAATCAAAGACTAAACGTACACGTGGGGGGAAAATAAAGATCTGCTTTGAAGTCCTTCATGCTGGTAAAAACACACCTGTGTGCGACCTCCTGAAGATTTTTTTTTTTTTTTTTTTTTTCACAAAAACTGTCACCAACTACATTTACTCCAGTACTGTACTTACACATAATTTGAGGTACTAGTACTTTACTTCAGCACTTCCATTTTCCAGATTAATATGAAAAATAACGAATTAATTAAATCGAATAATTAAATAAATTGTGTTATTATAGATTGAGATACCAAGCAGCATATAAAGAGTTTAAAATGAGCTTTACCAGCTGCAGCATCACAGTGATGAACACATGAAAGCATCAATAATTACAATCCAGTTATCTCCACTATTCTTGTAAAAGAGTGTTTTTACACTGTGTTACTGCTACTTTTCAGACCCTGGTACTTCTTCCACCACTGCTGTCACCTTTCTTGTTCCTCAGCTCGGTGTCCTCGATTAAACACTCAGCTGTGCTCCCTCGAGGGCAGTGCAGCTGCGCTACTGTAAGCTCGAAATGTCGCTCTTTGTGACCCGTAATTCAGGAGAGGGTCTTAAGTAAGAAGCAGCCATTTGCTGACACTGACTCGCCGCAGGCTCTTACTGCGCTGAGCATTTTGCCTCCGTTTCATTCTTTCTGCTCCATGCACATCTCCTCCACCCGGCTTTCTTTTTACCCCCCTCTTCGTCATAAAGGTACCAATCTGATGAGAGCCTGTTGTCTCTGTCACTGTGGGAGTGATAATGAATGGAATTTGAATGTTCAGTCGTAGAGGACCGCTGGCCTCCTTCAACACGTCCATCTTCCCCTGTTCTCTCTTCATTAATGTGTCCATCTGTTGGCCTTTCCTCATTGTTCTTTGTTTCCATGCCTACAGATGAAAATTACCTGCTGAACTTTGCTCCACCTGTCACATCTCGTCTCCAGCATCTTTCCTTCACCTCTTCACCTTCCTCTTTCCTGCCCTCCACCACTTTACATTGCTCTTAACTCTCACACACACTGACCGTTGCCATGTCGATGGACGCCGTGGCTTCGTCCATGATGAGGATGCTGCTCTTCCTGACGAAGGCTCTGGCCAGACAGAATAGTTGTCTCTGACCCTGACTGAAGTTCTCTCCTCCCTCCGTCACTGTTGCATCTGAAGGGGAAATCAGTGCTCATCATGTCTTCATATTTAGGTACATTTAATACAGCACAGAGACGTACAGACACATGCCATTTGGTACTGGCCGCACAGAGAGACTAAACAAAAAATATTTTATTGATCATCAGAGACTGATTTTTTCCTTTTGAAAATCAGGTGTATCAGGGGCAGTGCAGAGCAGCCAGAGTTTTGAATAAGCTTAAGGCTATCAGTGGTTAATCCTCTGGAGGTCAGTACCCGGGCCGACCCGGGATCCGACCCGACACACACACACACTAATGATGATACTACTACTACTACTATTACTACTACTAATGATTATTTTGATTATTATTATCATCATTATTACTCTGCATTTGTTTGCAGCTTTGACAGCATTTTATTGATCATCATCATCATCATCATCATTACTATTATTATTATTATTATTATCCGGTACCTACCCGGGACCGACCCGGGGCCGACCGACCCGGGACATTTCCGGGTCGGTCCCGGGTAAGTTCCGGGTCGGTTCCGGCAAAGTCCCGGGATATTTCCGGGTCGGTCCCGGGACATTTCCGGGTCGGTCCCGGGTAAGTTCCGGGACATTTCCGGGTCGGTCCCGGGTAAGTTCCGGCAAA
The DNA here is from genome assembly GCA_037975065.1 of Chaetodon trifasciatus. Taxonomy (NCBI): domain Eukaryota; kingdom Metazoa; phylum Chordata; class Actinopteri; order Chaetodontiformes; family Chaetodontidae; genus Chaetodon; species Chaetodon trifasciatus. The sequence continues at coordinate 3,789,450 of JBBMOE010000002.1, read as the reverse complement.
GTCCCGGGATATTTCCGGGTCGGTCCCGGGTAAGTTCCGGGTTGGTCTCGGCAAAATCCCGGGACATTTCCGGGTCGGTCCCGGGTAAGTTCCGGGTCGGTCTGGCAATGTCCCGCGAATTTTACGGGTCGGCCGCGTGTAAGTTCCGGAACTTTGCCGGGATCCGATCCTGGATCCGACCCGGGACACACGCACGCTAATAATAATAATAATAATAATAATAACCCGGGCCGGTATCCGACCCGGGACACACACACACACACTAATAATATTAATGATAATAATAATGGCACACACACACCAATAATATTATTGATAATAATGATAACAACCTGGGCCGGGATCAGTCCCGGGATCTGACCCAGGACACACACACACACTGATAATGATAACAGTTACAGAAAGTCAGTGCAGTAAATGGTGCGTCAGAGCAGCGGTCCCCAACCGCCATTTGGTACCAGCCGCACAGAGAGACTGAACAAAACATATGTTATTGATCATCAGAGTCTGAAAGAAGTTTTATTTTGAAAATCAGGTGCATCCTCCTGTGGCTCTGTCCACATGTCAAACCGCACCGCCTCGGTAACGTGATACGGTAGTAAAAAGTAAGCCTACAAGCTAGCAAAAATTATTAAAAAACAAACGTCTTTGGAGAGCTTCTTCGGAAAGGGGAAAAGGCCAAATGATGAGACAGAAGAAGAAGAAGAGCCTAAAACTTCCATGAAAAAGAAAGCTGCATTTAAGAGACAATATCAGCAGTCCTACTTAAAATACGTGTTTATCGCTTCAGGTGATTCTCGCGCACCAAGCCCGCTCTGCATATTATGTGGCGATAGGCTCGCAAATGAGGCAATGAAGCCTTTTCGTTGAAGAGAAACAAGCACAGTGCTCCCACTAATCACAACAACTACATCCAGGGTAATGGTGAGTTGTATTTTTAATCATTTGTTTTTATTCGTTTCTGTAAATTATTGCTTTAAGTGAAACCGGTCCGTGGCGCAATAAAGGTTGGGGACCGCTGGTTTCGAGGACTGATTCTGCTTCAAATCACACAGGGAGGAGTTTTCAGTGTCTTCATTTAGAGAACAGAAAGTTGATGCGGGAATGACTGAATTCAACCTGAAAAAATGGTTCATCTTGAGTCATCACAACGTCTGGATTCACCTGAATAAATACACAGGATCACATGCACACTGAGCAGTTTCTTTTCCGAATGGATGACAAATACTACAAGATGAGAAAATAAAATGTATTTTTTGGGTGTGTAACATTAAATAAGTACTTTATATGATGAAGTAATGCGTTCATTTGGAACACTGTGCTGTTACTTTAGCTGTAATTAGCCATCAGCTTCTGGGCTGCAGATCAAAATCTCACTGAACATTTGGCTCCAGTGAGCATAAACTAAAGCAGGGAGTAGCTCACTTTCAACGTGCCACACCCCAACACACACACACACACACACACACACACACACACACACACACACACACTCCAACACACATGTAGACATCTGTCAGTGTCACACTAGTGAAAGCAGGTTTCTGCAGCAGAAATACATCAGGATGAGACGAGCAGCAGCAGTTACTCCATCGCAGTTAACGGTTTCTCTGTTTGATTGTGACAAAGTGTACAGAAGTGAGTGATGATTCACAAATCAACAGGAGCTAAAAGAGGGCCCCTGGCAGAGAGGAGGCCCCGTGCAGCAGCAGACCAGCACATTCATCACGTATGCTGGTGAAGTCTGCTGAGGCATAACCTCTCAGCTCATATCTGATCCGATCAGACCGCTGCAGTCTCCTGTCAGGTCTCCTGTGTCAGAACCGTGACCTGACGAGATCTGAGAATGATGTGCCTGTAAGGCTGCGCATGACGGAGGAGCTGCACACATCACACAGCTCAGTCAGGGAGGTAAAACATTAATGCTTGTGTATTCTGTTACAGCAGCCTGATCTTCGTATGGAGACACCGGAGCGGACGGCAGATGTGAGGATCACGTGACCACAGAGAAGGAATTATTGCATTTATTGCACAGATTACATTTGCTATCGTGTGTATCAAAATAACTATGGACAGTTAAATGTGTCATAAAGGTGTTGAACTGTCTTGTCTATGGCATGGCATGTTTACCATCTCAGCTAGCAGGTGCGAACATGTGTGTTATGGGGACTTGCTTACTTAATACATGTTCATTAAAACAAATACGTTTCTCACCCAGGCCTCCTGGAAGAGATTTAACAACAGGCTTCAGCTGAGCAATGTCCAGAGCTTCCCACAGCATCTCATCTGTAGCCTTCATCTCTGGGTCCAGGTTGAACCTACACACACACACACACACACACACACATGTTAATACACTAATACACTAGAATTCATGTCCAGCCTAAACCCTCAACATATTCCTTCATTCATTAATAACATCAAAGTTAGAGGTAGTGTACACTTAAACATGTTTCCTGAACCGTAATAGCCGAAAAATGGAAACATATCAGTGAGGATATTAATATTGACATTTCTTATGTCAATGTCTAGGGGTTGAAAATGTCTTAACACACCATCTACAGTTTTAAATCATCCTGAACCTTGCGAGGCCGATGCTGACACAGAGTCAAGTGTTCAGGACTTATTTATGTCATGTAATTGATATAAACAAGCATGACTTTGCAATAGCTGTGACTGCACACATGTATCCAAACATTCATGCATTCTCACACACAACCTCACAAGCACTTGACCTCCATGGCAAATTTCAGGATCAATAGATAGAAAATTGCAGTTGGTATAGGATGGGCTTTGTGGACCCACTGCATCTGATGAGGGCTCGTGCAAGACTGTATGATAAAAGATTTATGAGTTATGCAAGGGTTGGAGCAAATGTGTGGGGGCGGGGCTAACATGCATTTAAAAAAGGAACTGAGTCCATTGATGGCTCCCAAAAGTGTCTACATGAAACGACCCGCAAGGCTCTATGACGAATGGCTCATAAATTATGAAAGGGGACCTGGCAAACTGGCATGTGTGCATGTGTGTGTGCTGCGTGAGCGTGTCTTTCTACAAAGTGTGGCCATGTTACGTGAATGCGTTTAGAGGTTGTACACCTTTTAGTCGTAAGTCACCTCCACTGCCAGCTAATCAGCTGTCCTCTGGCTCACGACCAACCTTTCCACAAAATCTTGTTTTTGATATGCCACGCCCCCTTTTAGCCAACTGGAATGAACACAAACACACACTTTCCCAAACACACATACATGCACGCACACACATGCACACACTTGACCTACATGCCAAATTTCAGCCTCTTATAGGGTGAAATCTGTGGCCGCCACAGGGTGAGAGAACATTTGCGGACTGACTGACTGACTGACCGACACAGTGGTTTGAATCTGTCCCTTTGACGGCTGTAGCAGCACCACCAGACTGCATTCTGGCCCTTGATGATGATCCCATGATTAACAGCAGGGTTACAGCTATGTACTGTCCCCCCCCCCCCCCCCCAGCTCAGCTACAACACAGGTACCACACAGAACCTTCAACAAAGGGATATGAATGTGCTTCTAGTGATCATCAAAGCTCCAGCGGACTCTCTGTGGTCCCAGCATGAACATAGAGAGTCTGACAGCAGCTGCTCATGGCTGGTTAGCTCTGACTGCCACCTCTATATGGCTGCCACGCTTTCGGTAAGTTACTCTGGTTGGTGTCTCCTTACCTCCACCGTCACACGCCGCGCTGACCTTACAGTGGTTGTGCTGTGCTGCATCTTTTAAATATGCTGGGACGGAGGGAGCAAGCAGGATTTGGGTGTGTAGTTACTCTAAAGAAGTGAAGATCAAATTTGGGGAGTGAGGCAATCAGAGCGGAGACACCAAACATGTAAATAAACTTTAACATGAGTGGACTGAAATATCCCAAACTACCGTGTGACAGCATCACACAGCTACCTTTAATTTTTCTTCCTCTTTTCTTCCTCAACATGACAAAGCTTTTACGGTCACTGCAGCTGAAGTCTAAAAATAAGCCTCTGCGGTGGAATTTTCAGAGGAATGTCCTCTAATCTACAAACCCTCAGCTCTCCTCATGCTTCAGATAAGTGTCTTTGAAGTGTGTGTCACAGTTTGCCAGCTCGTCCTGTTCCTGGAAGCGTTCTGTGTTTTCTTCCTCGCACTAAAACTACTTCTGCTTATCAGCGTCACAGAACCTAAACCTCTGTGACGACATCGTACCGGATGGTGCCGCTGAACAGGATGGGGTCTTGGAGGATGATGGACAAGCGAGACCTGAGGGTCTGCAGAGGCAGCTTGGCGATGTCAATGTCATCAATCACAATCCTCCCTGTGATAGAAAAGAAAATCATGATTACAAAGAGAGAACATTTGCTGCATTTAAGGCATTTAACAGCATTAAACAGCATTTTCTTGCCAGTGCTGCATGTAAACACCTTCTCATAGTATCTGAAGTCATTCCTCAGTACAATGAGTTAAATCTAAGTGTTGATGTTTCACCGTACCCTCAAACATGTCCACCATGCGGAAGAAGGCCAGTGAAAAAGAGGATTTGCCGCTGCCTGTCCTGCCACAGATCCCCACCTGAAAACAAAGAAGTCACCAACATTCAGTCATGAATTTACTTTTCTGGCTATACATGATGCTATGCTTTGTCTCCGGTTTTGACACACAGTTTGGTTACCTTCTGCCCTGGGTTGATGTGTGCGTTGACATTTTTGAGCACAGGCTTCAGCGTAGTGTCATATCGGACGCTCAGATTCTGGATCTTGATCTCTCCCTCTCGGGGCCAGCCATCAGGGACCTGAGACACAGCTGAGACAGAGACAGAAACATCATTTTTATTCATTTTTTTTTTCTCGAGAAGCCTAAAACTAGCAGATAGCAGTGGCTGCTCGGTCAATGTAATGAATTGTAATTGTTTTCTCTACAATCTGCATTCCAAAGAAGGTGGGAGGCTGTGTAAAATGTAAATAAAACATAATGTGATCATTTGCTAATAAAGCACAAAGTCAATAAATTAATGTTTCACCTCATCAGCTTCATTGATTTTTGTAAATATATGGTTATTCTGAATTTGATGCAGCAGCGTGTTGTGGAATGTTCCAAAAACACCTGTTTGGAACATTCCACGGGTAAACAGGCTCACTGATAACAGGTGATAGTATCATGATCAGGTATAAAAGGGGCATCCTGGAAAGGCTCAGTGGATTTTTTTGGGTCATTTTTCTTGGTTGTAGATTTGTGACTTTTGGAGCCAGATTAAGATTATATCTAAATTCATTAACAATATATTTTAATGTTAAAAAGCTTCTGGCCTCCTGGTACAAAACCCTTCTGGCTGAAAAGAAACATCCATGTAGGATAGATTATTAGGGGATATAAAGGTATCAACTGATTAAAAAAACTGCTGAAGGAGGATAAAGATACATTTCTCGTGGGTACTGTGATACCCCCACTTCACTTGACAATGATGAATGAGGCAGAAGTGTGGTCTAACTTTAGACACAAAACCCTCAGCCTCAGACGAGAAAGTGGATGAGGTTTCTTTGTGCACCTGCTGAATTAGTGCAAGATGGTTTCATTCGGGATGGAAGTGTAAGCGTGTTGCTGCACTCACTGAGCAGGCCCTCATAATTCTCCGGTTCGGTTTTGAGCAGGCCGTTAATCCTCTTGACTGAGCCAAGCTGCACCTCCATGTCTGCCAGATTACGCACCATCCAGTTCATGTAGTTGGACACCTGATACATGGAGGGAGGAGGGGGAGGCGGAGGAAGGGAAGTCAAGACCAGCTCTCATGTGTAAATTAATGATTGCATGTTGGTGCTGAAGAAGAACTGATCTGATGATACTGAATTTCAAAAAACAGAAATAATTCTGGCCACTGAGTGGACACTAGTGGCACTGCAACATCTTGTACTATGGATGAAGAGGTGAAAGGAGCGGAAACTTCAATATCCAGTATTTTTTAATAAGCAGATCTGTTTAAACTGATTTTCAGTTGGACTTTATGTCCCGACATATTTAAAAGTTTCTGTATTGCAATAAAAGAAAAAGAGGAAGTAAATAAAAATGAGCCATTGATTATGCATCTACTATTAAACTACTGTAAATCATTCTGAAATTGATTTTCATCCAGATTTTAGAATCATTTATGCTTTTAAATATTCAATAAATAGATTTAATCCCAAAACAAGGCATTATAATCATAGTTAAAATAGAATTAAGTATATTGAGGGCAGAAGAAAGACTTAATTCTAAATGGGAAATAAATAGAAAAACTTTGATGTAGATTATGCTTCATTTGCAGTTTAAAGAACCACCTGCAGGTAAGGCTGCAGGTAAACAAGCAGTAAGTCTCACACAGTCTCACCATGAGTGCGTATGTCAGTCCCAACCCCACCAGACCGGTGGACAGCTGGTTGTAGAGAGAGTTAGTGATGGAGGCTACAGCTGCCACCAACACCACACAGGCTCCAACATACTCCTGCAGAGAGAGAGAGACGTTACAGCAACAAGATGAGCATCACTGAATAATTCAAAAGGGTAAATGAAACTGAAGGGGATCCATTATTTGAGATCAATTCATTGTCAACACACAAGACAAAGAAGGACAAAAAGCCTGCGTGTCTTCTTCTGCATCTGTGCACATGAAGCCAGAGCATGTGACCGTTTCTTCCTCTGATGCTGCTGAGCGGCATGCAGTCGATACATAAAACATCACATGAACATGGATGTGACGTTAATGAGATCCTGAAAGATTCAGTTTTTCAGTTTCCCAACAGAGGGAGCAATTATCCAGCGACATCAAGAAAAATGTGAGGCAGCTGCTGCCTGACAGACAGAACTCAGGACTGTTCTCAACTTTAACTGAACGTTACCATGCGGACCTCCAGCCAACGGTTGGCGGCTGTGAGGAAGAGAGAGGCGATGTTGTTGGCATCAGTGAACTGCAGTAACCTCTGTCTGAACCTGGGCTCGTACCTGTCAGTGGAAAAAGACACGTCTTTGAGGTTCTTAAACAGTGCTGTACAATAGTCCTCTATGTATATTGCTCATTCAGATAAGATATCTTAACCTCTCCAAGATTCTGAGAGTGTGTATACAAATATGTTAGTAATAATTACCTGAGGGCTCTTATAGTGGTGAGACCTTCCACTGTCTCAGAGAAGTGGGAGAGTAAAGGGAGCTGGGTGCTGTCCTCCAACTGCTGCAGGTCCCTGACCAGAGGACAGAGGACACAGCAGAGAGGGAAATGTCAACTGAGGCAAAGTTCAGGTAATATCAAAGGTTGTAATGTTGGAGCAGCTGGGGCAGCATAATATGAAAAAAATAAAATAAAATAAAATAACATGAGATTAAGCTCTAACAATTTAGGCTACAATTAAACTTGTGTGGCAAAAAGGAAAAAGTACACTCTTTTATAATGTAAGACAAAGAATATTTTTTGTATTGTATTTCTTGCTGTCCTCAGTGGAAGCTGCAGCCCCGATTACAAAGTGTGATGATGAAAACATACAGTCTGTGACATCTGTCCCTCCGTCCTGGCTCGCTCACCTGGAGGCCACCCGGAAGTATTTCTGGATGAAGTAGCAGGCGACGGCCAGCGGCAGGAGGGCGATGAGGAAGACGGGGGTCACATAGGAGATGACGCCCAGAGCGGACACACACAGCAGGGTGGAGCGGGCGAGGCACTCCAGGGTGGTGGGGATGTGCTGGTCGATGGTGTTCGTGTCTGTGGAAAACCTGTTGAGGATGCTGCCGAGTGGAGTCGTCTCAAACAGCCTGGAGGCATGAAAACAGTTTCAATAATCAAATTTTCTCCAATAGTTTCTTTTGTTTTTTTAACCTTATATATGTCGCTTCAGATTTCATTTACCCTCAGGAATACAGAAAATTCATTCCCAAAAATATGCAAAATCCTCAGTGTTTATGGTTATATTTTAGATTTCTACATGCTGAAAATAAGACAGCATTATAAGTGAAACATCTGTTCATGCAGCTGTGTATATACAGTAAATGCAGATGTGTTACATACATGTGAGCGTCTTTATGTGAGTGATGTCTCCTAGGTTTTTTTATAAGGGACAGCAGATGGTGTTCTGAGTAATGGGGTGAAAAAAGTGCTTTTAACTGTGTTTCCTCTTTTAAATGATCTGCTTTAGCACACACACAGTGTCAGCAAGCACACATCTCTCTTTCACAGGTCATGAGGCAGAGCGGCAAAACACACACACACACACACAACACACACAGAGCACTGTACCTCATGGGGGCCAGTATGATCTTGTTGAGCAGGTTGTGGTGGAGCTCCTTGGCCACTTTGAGGCCAGTCCACTCCACAGCCACGGAGGTGGCCAAACACAGGACGATTCCCAGGAAGCACAGCACGCTGAACACGGACAGATACCACGAGTGACTGAAGCCACAGTCCTACAGAGACAGAGAGAGAGTATATAAAATATACATTAAAGACATGACTGCGAAGCGAGAGAGAGCAGGGGTGTTCCTGTCACTCAGTTGGCACATACTGTAATTACAAGCATAATTAAACTCTGAGCTGGTTAAAAATTAGCCACTGAATGTGACAAAGTCAGTGAAGCTTTAAAAGCTGGTCCAGCAGCATTTAAACAAAAAAGAAGCACAGAGTTTCTCCATTTTCTCATCCATTTTCCACCAACATCTTTTTGTGCTTTGACTGATGCCGACTTAAGCTTTTCTACCTTCTTTTAGTTTTTAGAGGTTCAAATACGACCAGTTAAAATCAAATTTGGATTAAATGGGTCAAATTTCTGAACAGGACATTCAAGTTTTAACCATTTATTTCAGCATGACATGCTTTTACTCTGAAGTCTGACTCATGTTTATGTGTTGCACTGGATCAAATCTGAGCATCCTCAACATTGAGGTCACAAACCCCCCGAAGACTCTGAGATATACAACACTTAATGAACATGAACCACAGAACTTCTCCTGATATCACATCTGATGCTAACACTGGAGGCGGCTGGGGAGGTGGAGGTGATGAGGAGTGAGGAGCAGTGTGTGTGTTGGAGCAAGCAGGATGAATAAGCATTGACGATGACATGGACAACCAACATGAATGGAAAAGGTCATGAACACGAAAGACTGGACAGGAAATGGAACGTGTGACTGTTCCTAACCCTGAACCACCATTTTAAAAAAAAGTGAATTTCTGAAACAATGACTGAATGTTCTAGTATCAAGCATTGCTTTTCAAATTAAATCAATTGTATTTATAGCCAAGAATCACAAGTCTCAGACGGCATTACGTTCTATACAATGTAGGTATCTACTGCTAAATTTCCAGACTGATCATAAGTTCTGAAATCATGAATTAGCATTTTAACTAGTTTAACAGTTGACAGTCTCACTCATGTCACCTCACAATCAATAGTTAAAGTGCAGAAACCTGATATCACTCACACAAAATGATCATTCCTTTACTTCCAGCTCTCATTGTCATTACAGTGAAGGGAACATTTAGTTTTAAAACTGCCTCCCATGATGTCAGACAGACAGCAGTCTGGCAGCTCCATGAAGTGTCAGCGTCGTGTCTGATAGCAGAACAAGACTTCACAGATTAGTCTACAGAGCAGCGGAGATTAGATAAACCTTGCAAATATAAGCTGAGGCGTAGCCAAACATGATGTCCTCAGCATTCAAGCGGCAATCTATCTGCACTTAACTGTACATTTAGTGTGTGTGTGTGTGTGTGTGTGTGTGTGTGTGAGAGAGACAGAGAGACAGAGAGACAGAGAGCGAGCAGAGGAGGAGAGACGCCTGCACTGTTTGTATTGCACAGGAGGACACTCAACCTGCTGTCTCCAAACCCCAGCTGACTACGTCTGTAGCCTTCACATGACTCTGTGTAATGTGACCCAGCATTTCAGGTCATAGGACAGACAGACAGACAGACACACACACACACGATCAAAACAAAGACACACAAGCATCTTATATATAACTATTAATATTAGAGCTGCTTCACCGAGCCCGGAACATGATGACCTGCAAACAGCTGCTGTGGCCCCCTACGTGTAAACGACAGAGCTTAACCTTCACCAATATTTATTTCTGAGCGTGCCTGTGTGCGTGTGTGTGTGTGCAAGCCTCTGCTTTCACTGAATGTGTGTGTTTTCTGTGTGCTTGTGTACGTGTGTGTACGTGGCAGCCGCAGACTAATTTGGGGCAGGCTGAAAAAGACGAGCTTCAAACTGAACAAAGGTCAAAGAAGTTTATGCAGGTGACAAGTTGTCTTGCAGTCACTTCTAAATCAGGATTAAGTTTTATTTCAGGTCATATCAGTTGTGGTGTTTTTCATTCCTGCATTGGAAGCCTCATGCAGACATCTTTTAGGTGTTTCTGTAGGTTTTCTGCTCTGTATCTTTGCATTTCCCAGCAGCGCTTTCCCTGAGCCGTCCTTCACAGCCACATGTGACGCCTCATAGAAGCAGAAAACATCCTTTCACGGACTTTTTTTCATCTTGACGCAGAGACTCCATTCTCACTCCTCAGCTGCAGTTGCTTCGGGGTGTGTTAGTGAACGCTCCATCTGGAGTTGGCAGCGTCTCTGATTGTGTTTTAGGTCAGGTCTGCTCAACTGAGATTCACAGGAAAATCAGTGTGAAAACTCTTATATAATCTCACTATAACTGTTCTATTTCTCCATACATAAGTTTATTTTCCTGTAAAAAGGGTTGCAGCGACTACTTTCATTGTTGGTTAAACTGCAGATTGTTTTCCAGATTAATCAGTTAATTACTTGGTCCATAAAATGACAGAAAGTCAGCCAAGAAAAATGCATGAGACAAATATCCGCAAATTTCTTGTGTCTGTCAAAATATTCAGTTTGCTTCAAAATAAAAGTGTCTGTGTTTGGATTTGGATACATTTTCAACAACCACAGATTTAAAACTATGCAATTTTTAAAAATAAAAAAGCAAATATTTAAGAAAATAAACACATTTTTGTTGTGTTTTTCTTTAATATTCTGAGGGGATCCCTCAGATTCAGATTTATCCACTGACTTCATCTTTTATTTTTTCAAATGATTTAATTGATTGATTTGTGCCTCCTTAAAAGCTGTCACGAGCAAGCAGAAAAGACATATAGCCATGAAGTTACAGCTTTAAAAGCTGCTCATCAACACAGAAATGTTTCAGTGACAACAGATCACCTCCATCAGTTCATCGCGGTCTCTCACCTGAACCACGGTACAGTTTCGAGCTGTGGCTTCAATCTTGGCCGCGATGACATGTGACGTCCAGTGAGCCAGCCAGTAGTCAATGGCAACCATGAGGGAGTGTTTGAGGAGCTGTGACAGGAGGAGCAGGGTAAGCAGGAGGAGCCCGGCAGAGGACAGATAGGTGCCACAGGAACGCCAGGGGATGGTGGCGCGCTGACGCATCACCTGCGACAGGTTGTCGTCGTCGTCGCTTTCCACAGATTCCTCTGAGATCGAGACAGAGACGAGTTAAAACGTTATGGAGTCTTTGGTTTAGTTGAGCTTTGGCTGAAAAGAACATGACATACATATATTTCTGTATTTAACTGTAACATCCGCTGCTGTGACTCACTGCTCATATGCTCCCTGACATTTCTGACATGAATGGTGTGTTTTTCTGGGGTACACGCAGCAGCCATGACACCCTGAGGAGTTGACGAGCTAATGTTAACGACCTCCTGCCTCCTCTCCACCCCTGTTGTAAATATATCACATCACATCATGCGGCAAGCTTTGGAGCATGAGGCTGCATGTGGAATCTAGGGTTCAGACAAGGTGGAGGCAGAGAGGAGAGGAGGATAAGAGAGGGAGAGAATGACTGGCTAAATACACTACTGCTGCCATCAGTGCGATCATGCTGGCATGAAGTAGCTTTTGAGGAGCAGGAGTGACAAATGTTTGGGATGAGAAGTGAGAAAAATAAACAACTACATGGATGATGAGGTTCTCAGATGGCGGGAGAAGCTGACTGCCATTTGCTTGCAGCGTCAAGATGCCACAGACTTTTTTCTTTTTCTTTTTTTTTCAGTCCATGCTTTGTGGGCACACCTGCTCGATCGAACACGAAGGCAGCACCTGATGCTGGAGCCATCGCACAAGTCCACGCAGGGGTGCCAACAGCACACGGGAGACAACACAAAACACAGATAAAGAGAACAGCCACTGCGCCTCAGCACCTCCCACTGCAGCCGCACATTCAACAGCACACACAAATACTGTAAAGGGTCAGATTCAGTGTTTGAGCACAGCAGGGGGTCACCAGAGAGAAGGTGGTGTCATATGTGGTTCATGAGAAAGTTTAACAGGAAGCCAAGGCACCAAAGCCAGAGAGATTTGTGAGGTCTGAAGAATTTAATGACTCATTTATGATGAGTCATTAGACATGAAATTAGATATGTCCATTTCAATCAATGGACTGTCACTGCCCACACGCTTCCATGCATCCTTTATGTGGGCCTGGATGTTAAGTAATACATCCTTTAGAGGGCGGCTCAGAGTCAAGAGTGATTGACCACAAACATGGCAATGGTTGAGGAGATTGTAATAAGGCACCTCTTAAGAAAGAGGCTTTAACACCCACATAACGTTAACATTACTTGAACAGGACAGGTGGGGGTCTTAACATTAACATAAAGCTTAAGTTTCAGGTGTTGCTCCTCAGCAAATACACAGCCAAAGGTAAATGATTGTCCGTATTAATATCAGAGTACGCCCACACACACATTACAATCAGGCTAAAGTCAGTACAGCACCGACTCAACCATCCACACTGACAATCAAACTGATGTTTCCTGTTGTCATGCTCGTGTCCTGCGACCCCTCACCTTCGTCATCCTCTTCAGTCCTGACGGCCTCTCTGGAGTACATGGCCCTACGCAGGTTCTTCCTCTCCAGATCTGTCATGCTCGCCGCCACCGTCTCCTGAAGGAGACACAGAGATAAACATCTGATGTAGAGACATCCATGCAATCAAACTTTCATTCCAAAGATTGTCTGCACTTCTCCTGAACCTATAAACTACGGAATTAACTAAAGCAAAGATTGAAAAAAGGATTAATGAGCACTTCGAGTGTCCAGTCATTAATCACCTTCTCAAACTCCTGGTCCTGTCGGTGCATCAGGGTTTTCCACTGCTCAAAGAGTTCAGGCTCAGAGTTCTGGATGTCCTTCAGAGTCCCTTCAGTCTGGATGGTGCCATCTTTCATGGCAATGATCTATCACACACATTCACACACATACACACACACAAACACACACACACACACATACAAAATTAGAGAGTAGAAATGCAACTTTAGTATTCGCTGGCACTGGAAATCAATCTTTCTGTGCACTGGGACCTTTCTGAGCTAAACTGTCTGCATCCCAAATGGATTAATTTGAATGTTTGCATCATGAATAATACAACAGCATCTCAAGTGGACAATCTCAATTACTGTGGCTATCAAAGAGTAAATGGGTCTGTAACGCTGCAGTTTATCCAGTCAGTTAAGACAATAGCTGCAAATATCTGTCTGTTTAACACACACACACACACACACACACACACACACACACACACACACACACCCTGGGCCGGCTTACCCAGTCTGCATGTGGTAAATACTGAAGTTTGTGTGTGACCAACACCACCGTCCTCTTCTCCTCTCTCAGGAGCTTAAGGATGCCGTCCTGCATCAGATGGTCACTCAGGTGGATGTCTAAGGCAGAGAATGGGTCATCCTACAAAATACATGAAGAGACATGGATAAAAACTTCAAAGGGAGGAGAAAGAAAAGCAAACCTATAAGTTTAAAAGCCCTGAAAACTTACAATCTATGTCTAGAACATGAAATATTTGTGACTAAATAAGCAGCAATTAAAGTTTGGCTTTGTACTTGCTATCTTACAATAGATTTATTGATACAATTGATAAACTCTGACTTAGTCTGACTCCGCAAATAGAGGCATTTTTCACATGAAATAACCAAAACTGCTTTGGTCAAAAACTTACAAAGGTGTACTTTCATATAAGACCCAACTGCTCATAGTACAAGCTTGATTCCAGAAAAGTTGGGATGTTGTGTAAGATGTAAATAAAAACAGAATGCAAGCTTTTCCAAATCCCTTTCAACCAATATTCAACTGAATACAGTACAAAAACAAGACATTTAATGTTCACACTGATCAACTACATTGATTTTTTGTAAATATCTGCTTATTCTGAATTTCACAAAGCAACATGTTTCCAACAAGTTGGGACAGGAGCAGCTAAAGACTGGGAAAATTGTGGGATGCTCCAAAACCACCTGTTTGGAACATTCCACAGGTAAACAGGTTGATTGGTAACAGGTGATAGTATCATGATTGTGTATGAAAGGGGCATCCTGGAAAGGCTCAGTCAAAGATGGATCTGCTGCATTTACAGGTGCAATTGAGGGACTTTAAGTAATCATTGTTTGAGTAATAAAAACAAATATGTTATATATACATACTGAACCATCTGACCAGCTCAGCAAAACACGCACATAAAAAGCAGGAATGACACCACACGACACAGTTACGTGCCAATTGTGTCACAAAAAAATGTTTTGATTGGACCAAAAAAGGACGTCAGTACTGGGATTATTTATTAATTAGGTCAAAGAAAGTTCAGCCCAGAAGCACCAATGACCAGGTTCCATATCTTGATGAATCCCCTAATGTTGTTAATTGTAGGTCAGTTTATTCAAAGCCTCACCTCCTTATATCAACCCTCCACTTGCAGTATAGAGCAAAAGTCCACCTGCTATAACACATTGAAGGTGTGATAACTTTAAATCATAGCCAATCAAAATGACCACTTCCACTTCTTCTTTCCAAGGACTTTGTGTGTTCTTGTGCATCTCCAAAACATGTTTTAGAAACAGAGCTGCAGCAAATACTTGATTAGCCGATTGATCACTTCAGTCAGCAGCTGACATTTTCAATCTATCAGCAGAAAGTTGCAGATAGCTTCTTCAGATGGGTTTCAGACAGTGTGTTGCTATTTTAGACACACAGGACAGGCTTCAAAAATAGAATCACATCTGAGTCTTCAGGTAAAACTACAGAAACACTGTTTCTCTGTTAATGCTGATAGATGGTCTGCTAACAAGGGTAAATAAAGGTGTAATCCAACAACTGAAAACACTGCTTTAATCAAAGATGTGTTCGTGGGGGCATATTGTGGAGACATAAATCCAATGACAGAGTTACATTGTGGGAACTCCCCTTCCTTATGGAGACAAAGTACAAGACCTCATAATGTAAATGATTCAATTTTAGGGTGAAGACTCAGGTTGCAGTTTGGTTTAGGTTAAGGTTAGGATAAGGATAAGGTTTAAATGAATGAAGTCTATGTAATGTCCCCAAAAGTGATAGAAATCTGACTGTGTGTGCATGTGTGTGCATGAGACTCACCAGAAACACCAGGTTGGTCTGCTGATACAAGGCTCTGGCTACGCTGATTCGCTGTTTCTGTCCACCTGACAGGTTGATGCCCTGCAGCAGAGGGCAGGAGAACATGTGACGAAGACGTTACTACGAGGTGTTACGACAGACAGGAAAGAGTAACATGATTACATCCATAAATGCCTGTGGCACTCGTCCCTAGAGTAACAAAGGAGATTTATTTCCTGCATTACTGCTGCATGAAGAAATCCAACATGACAGTGCTCAGTCTGAGCAAGGTCAGTCCAGCTCCCTACAGACAAACAGCAAATGTGCACAGTCGTGGTCCTGCAGTACAGTGAGCCACAGTGGGAGCTACAGTATGGCCAGATCCAGAAAATCACAGATCACAGAGGAAGAAAATCAGAAATTAAAACTGACCCGCTCGCCAATCTCTGTCTGGTCCCCCTGTGGGAGGATGTCGATGTCAGGCTGAAGAGAGCAGGCCTCGATGACAGCTTTGTACCTGGTGGGCACAAACACAGACTAAATACAGAGGAGGACAGAGAGCAGGTGCTAATACAAGCCAGAGGGAAGGTACGGCTCAGCTTATTAGTAACACTGTGGCCAATTATTTAGATCATTAATCTGAATAATACATATCTAACACAACCCATACAAGTCTCTAAACACGAGCAAGAACACTGAAAATGAAAAGTAGAAGATTCTGTAGCCTTTGTGGTTTAATTTGAAGAATTGTGCCCGGAGTGCAAAGAGACACAAACTGGAACAAATTCATTCCCTCTTGTTCAGATGTAAATGAACAGCAAATATCATCTTAACAAGACTAAGAGTCTAACAGCTACGCTAGCAGCTCTGATGCTGACAATTACCAAAGATGTTCAGTTACATCTCCCAAGCCACAAATGATGCATCACAGCAGTTGCAGACAAAATTTATCAACTTTAAAACTTTTGACTGTTGTGCACAAAAGTTAGAATGAGACAGCAGCGAACATCTGGGTGATTACAACAGCCTGACCACACAATCATTTATTTGGGAACACCTGTTAGCCTGTCTGGATCTTGCCAGCAGGACAAGACAGAGGATGAGGAGAGACACAGAGATGTGAAGAATAATGGACACAGCGAGGACAGGTAGCGCAGGCTGGGTAAACATCTCCTTTTCAAACATCTCCACAGCAACAAAGCACAGTGGTCCGTTTTACAAAAACAGTGCATTAGAGGGAGCCCAGCTGCAGCCGCAGATGTGAGCAGCTGACCTTTCAGACAGCGAGTTTGACTGTGTGTTAGTCTGTGCTTTTGATTGTGGCCACGCAGGTGTTGTTGTGCCAGGAGTGACACTGGAGACACTCTGCACATCTTCAGCCAAGAAAAATCCTGGCTTGAAGTGTCTCAGTGTCTTTTTACTGGACTCAAACTGTGGCCTTAATCAGTCATCAAACATCCAATTTACCACATTGGCCTCAGGGAGTGGGGAAGTTATTGCCTTTATTTTGGCTTAACAGCTTGGCCTGACAACAATTAACAGCTCTGAATGCAATTTTAAAGGAGAATGTCCTCTGACATGATAGGTTTATTGTGATTATAGGTGTCACAGTGGCAGTCCTGAAGCAGTAAATTCAGTAATTCATGGAGGGGAGGGAGCTTACACACAGTGGTTATTGATGCACATGTACAGTCTGGATGGTTTTGTTCAATGTGCTGCACATACACATAGAAATCAACAGAAAGCGTTCAAGATCTAAACAAGAGTTTGCATTGAAAACATGGCTCGAATGCCGATTACCTAACTACTACTCTGAGTTGTCAGTTTATTAGGCACACCTGGCTGGTGTTACCACACTTATACTGAATGGACCCCCATGGACCTGCTTTGAGTCAGTTTGGCCTGCCGCATGCCATCCCCTCATCAAGGCACATTCAGGAATCAAACCACTCATTGCAGGTATGAGGTCTTACCTCGGTTTGATCATGGGCATCTCAAAGGTGATGTTCTCCACAAGTGTTGCATTCAACAGCCAGGGCTTCTGGGAAGCGTAGGCCACAGCGCCTCTCTTCCTAACAGAGGGTTTAAAACACATGCAGAAGTGTAAAAACAAACAATAATCTGCTCTCTGTGTTTGGGTTAAGAAACTGTTTAACCTTCAGACCACAGCTGAGTTACAAAATTAACTCCAGTCCATAAAGACCTGGTCCAGGAATCATTAAAGACTGTGGGGTGTTTGTGAAGTCAACATAGGGAGGGAATATCTTGTTTTCTATTTTTCTATTATCTTCAGTGGATTTCTAGATAACATCAGAAGAACAACAGTGATGCGTGTGTGCAGCAGGCTTTGGTCTGAGCTCACCTGATGTCTCCATCACCTGCCGCATCTCTGTCTGTGGGACTGCAGAGAGAACACATACACATGCGTGCATGCACACACACGCACACGCACGCACACACACACACATTAGTCAGTCATAAGTCATACTGTCAAGCCTAACATCATAAGATTATTGACATGACAATCACTAACTCCACTTTATTCCTGTAATGATTAACAAAACACACACACAGACACACACACAGACACACACACACACACACACGCACACACACACACACACACACACACACACACACACAAACCCATCTACTCTTCCCTCACTATAGTAAAACTTGTCACTGCAGCCCAAACACAAACAGGCCAACCACTGCCCTACATGAACACATCTATCATTAGCTGTGATCTTATCCTTCCTAAAAATAATGCCCCCACCTCGCCCCCCCCACCCACCCAATTTTTCTTCCTGTAATTTGCTGATATGGACATCAGCATTGGACTCTGACGCATTAAATTCTCAGAGGATCTGATTCCTCTGGCTGAGATTAGTACGTCAACACGAGGACTGTGGCTGTTGAGGTGTTTGTTGCCGCTTGCTGTTATCTTGTTCATCTTATGTATGCGTCTCACTTGGAGCGGCCGTGTTTAGGGTGAGAAAAGAATGATCTGTGAGTCTAAATGTCTTAATGTATTTCTGGCATCAGAATGTGTCAGAATCTTTTAGATTTATCAAATAAATAGTAAAGATGGATCTAACTTTGCAGTGGTAGTGGTGCCTGAAAAATGCGTTTTATTTTTAATCTGATTTTAATTCAAGTGACTGCTAAGGCTATCTAAAGCTCCATTCACTCACAGAGTGCATGCAGTCTATCCCTGAAATGTTCAAGAACATTTCCAGCATGCAGGTACAAGTGCATGTGAAGGGTTGCATCCACCTGACAAAAGACACTTTCACATAGAGTGAGCCAGCCAATCACAAGACTCTGAAAAAACATTCATATTCAAACTAACAAGACACTGTTAATGGGGTGAGGTAGTCATTAAACACAGTCATTAAATGAATCGTAACTTAAAGAGCTTCAGTATTGGGTTTACACATCACACTGAAGCTGTCTGTATTCACTGTGGCCCGATTAGGCTTCGAAAACAAACATATGTGCCGCCTTATCCTGTACTTCAGCAGGCAGTTGTTGGTTTATGTGGACACTCACACCCTAAAAACATTATGCTATCCACAGAGCCACAAGTTTCATGTTCTGTCAGTGTCTGGTTAGACGCCAGCTGTCGAATGGTAGTGTGATACACTGGTGCCAAACTCAGGGCAACGTGGATGCCTGTGTACGTGTATATGTGTGCATTTCTAGAGTGAAACAACAGTGAATGGAACGGCCAGTCGAGCTCCAAACAGAAACAATGATCAATAGTGTGTTGAAATGACACCAGTTTGTGAGCTAAACCATGACAATGATACGATAACAATCGTGCATGACAGTATGTTTCCGCTTTGAAAATTTGGAGTTAATCTCAAGATCGAAATCATTCTATAAGGCACGACTGAAAATAGATGATGGCAGTGTTTTAAGTGCTTGGGCTTTTTTCCACTTTACTCTGTGCACTTACCTTTCATCTCCCGCCGACTCCAGATTTGGAAAGCTGTAGAAAAGGGAGAAAAGAAAATATAATTCTACAATTTCTCCTCATCAGAAGTTGGAATCATACAGTGAAAACCCCCCGAGGCTGGGGGGGGGACATTTATGAAGTCTGGTTATTGAATTTGAAAATGTCTTAAATCTAATATAAACTTTTATTTTAAGATGAATCCAAATGCCTTACAGTGGATGCACACATACAGTACATACGCAGACACGCATGCACGCACACACACGCACGTGCATGCACATAACCACTCACATTAAGACTCACAGCTCGAAAATTCATTAAGATCTGATTGACTGTTTGGGCCTTTGCACATGCTCAGTAGACGCCGCAGTGTATTTTTAGGTTTGACAAGTTGACACCTCTCTCAGTTGTCCTGAGAAGGTGACTCTGATGACGTGTGAGTGCATGAGAGCCCGGCTGATTTACACTAGTTCACTGCAACAGCTTTAAAAAGGCAGAACGCAGCTGTTAGGAAATGAGCTGGTGACTGACATTTAAGAAGCTCTGACATGTCACACGCATACATATAAACACCAGCGTTACTGACTGTGAAATAAGGATATGAAATTGAAGTGAACGGTGTCAGCAGCTCTATTCGGGAGGTGTTAAATTGAACTTAAGCCCCATACATCGTAACAGCAAAGGAGAGTTTGTGAAGAATGTCTGTCACACATTTAAGCATAATGTATTTATTTTCATTTATTTGTCGTTTTATATCTATCTATCTATCTATCTATCTATCTATCTATCTATCTATCTATCTATCTATCTATCTATCCATTTTTGTTATAACAGCAACGACATCTCAAAACACTGACTGTGCCTGGTTTTCCCCAAAGGAAGGAATCTGTCTAATACAACAAGAATGAATTTAAGAGTTAAGTTTGAAGATGATGGGATGTAAAAGTTAACAGTTTCATTATTAACAGTAAGTATTGTCTTCTGGGGATTACAACCATTAAAGTCCAATAAAAACATTGATAATGGGATGGCAGGAGTTGAAATACATTATATAAAAAAGTACAAACTTTCTGTCAAACTCAAATCATTTTACACAACATGTGAAATTTCCTTTTCTAAGATGATATTTCACAAATATCACATGTGAGAAATGTGGAAAAATTTGTACTTTTATAGAGATTTCTTTAGTTATAAGGGCTAAACTGAGCAATTTCTAACAACACACAATGAAAATACCCCTTAAGAAAAGTACCTCGTCAGACCTCATCAACTAATGACACTTGGAAAACACTGAATCCTGATTGGACGGCTGATTGTCTTTATCCTGCAGCCATCATAACAGGATAAAGAGGGTGGAGCTGATGACACACAGCTTTTATCTCTGACTGAAGCTGAGGGCGATTTCCCCTTCATGTCAGTCAACACCTTCATGTGCTGAAGGTGGTGTTAGAGGAGGATACATGAGGGAGTTGTACAAGACAGTTTCTATCAGCACTGAGAAGCTCAAGTGTAATGATCAAAGCCAAACTGAGGAACTTCCCGCATTTTCAAGCTGTCTTTAATTAACTTAAACATCCATCATTAAAACATTTAAGCGCCTTAATGATGACGGGAAGTAATGGAGCATGGTCACTGTGATGACCACGCCTGATAATGACTGATAACGCGTTCCCATTTGCCAACAAACATCCAACTTATTTTCTTAAAAATCGTGTTTTCTTCACTCACTTTACCTGTTCTTTTGTTCAATAACTGACAGCCAGCTATAGACAATATAGTTCAATGATCCCCTGCAGTAAAAGTCCCCTTTTTGCCCTCTGGTTTGGGACACGGGGGTCAGTTGCTTGACACGCAGCAGTTTATTACTTCAGCACATATCATTTGAGGACACAATCTCACTATCAAACTGGATATGGTGCCCAGAGTTTAGACCTTACTGCACACAAGATATCCAACCTGCGTCGCTTTGACCGGAGGTCAAGATATAAATAGTTCACTTTGAGGACGTAGAAATCCCACACCCTCCCTGCTCTGCGCTATGTTTGGAGTGGGGGAGTAGAGGGGGGAGAAGGACAACGGGAGGCACGGGAAGCAGATGGGTTAGGAACTGTAGTGTTGGTGGTGGAAATGACCGACTGCGTTTGTAAAATATGTCTGCAAACGTGTCACCCTCCTCAAGGTCTGATGGTGCCCTCCAAGACCTGTTATTCAAAGCACTGACAGGTTTTATTTAATCAAAAATCAATCAGACATTTATTAAAAGCAAGCATGCTGATTGCTGCTTTATCAATATATAAACTGTTGTTTCCAGCTCAGCGCAGAGAAAGGTGAAATACTTTGATTTAAAAATGTCGCCAGAAGCAAAACTGCACTGATGAGAAGCTCATTAAACAGTCGCAGACCAAGCGGTGAGATTGTTTTACCCAAAGGTCAGCAATGAACATTCAATTTCAAAGTTAGAGACAACTTCGACGAGAAGTCCGTCAAGTGCTAGGAAAAAGGAAATTCCACACTGGGCACGTCCATCTGTGGAAGATCATGTGATAAAAAGCTCCAGAACAGCTACCAAACGATCCCTGTGGTGAGACTGTCGTCAAGACACCAAAACAGTTCTTTATTACATGATTACACAAACACATGGAGCTGTGGGTGCTCAGGAAGGGCACCGAAGACATGAGCACCATCAGCTGATCAGGAACAGCTGAGTCTCAGAGCCACCAATCACCTTTAAACAAGTCAACAAGATGTCTTCATGAATGTCTTCACTCCTCTGATTCGTCATGCTGTCTACTCGCATGCCGCTCTCATTAATTCTGTTGCCTTTTGCTTTATGTGCATTTCTCATCTCAGTCATTTGCATCTGCTGGGTTTTGCTTTCATACCGTGCCTCTCATCCTCCCAGACTTTTCAGCTATAAATGTTCCCGACTGAAACGCAGCACAACAATAACAACAACAAACACGGTGGAAACATCCAAGCAAAGTCCTCTGAATGTGCGTATGAATGCTTCAGGAGGGACAGTCTAAATGACAGCTCCTTAGTCCCTCCTGACACATGATAAGTGAAAGGGTTCAGCGCCCAGCAGGGTGTACAATCCAATCTAATATCAGAGGAAGCGCCAGCACGGACTTGGCACCAGCAATTACAAACTGTGTGTGTGTGTGTGGTGCTGGCTAGTAGAGGGAACTAAACTTTGTTGACATGTGGAGACTGATAGCAGTGCTATCCTGGGCAGGTGACGAGACATTCAGATGTGGGAGATCAATGCTAAGAACTACCAGAATGCATCAAACGGGACCTGAGACGTCTGTTTCAGCTGAGCTATTGCTAATGGGCTCCTCTACGTCCCCTGGGAAGTTCACATTCTGCAGCAAAATATCGACTTTATAATAAAGACTCCAGATGTTACAAAAAGCAAACAAAACAGAAACTCAGAAAACATATTTCTGAAGAAAAAAAAAATCTGAAAACACAAGTCTTGAGATCACTTACATTTTGCCAGTTTGTAATGAAATATGGAAAATTACATTTTTTGAGCATGGTTGCTCATCCTTGACATGTGTAAAACTAGCTTTTTTCCAGAGCTTTCACTCTTCTTCCACAGCCTTCTTCACTGATATATGACCACTTCTCATCACATGACTACAGTTTCTTACTTAGATCACATTAACAACTGAGCAATTTCAATTCACTGAAGAAGGCTGCTGAATGTGGCCAGAAGCTCTGGGTAAAGCTAGTAAGTAACCTTTAACATTCAGACATAAATATACAAAATGTATATTTATTGTATATGTTCTCCATTTCTAAAGGAAATAAAGTGTGAACTTGCTGGAAGGTGTCGTCTGAAAAGTTTTCTAGCTTGCAGCCACAGTGAGTCTGTTGTGATTCTTCACCTGATTTGACTAATTCTGGGTCAGTGGTGCATGAAAGGATCCTCAAGTTCCTCCATATCCATCAGCCATAAAAAATAAAAGCTGCAATATCAGCTCAATTTCATTGACCCGCAAATCCATTTGTGTTATATGGCCATGTCAAGATGGGAGGTCTGATTTTGATGCTAATTACGCAGGCTTGTCAGGGACGTACAATTTATTGCTGCAAGAAAACATAAGTAAAAGCACTCAACCGTCCCCGACAGGCCAATTACAAGAGGGGTTTAAAAAGCATGAATCAGAGCGGTCGGGGTCTCCAAGAGGAGCAATTCTCTTCAAATTAACCTTTCACCTCTGGATTGAATTTTATTGCAAGAGCAGTCTGTAACATGCAGTAGATGGGTTTCCCTGAGGACACATAAATCATACTGCTTTGTAACTGAATGGATGGGGAGGGGTGACTGCTGTATGGATACTGTGATATTAATGAGACCACCACTTCCTTGTTGAAGGAAAACTGTGAAACAGAGCGTCATTTTACTGTATTACTGTATTTAAGCATAGGAGACACTTAATCACAGTAAATACCAGATAACTGGGACAAACCACGATTAGCGTCATGTTTAAAGGATAATCACAATTATTTTCACACAGGGCCTCGTCAGTAATTCGTTTCACTAACTGAATTTTAAGGGCTTTTTCACACTTCATTTGCTCTCGTCCTAATCAGTCAATGAGTCTGTGTACTTGGTGCATTTTCCCCTTGGTTCAGCTTTAATGTCACAAAGTGAAAAATCAGGTTAGGTGTGAAAGCACCCTCATCCTCTCAGACTGATGAGGCAACAGGAAAGTCAACCATTCAAATCTTAAAGTGATGAAAAGTATCAGAACTGATTGTCAGAGAGAGAAAACTGACCTGTTCCAAGTGACTGTTCCTGACACTTTCTGCATCTCTCCCAGCGTTGCCAGCAACAGAGACGATTTTCCACAACCCACCTGACCCACAATCATCGTCAGCTTACCTGAGAGGTTTGATGAGAGCGAGAGGCAACATCACAGTGTGCACACAGGTAAATAAGAGAGGGACACTGGATCGACAAACAAATAAGGTGAATCACACTGTCTGATGCTCACCAAAAGGAATCTTGATGTCCACGTTAGAAAGTGTCGGTGGTCCATCGGTCCAGGTGAAATAACCGCTCATTATCTGAGGAAGGCACAGCACACACTCATCCAGGTGTCAGAGATTAACTCACCCTTTAAACAGTAAACAGTAAACATGCCATCTATCCTCAATGATGCAGATGGCAGTGAGGCAATAAAAAGTAAATCATTCTTGTTCACTTTAGGATACTGGTGCTATTCACTCACACCTCCAGATAGTAAATGACTTATAGAGGATTAATGGAGCGAGTGAATGACTGCAGTTTGTCATTTTACAGAGTTAGATATGGAGCTACAAAGCTGATTTACCTAGAGTCCATTAAAAATGAAATCAACAGCATACCAGTATCAATAACAAATGTCAACAGTGTCCCTCCAAGGCAAATCAGTGCATTTCTTCAATGTCCTTCATGCAAAGAAATGTCTAAAGGTCACAATTGCTACACACTTAATTGTGACAAAAATGGAGAAAAAGTGTGTTTCCTTCCATTAAGTCAGTAATTCTGGTCCAAATGATGACACATTGATCTGTCCTTTAATGTCTGTCACCTTGATACATGTGTCCTGGTCCATGTCTTGGGAGGGTCTGTCGCCCTCACGGTCCCCCTGTGAGCTGTAGTTGTTCCACTCGTCCCTCGGAGGGCGCTTCCGGTTCACCACCTTCAGGGGCTGGAAGTGTCGGGACAAAAAGGAGGAGGAGGACGAAGGGAAAGGTTTAGAGGATGACTGGAGAAGGATTTTACAACATCAGGCATGAAGGACAAAGGGGTAAATGGTGATATTAATAGTAAGACGATAGGGTGGAGAAAACAACATTCACATCAAAGTGAGACAGCCGGGACGCACCAGCAGCGTAACACTGTACAGGTGCACTTACCACAGCCTGGTATCTATTTTGGTTGTGATTGCTGGAGCCAGAGGTTAACATTGCTCTGGTCTCCTGCTCGTCTCCGATCTCATCACTGGAGAAAAACTCGCTGAGCTTCTGAACACTGCAAGTTAAACAGAGGAAAAGGGAGAGGACACTTCAAGTCCTTCACAATGAAAAATAAAGTGAAGTCTGTGAGACTGACAGATCAACACTGCAGACAATGAGCTCACTTTCACTCATACAAAGATAACAGCATCCCCACTGAATGAGCTTTATCACACACACACACACACACACACACACACACACACACACACACACACACACACACACACACACATCTGATGAAACGATCTCCTACTTCACAACTTAATGAGAACAAATGCTTCATGACACAATCCATCTACATCCAATTACTACATCTGTGCTAGATGACTCATCTGAAACTTCCTCTCAACTGAGACTAATTTCCTTAAATTTACTCATCTATGTGCGTGTGTGTTAGAGCAAAACACTGAAATAGACAGAAACAAATCTAATTGAGCGTATTTAAAGTTGCACCATGACTTTGCATTTACAATATCATCAGCCTATTTTTCCTCTACAAAGAGCCGTTGAGAGGCGTTAAATCTGTGCAGTAAGATGTTTCTTTTTCTGGTGTCTGACAAAGTGTGTCAGATCATGCAATGCCAAAAATAGGCATCTCAAAGGATCACAGGCAGCCTCCACGTTCAAGAAAAAAAGTCACTCTAGTTAAAATAAGGTGCTTATAGCATTGCAGTTGTATCAGCAGCCCTCCTCAAAGCCCGTACAGCATATAAAATGTGCGATGTTTAATTTGTAGTTTAAGGCAACCCTGCAGCAGTGAGTTTCATCACGTTGGCCCATCACACCTCTGCCCTGTGACCACTTCCAAGAGGTGCAGATGAAGATGATGGGATTTAGACTGACCTCAGTGCTTAGACGGTGTTAGGGAAAAGAGTTCTGCTTCATCGACTTTATGAGACACCCCGAGAAGACTTTTAATCTTCTAAGCACTAAATTAATTCATACTTAATGTCCTTAATTATCTGAGTTTACATTATACATCTAGAAGGCGTAAATAACCACTTCAGGCAAAGCAGTGAGTTGGTTATTCACAGAACAGTCAAGTGTAGAAATTTTTGATGAATAATTTCTAATGAAATTAATTTGTTTCATCTTCTTAATGTCTAAATATATATAGAAAAGTGCTAACATTTTTTTGCACTGTTATTCTCTCATAGCTCAACCCTGAACAGAAAACCTGAACAGTACTGTTAAAGTTAAAATTATGCTTTTCTTTTTTCTATTAAGGCCTTTTCTTCACACTCAACCCTCCAGAATGTTATTGTACTTGTTTTCTATGTAAAATGTATGAAGACATTTTGTGCAGTAGAGCACGTCTTAAAGCATGCAAGCTAAAAAGCAAGCTGATAATATGCATCCTAAACGCCCTACATGGATGTGAAACTACAGCACCTGTGCCTACACCAACTTCATCACTCAGGATAATAATTAAAGCTGCATAAACAGCCACAAGCTTGACAGGAAGGGAAGTTATTGACTTGTGCAGCATTAGTGGCAAAGGAAGAGTGATCTCTGCAGCCTAATTACAACAGATGTCTTGACTCCCAAGCTAATTGTGAAGCTAATTGCTGAAATAAATAGGCACAATGTCCCAGTCACAATGGTCCAGTAAAACACCAGAGAAATTAAGGTTTGTTACACAAACAAAGGCTGATCCCATAATGCAGATAAACTTTCCACAAACAAGAAAAGCTCAAGTGTTTCATCTAATTATGTTGCTTTTTACTCCTCTGCTCATTGCACGTAGTGTTTCTGTTGTGTCAGCTCACATGACTATTCTCAGACGCTTCACAACCAATAAGAAATAAAAACTTAAAAACACTTTATTCTTTGTGATTTATTAAAATGTTAAATCTGATATTGTACTCTACTGTAAAATTGCTTTTTTAGTTTCTCACCTAACGAGAGCCTTGACGGTGGAGCGCACCACGCTGGACAGCAGGAAGAGGGGGGTGACCAGGATGTGAAAGAGGGACAGAGAGGCAAAGGCCACAGCTGGGGACAGATCAGCGTCCTCGGAGATGTGAACATGAACCACAAACGTCTGCAGAATGAGAGGGAGGACAGAATGGCCTGATGTTAGTCTCAACAACAGCATGAATTCAGATCTTTGAACCTTTGAACTTGGAAGTTTTGATTGGCCATCAAAGGGGAAAAGAAGCCATTCTTTGGCTGGTTGAACTAGAGATGTTACATTCATTTAGCTGATGATTTTATCCAATTTCAGGCATTCAAGCATATGGATACATGTCAGACAGGATTACTTCTCCATGTTTGTCTTTGATGATCTTTCCTGTCTTTGGTATCTGTGTGACTTTTCTAATTTGTTACTGCTCAAGTCTACAACAATGAAGGGCTTCTATAAATACAGACAGGATATAGTGTGGTGCTGACTGTGTCTCTTGAAATCTGGACATTTGACTGTCTGACACTGTCTCTGCCCTGTCCTTCACACAGGGGAAAAGTAACAGGATGCAGATTCATCTGAAGCTGAGCATCACCTCTACATTTAGTTAAACTCACCGTAAGCACAGCTGCGATTGGAATGGCTGCATTCATGAAAACTGAAAACAGAAAAGAAAAAACAGACAGGAGGACATAAAGGTTCATTTAGGACTTTAACCAATGAAATTAAGCAACATAAAGACCAGAATAACCACATGGCTGCTGTTGGGTCAGCAGTCTGCAAGTGCATACTGGTTAATCGCAGTGTGATACTGTGATTGAATCATGACAGCTCCCCAAAAGTGAAAAAGTCATAAACCCCGTCAGATGGGACATGGACCAAACTAAAAAAATAGATAAAATAAAAGTACACATCAAATACATTTCTGTTATTTTAGGTAGTTCTTATCATGCTGCTTTATGTTCGATTTAATTCAAATATCTGATGAGTACAGGTTTAATTAGTTATCTGATGCTATACAAAATGGGTGTGACATCATGATTGACAGCTGTGATTGACTCGCTATTGAGTCAGGTCGGTGTATGGGTGGGATGGCACAAGATGGCAGCGCCTGTATCCAGGACAGTTTGGCTTTATTTTTGTTCAGTGGGAGGAAATGTACACACATCGTCCATCTTTAGTTACAGTTATTAATTTCAGTCTTGTGAGGACTTTGGTACTCTTCACCCTTTTTTCTGCCTGTTATTTTCTGTGACTCTATATTGTTAATTTTGCAGTAGATTCAATATGGCATGAAATATTACCTAAAAGTGCAAATGATCGGATGACAAGGTAGTTACAGCAGTAACAGTTTAGCCTCAACCTCTGCACTAATGGTGAATAATTCTCGGTTTCTAATATTGTCATGAAACAGTTTTGTTCAATTACTCTCGTAAAACTGCTGCTGAATCTGCAGTTGTCGATTTCAGATTGCACACAGTCTAGTACAGGACTGGAGCCGTGCAGGCTGTGAGGCTGTGGGAGTGTGGAAGAAGATGAGGAGGACAATCCGTGGAAAACAAATAAGTATTGAGTGACCGTGTTGTGCAGTGATGTCTTCAGTACTGTAAAGGGGAAATGGAAGATCAATAATCTCTGTTAGTCGTGCTTAAAACTAAATCTTTACATAATGTTATTTTCAGACTTATGTGCTGAATTATAGATGCTGACTGGAAATAGTGGGTTCAGTAAAGTTGGAATTACAATTGAAACACATCAGTCAAGTAAATAAAGCCTCATGCCTTTGTGTGTTTTTTGTCTGAGGAAGAAACACTTTATTTTATCATATGTCATGAAGTTCAAATGGAAGAGGGCAAAGTTCAGGAAGCAAGGTGCCTTACTGGATATGGATGTGTACAGAGCAAACGCCTGCAGGCTGGTGAGCTCTTTGCCCCTGGTCTCCTCCACACTGTCACAGAAGATGTGTTCCCAGGCGTACAGCTTCAGCAGCTTGATGCCCCTCAGCAGCTCATTGGTCTTCTTTAGACGTTCGCTGGAGTATTCCTGCCGGTGTAAACGGAGCCTTTGATTACACGGCCGTAATCTGACACATCAAGGACAGATACACGGTGAAAGGTGCAGCCAGAGAGCGAAACGAGGGCAATTACCTCAACTTCCTCACAATTGCCAAGAAAAAGATTTAAGCCATCAAAGCACAGTGGTTGTCTCTGGTTCTCATGCGCCACAGTATCAAAAACAGCATCATTACATTTGACCGATCTTATTGAATGTAGCAGCAAGAAGCAGCAGAAAGGCTTGAGGCCAGATGAGCATATCGTATGTGGCTGACAACATTTCATTGTTTCTGCTATCTCAATAAAACAAAAATTTATCCCTAAAGAGGGAATGACTGTTATCTTGACTCTGTGTGTGTGTGTGTGTGTGTGTGTGTGTGTGTGTGTGTGTGTGTGTACATGGGACATCCTGATTCAACACCATCATTACATCCACTGCACTGCACTGCCTGGTATGATGTGGACAAACCAATATTGACCAACTCTGTTTGCATAGTCCTGCATGATCTCAGAGCTTGAACACACTGTTTATATTTTATTCCAACATGTGAAAAGATTGTTGGTAATAGGCTACTTTCAGTTTCTCAGTAATATAAAATTTCTAAATTGAGCTTGATTCCAACATGATTATAATAAAACAAAGCCTGAAGTGACGCTAGCAGCTCTGTGAAGCTGTAATACTCACTGCAAAGCAAACCAATGGATTGGACAAACAGAGATTTTGACCTGATGATGGTGTTTGATGAAAAGCCATCTGCAGCAATTTGCATAGTATTTCACACACAAATTTCACTCTGAACCCCAAATGTCAGCCTCATGGTGGTACTAGTGGAAGAGTCAGGCTGTACAAAAATCATGACAGTCTATCCAAACAGATATGTCAGTCAGGGCCAAATTGGTGGCCCAACAGATCATCCATCTGCCTATCCTACAGAGATTGCCCTCCATAGCTGCTAGCATGGCTAAAAATAGATAAAAAGAAGTCACAAACAATAGCGTGTCTCTGTAAAAGAGGCAATAAAAATACTCACCAGAGTGCTCTTTTGTGTTTGGGACAGCTTGGTGGCCACAAAATATTGTACAGGAGCTAACACAGCAATGACGGTCGCTCCAATCAAGGCACTGATTCCCAAGAGGTAGTAGAGCAGGATCACTCCCACAATGATCTGAGAGTGGAAGATACACAGAAAGAAAGAAAGAAAAGATGTCAACCCCGGGACAGAAAATTGAGAAATACAACCAAAAAGACAGTCGTCAGTTATGTACCGTTTCTCTCTGACCTTATGAAAACCAACAACACAGTGCAGCACTTCCTGAACGCAGAGTCCTTGAGCATAAGAAGGAAATCAGCATACATGCATCATTCAAGTAATACACAGCTTAACACCGTCATCTCCTGCTATGATACCTGCTATGAGCAAAGCAAAAGCTAAGAGAATGACAACAGCCTTTGGTGAAACTGTAAGTATACACTGATATTCATCACAGATGCTTGCCAACGAAGGAATATGCAAAACAGCATATTTCAACAAGGTTCTGGCTTTGGAAAACACATCTCTTTACTCCAACAACACCAAGTTGAACAACAAATTAAGAATGATCAAATTTTAGCTTTTCAAATGTGTTTCCTATTTTCTGTGAAGAAACGATCAACACCACTTTGGAAATAAGAGAGAAGACAGAGGCACTAAAGGGGTGTGTGAAACTGTTAGAATATTATATGGAGTAATAAGTCTGAGTATTGCCTCATGAAAACAAAAGTAGGGGTTGGCGTCGGGGTGGAGGGATGAGTAGAAGAAAACACTAAGAGAAAGCCATAAGTTCATTCATCCATTTAATGTACAGTGGAGACACCAAATCACATAGAGATGGTGCCAGCTGGACTGGATCACCAGTCAGCCTTCATTTTCATACCCAGTGGCAGACTAGCACAGTGAGAGTGAAGCTTATAGGAAATCAATCTAAACGCTGATGGTGTCATTATTCTATACCAATTACTCTGTGCAGCCAACATTTACTTTATAATGATACAAAAAGCAAAACACTTGTCTACTGCCAGTTAATAATGCTTTTTTTTCATCCGGTTTACAACAGTGACGACTCACGTTTCACCTGTACTTGGCTCCTTTTCCAGCCATTCACTGTTTTAAGCATCACACTGAGAGCATGCCGGGTTCATAAATCCCCAGGACACAAGGAACCAGATGGAGATGGATGGATGAGACATTTCACACACACCCTCCGCTTCATCTGTCGCAGGATAATGTGCCACGGGGGACGAGACGGGTGATGGGTAACAGAACAGCATGATATGATTGGATTTCCTTTGTAATAACTATAAAAAGAAAACACCTTTTCACAGTGGTTGCCTCTCAGGTGTGAGTCATACGTAACCATGGTAATAAGCATGGTGAATGTACAGTTGTGGGTCCACCAACCCCCACACATTTTCTGTTAGCCTCTCTCGTGAATCACACCTGATTCAAGTGTGCGATGCTGTTTGAAGGCTTCATGCTACATATAGTAACCATCAGCACCATCACTCGCTCTTATCTGACAGACCACTTCCTAACTGCAGTATTTCCCTCAGCACCTCAAGATAAGAGTCTACAGCCATGCTAGCAGCTATATTTAGTCAATGGTGCTTTGCCCTAAACAGCAGAGTGCTAACATGGTCATAACAACAATGCTAACATGATAATGTTTAGCAGGTATAATGTTATGGGTGGAATGTATTGAAGTACATTTACTCAAGTGCTGTATTAAAGTACAAATTCCAGGTACTTGGACTTGACTTGAGTATTTCCATTTTATGTGACTTTATACTTCTACTCCACTAGATTTATTTGACAGCTGGATATCACAATACAAAATGTCAGAGGATTAGCAAAGTCATTACAGTCCATCCTAAGGGGAACAAAAATGTACGTACCAAGTTTCATGGTAATCCATGAAATAGTTCTTGAGATATTTCAGTCTGGACTTAACTGGTGAACTGTTGATAGCATGGTTAAAATATCTTTAGACACAGTAATAATATGCATTTTTCTATTTATTTTATGAAAAAGCGATTTGATAAGCCCCGATAAACCCTTTATTTTATGATAAATTGCAGCAGCTTTGATTTTAATGAACATTAAACATGACAGACTTGGAAAAACTGGAGAAATTGAAAAATAATGAGCACATGAGCTAAATGAGCAGGCGGCTCAAGTCTACAGAGCCTTTGATGCATAAGAGGGCTTTTACCCAGCAGACATTTTGGCTCGTCTTCACAGGAAAAGCACAAGCGGAATTGATAACATTCATAACGACTGCAGTCCGTTTATGTACGCTCACTGTCACACTGTCGCCACTTAGTGGGACACTTACTTGCTATTTCAAGTGTTCATACTGAACACACTGTATGCTGAGGGGTTGCACAGAACAGAGCTGGTGACTGGAGAGAGATGATTCTGCAAACAATTCCTGTTACCGTGTGTTCGGTGAGGTGACAATTGGGGCTAATCTCACAAAACATCAGTGTAGTCGTTTGATTGAAAAACAAGATAGAAGCTGCAACAAAGATAAAAAGATGCTGAAAACGACTAACAGATCTGAAATCAAACTTAAAAAAAACCCAGTGGCTCATTCCATCAGGGCAGGCGGCAGTAAAATCCAGCACAGGGGATTCATCCACAGTTTGGGGCTGACAGGTGGGAGCAGATGGAGAATACTAATGCAGCTCAGACCTCAGAGGAACCACCATCAGAGTTATACTGCCACTGAAGGATGTAGCACGGCCTGTTTCTGTCTTATTATTCATAAATATAACATTGTTTCGGCTGGCAGTTTGTATCAATACTGTCACTGTTAATTAGTGAATTTTAAAACGTGTTTTCACTCAGAGTTGGATGTCACATAGCAAAGACTGTCACCTGTGTTTGTAGTAAGAAATTTGAAAAGAAGAAAGCAAATGTTTTGTCTAGTTTCATTGGTTTATTTTTTTCTTTATTTGTGATGTAATTGGTCAAAATCTGCCTTTGTGTAAGGTAAATGTAAAATAAAAGATTACCTCAGACAATAGCTATGGCTGCCTTGATTATGAATCAAATGGAAACTGATTTGAATCCTGGATGTGTCAAAACAGGCACGAAGCACAATATTTGTATTTGTCTTCCATAAATCCTTAGGCTTCTGATAAAAAGCACACAAAAAGAAGAACGATTTCACAATCCACTTATGGGATTACAAAGCATGAAGGTCAACACCTTGCAATCGACTGCACACATCTGCAGTGAAGTCCAGCGGGGGCTCTAACACCTGACATCCTTTTTCAGCCTTCACATCTACTGTATACAATGCTTTGTTTCCCTCCCTGGCTGATGGGAAACAATGCACGGCCTGATATGCAACAATGAAGACAAAATGCAGACGCAACACAGTGGATGAAAATCCAGCGTACAAACAAACACCTTGGAAACACAGCTCAATGAAGTTTAACACAAAGAAAATTGCACAATAGAGTAATGCAATAACAGAGAGGCAGCGAGATGGCATACAATTCCATTACACAATACGCTGTAACACTGTAAATCTTGATCTGTAGATGTGTGTTGAGGGATTAATGTGTAGCTGTGGAGCCAATGCACATAGCCGTAGCTGATGTGGGCCTCAACAATGGTCGGCATGGCTGCTTTTAAAGAAAGAGTTATCATTTCCTTTTCAGTAATACACATTATGCCCTGCAGTCGGCTGGCGACCGGCTCAGGGTATACCCCGCCTCTCGCCCGTTGACAGCTGGGATAGGCTCCAGCCCCCCCAACCCCGAAAGGGATACAAGGGGTATAGAAGATGAATGAATGAATGAATGAATAATACACATTAAAGTCATCTCCAGGGCAAATCTTCAGCTCACCACAACATCTGCTCCCTTCAGTGAATGAGCAAATGTAAACACTGCGAGTCAACAGAAGTAGTTTTCTCATAGTTAATAAGAAAACACAAATTAGAGGTTGTAATGTAGGTTGTAGGATGTAATACTACTCATATAAGAGCTCACCGTCGCTCTATATCGCAGAGTAAGTGAAAAAAAAAAGTTCCTGTGGGGAATATGAAGCATGATACAGCGCCACATGTATGAGGCATTCTTCCAGTGTAATACTACTTCATAGACTATGCAAACATGTCTCTCACCTGTACTGGCATGGCCCACAGGTTGGGACAGAGGAAGAAGAACCACATGAGCTGGTTGGTATCTATGGCAACCAGGTTGCAGATCTGAGCAACAGTTAACTCGCCCATGGACATGTTGGAGGTGCACAGGCGCATGATCTTGTTGTAGATTTTTGTCTGGGGAGAGGACAATCACAATAAGATCCAAACAGTGCAACCTCAATGGGCTTTAAAGGTCGAAAAGTCAAATGTTACATGGAGAGTTTCCTGAAATGTCTTACCTGTATGGCCCCACGCAGGTTGATGCCTGTTTCAATGGCCACATAGTAGGAGGCCTGGAGGAAGGTCCTCTGCAGGAGCAGGGCGAAGAAGAGCAGCACGGCCAGCACATATGCATTCTCAAGAAACTCTTTGGTGGAAATGAAATAGATCCCCAGCAAAGTCATCTGGAAGCACAGACAGGCAGGGAGTTGGGAAGAAAATGACCAGTTTATCATTGTTAGTCAAGCAAGGCTGAAATCCACAGGACTGCATTTGAGTTTCTGTCAGGAATAAATTTCAACTAAACTCGTTCCTGTTCATCACTTCAGAAGTCGAGGGTGACAGCAGCCATTTAAAATGTACCATTTCCATTTCACAGCAGGCTCCAATGTTGTGTGAAACTAAAACAAACTGAGCTGCAGCAGAGTCCTGACAGTGTTTTACACAGCTGATACGCAGACTGTGAGCTGGAAACCAAAGAAGAATGAGGTTCAGACACAGGAGATGGACAGAATATCTCCATCAAAGATGAATTCATTCTCCATCAGGAAGAAATCATTCACCAAGGAGCTTACAAATTATTGATTAGAAACGTGCCTCAATCCCACATCCAACAACAACACCCACAAACACCACCCTGCTGCTGTCTCATTGTCTATTTCACAAACAGGCTTATTTTCAGTCGTCTCTGCGAACCGACATGCTGTCAAGGTCATTTACTTTAAGTGGCTGACAAGTCTTTTAACCATTTTTTGAATTAACTTTTGATATGGCACTGGCTCGCATGAGTGTCTCAAACAAATAATTGAAGAGTTATTCTTACAGAAGGATGTCTGAGTGTCTGTCTGATATGACAGTCTGCCATGCGTGGAATCTAAGAAACTGAGACAGCTCTAGCAGCAATAACTCTTATAAATATTTGACGAGGACTAAATTAGTACACCACTGGGGCAGATAGTACTGTCACTGTGACCTTTGAGAGGCAGGAGGAAGCCATGTGACCTCTTTGTTATGTCTGCTCCTGCTGTGTTTGTCGGTTTCTGAATCCTTGACTTAGTCCTGTTTCATTTTGACATTCCTGTCTCTAAAAAAAAAGATTCAACAAATACAGGTAAAAACTGGTTACAGCAGGTAACTCTGATGTCTCTGCCAGCCACACAGACAGGTGTGACTGCTGTGTGAAATCCACAGTAGAAACAAAACCAGTACGTTCTGTCAAGAGATGTCACTGTTTCTTAAGTTGAACCAAGTGAAGCTAGATTAATAAATTATGATCAGCATTTGCAAAGCAACATCAAAGGTCGAGAAAACAAAATTTCTCCATAATTTTTTCATATTCGGAGATGAGACATGAACATCACTTTCTGCTAAGTGTCTGTGTGTGCTTGTTTGAACTGGGACACCCACACAGTCCTTTTTTGAGTTACTTAATATGT
The DNA here is from genome assembly GCA_037975065.1 of Chaetodon trifasciatus. NCBI lineage: Eukaryota > Metazoa > Chordata > Actinopteri > Chaetodontiformes > Chaetodontidae > Chaetodon > Chaetodon trifasciatus. The sequence goes on along the minus strand of JBBMOE010000002.1, from coordinate 3,753,237 downwards.
AAAAAGGATACTTTTTGCCCAAAGCATAATTTTACTGCTGCTTATTTAGTCATTATTATGTATACACAAACACTTAAGATTTGAAAAAGAGTTAATTAATGGGACAAAAAAAAACAAGAATGCAAAACTCCTTGAGTCTGGAAAAACTTCAGCCAGAATGAAACAAAGATGAGAGAGCATTGTTTTATTTCATTTCACCGATCCCATTTGAATAATAGGCAAAGTGTGCGTGTCACCTGTCCTCTCCATACCAAGTCTCTGCATACTTGTATATTCATTCAAGTTAACCTCTATCAAAAATGTCCCAAAGCTCTCTCAATAAAGAAGCCGCAGAGTTGAATTTGCTCTGTTCTGTTCTGTTATGTAATGCTTTCCTACTGTGTGCATGGTAGCATGGCTGAACCCTCACCGGCTGCTGAATGGTGCGGTTGTCCTTGCTGATGTGGTGGACGATGCCAGAGATGCAGAGGGGCCCGGCGAAGCCCAGCAGGTCGGCCAGGAAGCGGAATGTGATGCTGAGAATGAGAGGTCTGCCGAACGCTTTCCTCAAGGCCTGCCAGATGAGCTTTGGGCCCTGGGGTGCTGTGCCTTGAGGCTTCTGAGGGAATATAAATAATACATTGAACCACATTCAGATGCAGATTGTCATTTGCTGAATGCAGCTCATCAAATTGAATTGAATCGCATTGAATAACAGTTTGTCTACTTAAAAGGTAAAAGTAATTCAGGTTACTAAAATCTAAATTACAAATACAAGTCACCATCTATCAGTAGCACATTCTCATTGTTCCATTAGTATAATGAAGATGGCTTCTTTGCATAAATCACAACACCAAACATAATACACAGCCGTTTCTCTGTGGAGCTGAACTGGAGGCATGACAAAGAAAAAAGAAAGTAGGTTAGACAATACAGTCTGCCAACAGAACAAGAGGAAGTAACTCTTTGAACATTAAAGCCGAATTGACACCATTAACTCAACAGTGAGCCCACCACTGCAACAGAAACCTGTCAAATGGGGTCAAGTTCAGCGTTTATATCCTCCCTGCTGCTCGGCTCCTGTGATTATAGGCAGGTTTCACAGTGGAGCTGAGCCAGTTATGCTTAACTGATCTGTAACTAATAATGCTGGAAAACCACGACAGTCATGCAGAGGACGAGGATTAAATATAGAAACACGATCAGGGCTTTCAAACAAAGACACTAAAACCCACTGTGAGAGTTAAAGCTGCAAGACTGAAGACTTTCATTGAAATGAATGTCTGTTAAGTCCGATAACAAAGTGAGGTTACACAATGGTGATTGAGCCTGTGACACACTGACGAAAACATGGCAATATTCATATGTTTGCAGTATGACGAACTGGGTGTCTGTCAAATTCCAAAAAACACTGTATTAAGTTACTGCTAATGCAAACTGTGCATTTCCATGCAGCTTCACGATGAGCTGCACACCTCCAATTTTTCAGCAAGGTAACCGACTCCTTCCAGTTTCACTGCAGCTGCCTGCTGACTGCAGATTCGTGCCGTATTCAGCATAAAATCAGACCGTGGTTCTTCACAGAAGGACAGAAAAAGGTCAATTTTTGCCAGATGTCTTAACTGAAACATCAGTTTGTTTTGCTGTAGTTTTAAACCAAATTTGCTGTTACCACCAGAAACTGCAGGTGCCGTCAAACCAGGACTGAAATCTTTGGGACTGCCACTTTAAATAGATTGTTAAGACAGACCGGAAAAGCTACTGATCTTCATTTATATTGATTTATAATGTCTAAAATACTGTATATTAATGACAAAACAGTTTGCTTCAGTTAGTCATTTAGCAGCAATTGGAGGACAACATCCGGACTGTCATATGCAGTAAACACTCCCAGAATATTTTCACTGTGTGTGTGTGTGTGTGTGTGTGTGTGTGTGTGTGTGTGTGTGTGAACATGAGTCATTCTCAGAACTCGGAGAACAGATGTGACCGCGATCATGTGTCTGTATCTTTCCATTTGAGCTAATACTGAACCTCGGCCTTCATACGAAACGTGTCACTGTGCGCGTCACACATGCAAACACCCGTAAACACACACGACACACACATCCTTTCTTTCTACCTTGGGTTCAAACAAGACGGAAGGAGGACGTTTCACTCTCTCACACGCAGAACGAAACTCGCTTCCCATGAAGTGCAGTGCCTTCACCCCCGCAGGGGTCGGGATGTCGCCTCGTTCACAGTCGAATGGGAATGACCCAGTGCCTCCAGGCTCTCCTCTTATGCCCCCCTCCCACCCCCCCCACTCCACCTCTCCACTGGGATCTCTCAGTCCCTCTCATCCCTTGCTCCTTCCGGAAGGAAGTGGGGTTGTGTTCACACCGGACACACACGCAGCAGTGACGAATCTCTGCGACCTTCCAAACACTGGAAAACAATGACCCTGTAGAGGAGGCCCTTCACCTCTGACCCCTGACACGTGCTCCATGAGTGAGACAGAGCAAGAGAGAGGCAACGACAAAACGGGGAAAATGGCTTAAACTAAAATCAGTATTAATTATATGAGGATATTGTCAGTAAGAAGCCTTTTTTTCAAGCTTTGGGCTTGCATTGCATCATTTTTGTCCAGATCGAGTCAGATTACATCCCCATTCACTCACATCATGAGCCAGCCTGATGATCACACTGAATTGCCATTTTTGTGTCACTTCATTTATTCACTACTTCTTTGTCGAGCAAATCAGAGAGGTGGGCAGAGATTCAGAGGTTGGGAATCAGGAAAATCAGGCTCAAATATTTGCACCTCAACTCATGAGGAAAAGCCGGCGATCAAATCACCAAATCATTGTTGTTGTGGCATTGAAGAGCATCCATCCATTCAACCACCCACTTTCTAAATCAGCTTAGAGTAGTAAAGGGATGAAGTATCCCAGCATGCAATGGACAAGAGCCAGAGTAGTTTCCAGTCCACTAAAACTGTATGTATTTGAACTTCAGGAAAAAACCAGAGCATCTGGATGAAACCCACAAAGACACAGGGACAACATGCAAAATCCACACAGAAAGGCCCCATTGACCCACTTTTATCCTGAAACATATGAAATATTCTGTCAAGAAAACTGTCACAGTACACAGTACTATAAAGCAAAACAACACCAGAAGTGACCACGAGATTTAATGAACACCTGTTAGCACAGCATCAGCAGAAAGGTGTTTGGTGAATTTCTTGCATGTGTATTTCCACATAAAAGACAATTTTATAGGACTGAGACAGAAGGAATTCGTTTCAGCATGTGTACATCTGTACATGTTTCAAGGCAGCGTGACATTTCTGTGTTTATTATTGGCTAATCGTCTCTGTGACGTCGAAGTATAGTTTAATGGTCCCAGCTCAGCCAGGGCTGAGTCATTACAGGACAGAGATCAACGTTTTTATGAGAACAGCTATATCAAAAAAATAATGAGAAAAAAAAACAGTTTTTGAGATTCCCAGATCACTTCATGCATACGTCAGAATGACGGTTAAACATCACAAACCAAAGATTTATGATGACAATTAAACTAACAAATGGGCTCAAAATAAAGTGAAGTGGCACCAAACAAGCTGCACTTTAAGCTCTTACATAAATACTTAAAAACTCATTTGTGTCTGCACGAGTACGAGTGGGAGATTCAAGTTGAACCCTTGATGATAATCACCACACTCAAAAAGAGAGACAGCAGTTTTCTCCTATTTCATAATCTGGCTCGTCCCAAGTATGTCATCTTGAAATAACACAAGGACCCTCAACATGGAGACATCTGCGAAACACAGAAGCTAAAATTCACAAGAAAAACAGCCCATAATATTCTACTGATTCTTTTTGCAGGTCTTGTGTTACTTTCTGTTGCGATCTGCACTCCAGTCTGATATATCCGTGATTATTTATTCAGCACTAATGACGCAAGAGACAGAGAGATGCTTTTGATTTTTCCCACATCAGCTACAAGATCTCAGATCTCAAGAAGTGCAGAGAAGCCAGATTCTAAACTGGGAACATCTCCCACATATCAAAACCTTGAGATTTTTGGATTGCTTGTTAAAATGAACAGGAGGCCACCAGTTTCTTAGCATATTCGACTAACATTTACTCCTAATGTGCTTTACTGTGTATTGAATTAATGTTTTGTGTGAGCTGTCTTTCTTTTAATGCCTTTTCACACTGGTCTATGGACTATGATGATCCAAGCAATGGACAACAATCCCATACATTCACAAAAGATTCACAAAGATGGCCGACAGTAATCAGTCGGTTCACTAACCTTCTGCTCTTCGAAGGCCTTGCGTAGCTTAATGTAGTTGGTAAGGGCTCTCATTGCGATCGGTAGTTTGCCAATGACCTTGAGGTCTATGGGCCGTCTGTGAGCGGAGGTAATGAAGGTGTTCATCCACCAGTAGGTGGCTTTGGACAACAGGTTGACGAAGGGCTGCAGGAAACGAACACCGAGGTCCTGGAGGTCCTCGGGAGGCTTCACCTCAGTTGGGTCAGCGAAACACATATAGCGCTGTAAGAGGAGGAGGGACAGAAGGACAAGTTTGATTCATCACTTAACTATCTGAGTCATCTACAGTAACCTAAAAACCGAGGGCGTATATAAATAAAAAACACTGACCACAAGCGGCTGATGAGACATTCCATGAAACAGAAACATCAACTCATTTGAGAAAACATCTGTGGAATTAACAACTATAATTTTCTGAGAGAAAACACAGTGGCTACGACAGTTGAACACACTCCTACTAGTGGGATTAATTATAGCTGCTGAAAAATGAATTGTCTCTATTGTGTTTTAATTACAGGTTGTCTGAAATCACTGTGGCAAATGCTAAATCTTGGTAAAGCTTCATATGGATGTTCAGCTTTCACAACCAGCAGACTGGAGCTTTTCCAACTCTAAAAGGTCAACAGAACAGAAGAAGAAGAATATATGTGGTGCAGTGAAATTTAGCTTTATAATGTATTATACAAAGACAAAACAGTGTAATAAAGTCATCTGAGCAAAGCTTTTTGGGAACTGGGTTAGTGACTAGCAGATGAATCGGCACAGAAAACATCCAAACACTGGACTCATTATAATCTTTTTTTATGGTTTTGTTAGAAAATAGGTCAAGGCAGGAATAATGTTCACCAATTTTAAGTCCTGTTTTTTTAGTATCTTCATTAAATTTGATTAAGGAATTGGAAGGATTGTTGGTGATGGAAGCCAATTATAACAAAGTCAAGAGGATTCATGAAAATGTCACACAAGAAAGGGTCAAGAAAGGGTTTAGACAGAGTATGTGTTTCAATAGACCAAGAGCAGGGCATGATGGGAGAGCCCATTTCTTTGCTTTTCATCCACAGTGAAATTCAATAACAGATGTGTGCTCAGTGCAGAGGTGAACAGGGGCAAACACACGAGACATTTTCTCGTCAGTGGTAGTTATCACAAAAGGGACAAAGTGGCTGAAAATGTTAGAAAATGAGGAATCAAAAGATGTGACCATGATCTGTTGACTGAGCAATCAATTACAGTACAGCCAGATGAACAATGAGAGAGTTACATACCATAAAGTTCACTCTATGTTTTATGGATAGTGTTGATCACATTTCAGTCCCAGCTCAGTGTGGCCCCAGGCTGGCACACCTTTGAACCAGGTATGAGTCAGATGGCAGCCTGAGGCTCTGTCTGCTTCATAAAGCTGAGCGAATGTGGCCTTTGCCGTCATGTAATAATCTTTATTTCTTATTTTGTCCTTCATTTTATGACTCTGGGTGCTCAGTTTTTCTTGAGAATATTTTCTTCCTCTTTTTTTTTGCCATACTAGGTTCTAGGTTCTCCTAGGTTCCACATGACTCCTGATATTATGTCATATTGTATGCTAACATTCAAAACAAACAGCAGCTTTCATTGTACGGTACTTTCATTGACAGCCAGACGAGCTGTCACCACCAGCAGCACCTACACAAACACGACATTCCTAAAAACAAACCCGTAGCATCACCGGATCCAATCTATTTCTAACACACCCGGATCTGACCTTTACTGATCACTGACCACTGGAGCCATTTGGCTCACTAAAAGGAGAGATGACTGAGGCTGAAAACAATCAGAGGATTACACACGCCTGAACGCACGTGACAACGCACACACAGACACACACGCACACTCACCCTGCCCAGGATGACATTGATCTCCACAGCTAGTAGGAGTCCATACAGCAGCACCAGCAGTCCTGTGATGCAGTAGCGTAGCTGCCTGGGGCCGATGCCATGCTCGGTGTACTTGGCAAACTTGATGGTCTTCATGATGAAGGCCAGCACCCAGTAGATCAGCAGGGCTGAGGAGATTTAGCAGCAATCAGAGACAGACACTGGACGTGCCAAAAAGATAAACAACCCGACTGTAGACAGATTATATCAGAGATGGGCTTTGAATTGAATGTTTGTGTAACATCTAGGTGCACTTTGTCAAAGTCTGAGTCATGATGATGTTTTGACAGAGTCACATCATGTGAGTTCAACGGGTTTACTGGTATAAATATTGAGAGACTGGAGGGCAGCAAGAACTTCTTTGTGATGAAGAGCATCTACACTGTGAGGGTCACCGGCAGAGGCTCGATCAGAGGACTGATTTCTGTTAATACAATGATGAACCCAGCACTGTTCCACCACTGCCCTCACAACACGGTGATATAGAGACTTCAAAGCCGAATGAGGCTCAGCGACGTGATTGGAGTAGCAAGTAAAGCATCGTGAGCTGAACACCAACGAATGAATGATTCAAGGGGAGGAAAGGAAGTGAACTATGAAGAGTCAGAGAGAAGTAACAGGGTGATCATTACAGAAGCAAACACAGGGGTTAGATGAGAAAAACCAATGAATAAGGTGAGAGGTGACACTGATGTATTTCATAGTAAATGGATTTATGAATAAATAAAATTGGTTGACAGCTGACTGAGAACACAGTGTATGCTCTAACGTGTTTCTTATTTAAGAAGAATAGCGTATACGATATTCCATTATTTCTCACAGGTCATAAAGAATTATAATGGATATAATCACAAGCAAGGATTCAATTCATGTTACAAACACAGAAGCTCTTTCACCTGAAACTCATTTTCCTCATGAAAGGGGATAATTAATATCTAACTAGAGCAGTACAATTACACAGGATAATATTGCCCTCAATCATTTTGCAATCTTATCTGAAGGTAATGAACCATTCATGTGTAAATGGCAGCGCTGATCTTGTTGCCCTGTTTCATCATTATATCATTCTGAGGAGCTCATGCAATTTCTATGACATAGTTCAGCTAATCCAGACTTTACAAGCCCTGATTATTATTCAGCAATTTTTTCACAGGACCTAATCAAATGATGAGGCTACAGAAAGCTCTGGGCTCTCTGAGACCAACAGGGTAAAAAAGGGTATTAAAGGGTATAATGGGTTGTGTTTCTAAAAAAAAAAAGACTTCAGAAAACCTTTTCTCTGTAAGCAAAGGTAAATGAACCAGTAAAGATGTGAATGATTAACAAACAAAGGAATACTGTACCTAATAGTAGTTTGGGGAAGTTGGAGGTCTCGATGTTATGATAGTAGATAATAGAGGTGATGCCAGCCATGAAGGCCAGACCTGCAGGCATGTACAGGTGAAGATGGAGCGACTGGCTGAACCTGCAAGTGAACATCAGACAGAGGAGGAAAAGGCTTAGAGTAAGCACAGAATAACTGACACCAATGTATGACACTGATGGGACAAAGTCTCAGGGACATTCTGTCTTCATTAACCAAACATTTCTTTCCACAACCACAGGCGTATAATCACGACATGGATGCAAGTGATGGTACTATGTGCACACATATTACATATTCAGAGAGAGAGACATAAACAACCATCCCGAGCTCTTTGGCACAGCACTGACGTCGGTGTGAAACACCCATTGAAGTGGCGAGCAGATGGAGAGCTCTTCAGTAACAATTACTCAAATGTGGTTACCCGCTTCCAGTCTGCAGAAATGGCTGATAAACAGTACTGCAATCCTGAGTGTTTACTGAACCCTGTTCCACATGGACTTCCACATTAGACGACTAGAATAACCGCCTTGCTGTTGCATGCCTCCACCAACTTGACCTTTGACCACCAAAATTTAATCAGTTCATCCTTGAGTCCAAATTTGAAGAAATTCCCCCCAAGGCGTTCCTGAGAATGGGAAGGACCGACAACCCAAACAAGAGGCCTCGAGCCACAGCTGCCGCTGCGCAGAGGCATAACAACAAGATGTTGGGGGATTTAAAGAGAGACAGGGCAGAGATGGGTTCTCTCTCCAGCTGTGTCTCCCTGTGCCTTCTGTCTTCATGACACGTCAGCTCATATTTACCTCAGTAACAAAATCATGAGCAGGCCTAGAAACAGCTGCTGAGTTTGAAGGTAGAGGGTCATCAGACAGATTGAAACTAAGGACATTTTTCCATTTATGTGCAAGAGTTTCACTGAAGCTCAGGTTTAATGGATCTATTTTGTATGATTGGGAAGGCTCAGTCAGAGCACCTGCATTAGGCACTGCTGTAACCCTCTTTTATTGGTGGTTTGTGGCATTCTGTGATAACACAGCTTCAATTTCAGAGTCCACAATGACATCTAGCAGCTTGTCATTTTAAGAAAAAAAAGTTCATTTGTGAGCAGTCAACTAACAACAACAACTCCAAGTCTTAACCACAGTGTGAGAATGCTAACTAAAACATCAGCTTTTTGTCTTGAGATTCAAATTCTATGAAAGAAAAATGAGGTGCTCAAGTTTCACAAATCAATACAGTAACAGATATCCACTGAGCAAAACATTAAATGTGAGTAAACGACTAAATTTGTGGAATAGTTACTGCGAAAAGCTTACAGTCACATCATCAGTGTCAGGAGTTCACGGCAAACATACCCATCAGAGACGATGCCCTCGGCAATCTCACAGACGAGGATGAAGAGCAGGACGAAGGTGAGCAGCCAGCGCAGGTTGTGACCAGGAAAGTGAAGCCATGTGCTGTGGTGGATGTGGACCTTTGAACTCTGGCTGCCCCAGCCTCAAACAGTGGACAGGAGATAGAAAGCATCAGGGGTGTGTCACTTTAAATCCACAGTCAGAGGCAGGAAAACATAAAGACAGATTTTTCTTGACTATCTGTGAATTTTCACAAAGAATAATGAAAACGATCTTGTGAACAGTCCTGACTGTCTGCTCTCTACTCCCAGTGCAACCTTGAACATCATGACAAAGTGCTCTCATATGCGCAGCAAGGCCGAACAACTAACAGTCATCTCAAAGATGGGTCTGCTGGGGGTGATGGTGCCAGAGTCTGTTAACTATTCACAGTTAACACACTCGGTGTCATTATCGCTTTCATTACACCGCTCGATGCTTTGCAGGCAAGCCGGTGAGAGCGGCTAGACGGCTGCTGGCCTGAGACCTTTAAGTCAATTATTTCAGCTGTTTTTGTGGCTTCTTTTTCATTTATCCTTTGTCCCTTCACTTCAGTACAGTTTTGGCTCCACTCAGGATATCATGTAAGAACGATTCAGTCATCAAAGGGTAATTTACTTCTTTAATGCGAGTCACTTCTGATCAGATTATGTTAATGACTCCTCTGAAGCTGGCAAATTAGCCGTTGGGCAGTTTATCTCTCTGCGTTGGCACAGGCTGGCAATCTCACACACGCACACACACACACACACACACACACACACACACACACACACACACCCAGATTCTGCCTCTTTTCCACACATCCAAACACACAAATTTTCACTGTCCTCCCACATACTGTGCAATAAATAAAAATAAATATCACAAAGTCAAATTAATCAACCATTGTAACAATCAATTGTCATTTTTTAACAAACACGCAAAACAATTCACTTGTTCCAGATTCTTAGATGTGAAGATTTGATGGTTTTCTTTATCTTATATGATATTAAACAATTTGGGTTTTGGACTGCTGGTTGAAAATCTGAATATTAACTTGGACTCTGGGAAACTGATGTTTTTAGACTGAATAATTAATCAATAATTGAAAAATTAAACAACATATGAATGAATAATGAAAATAATTTTGAGTGGCAGCTCTGAGGTACAACTGACTGCCGTTGTAAAGCAATCAGTCTTACAGAGGTGTTGTGGTACATGTATCCACAGCATCCTCTTACGTTTGTTAGCCTTAATGTGACTAGCTGAACTCATGAGCCAGCTCTCTGAAGAGCAATACATTTCATAGCTGCAGGGCAGAATGGAGTACATGAACAGGACTCTGGCTTAAGAGGTTTGGTACAGGTGATTGAAAGTGGAGAGAAAAGCTTTCACACCCCTGAGGTGCGTCTTTGGTGACAAAGTCGTTTGTGAAAGCAGCACAACTCAGGGTGACCGGGGAAAGAGAGAAATCACTGCAGCTTCCAGCCAGTTTCTCTTGAATTACACTGCTACATGGACTCACACTGCCTTTTAATGAGTTATTATACATTAGCACAGCTCAGTTAAAGTTATTTGCACAAATACAAGAGACAAAACAACACGAATAGTCTACAGCCATGCTAGTGGCTCTGCTAGACTGTACACGTCAGCGTGCTAACATGCTCACAAAGACAATGCTAGCATGCTGATGGTCAACTGTTATAATATTTACCATGTTAACCATCTTAGCTTAGTCTGTTAGCATGCTAACATTGCTAATCAGCACTAAACACAAAGTATAGCTAGAGCAGATGGGATTATCGTTAGCTTTGCAGGTATCTGGTCATAAACCAAAGTATTGGGAAATTTAAGTTCTGATCTGCTGATGACGCTAAATGAAAAGTTACAGGATCACCAAAGTGATTCCAATTTATCCAGAGGGGGACATGCATGTCTGGTCCAAAGCCCACAGCAGCCCATCCCATAATTGTGAAGAAATTTCACTCAAAAATAAAAATGTCAACCTCAAAGTAGCACTAGAGATAAAGTTTGCGAATCACCAGTAGGATTCAACCTCTGGGCACCATGAATGTCTGGACTGAATTTCATGGCAATCCATCAAATAGCTGTTGAGATATTTCACTCTGGACCAAAGTGGTGATATGGTCGTCCATGGAGCCATGCCAGTAGCATGGCTACAAGAGCTCAAGTATAGGAAATAGCTGTCTACAAAAACATCCAAACACACAAATCAAAAACGAAAATATGGAAAAGTGGTATAATGTCTAATATATAAGTATTATGTATAATGTAGCACAATATGGAATGAAGACTATGTCTGTTTTGTATGCTTTGAAATATAACTGGACAGGTTGTGTGTTCAGTGAACAACAGGAGCACTGTAAGACCAGTTATATGGAGAGACAAAGTGGTGTCCTACTTGACAAAAAGACAAACTGCTTTCACATTTCACTCACGCACACACGGTATGCGCGCGCGCGCACGCACACACACACACACACACACACACACACACACACACACACACACACACACACACACACACACACACACACACGTGAGCGCACAGATGACAAAGTATGTGCTTGTGTGACTGTGGCAGCAGAGTGTGTGCAGCAACGCAGAGCTGCTCTGTTATTCACTCATGATGACACTAATAGAATGGCCAGCAGCCAGCAAGGGGAGCAAAGGAGGTGTAACCTAATGCCACCGTGCACTACATTTCATAAGAAGAGTCACATTTGCTTGTAAAAATGTTTGCAGCTCAAGAAATTATGTCCTTATGCGCTATCATACATGAGACTCGTATATCTAGCGCTGGCTATGGGGCAGCCATCACCTACAGAGGTGCTGTTGCAACTCAGGGAATGAAATGCACAGTTGAATAAGGTCATTAATAAAATAAAGTGTAAAAAGTGGATTTAAGTGTATGGATAAGACATTAATCACATGCAAAAGTAAACAAGCTAATAAAGAGAAAACTGAGAAGGACTGATGGACACGTTGAAGCCCAGCAATCTGATTTCAGATCCTCGTGGAGTTGTGTGTATGTGTGTATCTGTGTGTGTGAGTGTGTGTGGTCTGTGCAGGGAGGTGTGGTGTGGGAAGAGGCTGAGGACCTCACCTACTGGCAACACTCACCGATGAAGAGGATGGGAAAGGTGATGAAGAGGAGAAAGACATGTGGCACCACGTTGAGTGCATCCAGGAAACAGCCGTTGTTCAGAACCCCCCCGTCCACATTGTAGGCCACCGAGTTATTCTCGTTCCCACAGAACGCCAAGGACATGGTGGAGCCAGGACTCTGCAGGGAACCGGCCGGAGGAAGAGGAGGAGGACCAAAGACAGGAGAGAAAGATTTTAAACAGAGGCTCTCAGAGCATGTCGTCTTTTCAAAAGGAACACTGATCGTATCTTCAGTAAATCCGAGTAATTCCCAAAGCGACCTCCTTCCTGCTCCTAATTATCGGATCCAATGATGGAGAGGAGACAGAGGGAGAGCGGGAAGGAGGGAGAAAGGGTCAGAGGCAGTCACAGTGCAGTGCAGCAGCAGCTCCCTCTCCTCTCCAGCAGTCTAAGCGGCTTTCCCGGCCATGCTGGTGAGAAACATCTGCATCCCATCTGCTCGCAGTTCTCGGACATCCTCTAAGACTGAAGCCTCAGTCGCACGCGGTGCTGCACAGCTCCGCTGGAATGCAGTCATACTCACGCGCGCAAACACCCACATACAAGCGGCAGCAGCGGCGGCATTCTGCAGTGCACCTGCTATTCCTGTCTCTTTCCAAAGGAGAGCTCAGCCGACCTTGGAAGACGAGAGAAGAGGGCGCAGAGTGTGCAGGCAGGATGGAGGACTGAGCTACAGAGCCGTCAGGGGGGCGAGGGGAGGACAGGAGGGAGCAGTGAATGATGAGGAGAGAGGAGAGAGAAAAGAAAGAGAGGGGGGCACAGCTGCTGAATGAACAGTGTAAGCGTCATACAAAGGTACGTGTGAAGCATGAGCAAGCACTCTAATCTAAATCCCAAAAGCACATTTTCAGGAATTACATAACTCTTCCCTCTGTCATTTATTACTCCCCTTCACATTAGACTTACAAAAGCATTAAACAAGTCAGCACACAGTGGCGACTGGATAACTAGGCTGCACACATAAAAAATAGACATAAAATATTAATGAATTTCCGGGATGGATGGATGCATTGTGCGTCTGGTCCAGCAGAGTGAGATCCTGTTGTGGCCAATGGCTGCTGACCTGTTCAGAGGGATCAGCCATGAGCCACATGGGAGCAGATTTTGATAATCCATGTACAAACAGGCACAGACTCACAGCCTTTTCTTCATGGTTAAAATGATTTGTGTTTAATGTAATCCGTGACATGGTGACCTTCACGTAATAACAGCGAGGAGATAAGCTTAAATGTAATGAGCAGTCTGCATGAGTGTTTACACACAGCCAGTTGTTGTTTAACAGGCATGAAACAACATAAGACTACAGTCAAAGATAATGTCGTCAACAGTTCTTAAGTTGTGTTCCTGTGCTTGCAATAGCATTAACTAAACTGAGACCAACACTAATAAATGAAGTGGGGACACACAGAAACAGACACTGTAAAGACCTGATTCTAGAATTTACAGTAAATACCTCAGTAAATTCACCAATATTGTGTTCACGCGTTAAATAAATCCACAATCAGAGCGGCAACAAAACGAGACATTTATTAAAATTCAATACAGTTTGACAAAGCTTTCAGAGCCTGAGCTGCCTTTCATTTCTATGAACAACTTCTACATGGGCCAGCCACAGATTCAACCATTAAACTGCATTTTCATTTCACATTTTTTTGACAGTTCAGTCCAAAAAGTCCTCAACTAAATCAGCCTTTAGCTATTCTAATGATTATAGCATTGACCGCATTACAGATTAGCTTTTTCAGAGTGTTCTATATCTCAATATATAAACAAAAGATGTACAATAAAAGATTAAGAATAATTCCTATTCGCATAGTGGGGAAAAGTTTGCATATGACTCTTCATTTAAAGTCCATTAATTGCCTGATGAGACAAGGACTGACTGAGGTGTTCTTCTCACGCACCTTCGCACTTCTTTGTCTGACCACCTTTGTTTGCTGCCTTGGTGCCACTGGTTGGGTCGATCCCAGTGAAAAATCTGACACAAAATCACATGAAAAGAAACTTTATGAAAAAACTGCGCTCACAGCTGCTCGATGGGAGAGAGCAGAGTCCATCAGCTTGTGCTTGAAATGCCAATCATTTGCCTTTCCAATATGAAAAACTGCAAAACACGAAACAATGAAAAATGAGGCTATTGTTTATTTTTCATTGTCATTTAAGATGTGCTATCCAGGCATACTGAACCAGGAAGTGGTTCTGCAATGCAATGACTTATGGAAATGTAGGGTCATAAGGATTAAAGGGAAAGTTTGGTTTTCCTGCCACAACACTGCATGAGTTACTGACCAGTAGTGAAATAATCAATAGTCAGCGTGGCAAAAAGCACTCTGGTTGGAGATTTCTCAACCAGCTCTGGCTTGGAAGAACAATAGCATCACACAAAAAAACACCAAAATAACATTTTTAATATCCACAGAATATTAAAAATTATTTAGCTGCTTCACGGTGCTCTTCGACCGCGCCTTACACTGGAACTCTTTTGTTTGTGAAAACCAGTTTGAATATGCACTGAAGCCTTTTTACATATCCCACCACCACGCAGGCTCCAGTGTGCAGTAATACTGCCATTATGTGACAAGCAAAATTGTCCCAAAGTAAGGAGTGGTCTGAGGGGACTATGAAGAGGGTAAAAAAACAACAACTGAACATTCAGTTGTCCCAGTTTGCTGCTGCTGCTGCTGCTGCTGCTGTTGCTGTTGGCCTGGTCGGGACTCCATGCCAAAGGCTATGTCCTGCAGCTACATCACTACTGACTGGTAACTCATACAATCTCAGTGCTTTCCCTATAATTGTACACGGCTGGTGGGCAGCCAACTGGAACTCCCACCAGGACAAAAAAAAAATCTCTTTTTTAATGCCAAAAATAACCCCAAATATACATTCATTTGGAAATCAGTGATTTGTGTTTGTGGGGTCTCTGTGCATTGTTATACAAGCAGGTATTTCTGCAGTGGAATAAACAAAACATTTGGGTGAATAACTACTAACTTCACTTGGCTGTCTGTGCTAACATTATATCTGTTAAAAAACTTTACGAAATAACGACCCACGTACAGTAGTTACCTCTGAATGAATCCCAGTGTGCAGGATGTTTGCTCCTGGTACATCGAATTGTAGTAGTAATAATTCAACAAGAACACAGCCATCACAGCCATGAAGCAGGTTTGTGGAAGCACGGCCAGCTGACGCTCCATGCTCAGCGTCCAAAGGCCTGTCATTGCACTTCACCTAAACATAAATACAGATATATGTAAACGCTTTTCTATTGTCTTCCACATAAACATATTCAAATGTTAGGCTGTTAAACCAGTGCATGTCATTTCATCCTCACAATAAGCACAGCTTGAAGTAACAAGGGTTGGCTGTGCCACAACCTGAAGACAAGTGTTTCACTACCCACACCCCAACTGTTCTGCTGAGTGCAGGAAAGCCAACAAACTAGAGTTAACTAAGCTGCTAAATTAGACCTCAGTTGCAATTTACTTTTTTGTTTTTCACACATAAATCTCAAACCACTGACATTATACAGAGTTATAGAACACACAGTTATCGCTGAACTATTGGCATTGGTTTTAGATTTCTGAAGTCTCAAAAAAAAAAAAAAAATGATGAATGCCAAATATTGAACTACCCTCACCCTAGTAATTTGAAATGTGTTAGCTAATGATGTCCCGTCGCATTGTAATGTTATATTCGCTCTAGTTTTGCTTTTCATTTACCATTAATCTGCTTTGCCTCGGATTGCTTCTTGGAAATTCTCTCTGAAAATGATCTCGCTAACTTTATTTATTGGCATGCCAACCAGGCTGATACATGGCCAACTTAGTTTATGTTAACTGACAAGTTGAATCACATTTTAGTTTTGCAGGTTATTTACATTCAACTTACGTTATGGATGAGTGGATGGACTCCACTGTTGCTCCTCTGCCTCCATGATCTCATGCCACGCTTCTCTTTCAAATTGTCTTGCACAACATAATCTGATATCAACAGCATTTAACTGTAATACACATCATCTGCAGTCAGAGCACAGCTTGATGTCATTTTGCAATATGTTACTGGAAAAATGCTGTCAGCTACTATAATTATTTTGGATCCATGATGCATTAAGATTTACAGTTAAACTGACTGAACTGTACTGTTACTGTAAAATTACAATTCAAAGAAGGTCAAAAGGCATTTTGGAAGCAATGACATATATGGAAAAAAGACATCAGGCATAGCTGAAAGTGAAGAAATTTCAGTTGATCTTTCATTTCCACGCCCAAGACAAGGAGTTCATGGCAGCTGGAGCCATGTGCCCTCACCTGCCATTCTTTTATTACCTACTGACATGGAAAACCATACTTAACCAGTTGGCAGTAAAACACTGGACAAAACATGGGATTTTTAATAAATTATACCAAGAAGACTGAGCTCAATAACTGCTAATCAAAGTGGCACAGCATAGCGCAGACTAACCAGTTTGTGCAACATATATCAGCAGAGCTTTCACCAACTAAATGAGGATGGATTTCATCCTGGAATATACTGCCAACATCAAAGCTGTACACTGAGGGGAAGATGTGTTTATGGTGCACTGTGGCAGTGTTATTATCCCTTTTTTTACGGCTGGGATAACTGACCGGGTTATACTTCTGTGGTGCCCTACATCAGAGATTAGCTCTGTCAATCATTTGATTGCCAGGGGACAGTTAAAACATCAGTGTGTATTGAAAAAAAAAAAAAGATGAGTGGAAGAGCAGCAGCCACTCAGAGAGACTCTCAGAGAGGAAAAAGCACCATTTGAGCAACAGGAACTAAAGGCTGAGTTATAGCTGGAGAGGTAGTGCATTTCTAAAATCATTAAATATCAAAGGAGACTCTTCTGCTATGCGGTGATGTTTTGTCTGTAGGAGTAAAGTGAGGGAATGGAGTGAATGTGAATTTATCTTGTAGGTCTCTCTCTCACCTGTTTAAAGAATTAAAGAGGAGGAGAGGGTGATTGTGCCCTAACTCATATTTTGTAAAACATTTCTCCATCTTACTGTGAGACTGTGTTACAGCGACGTAACAGCACCGCCGCAAAACCAGTAGGTCCAATATTTCACACTCCCCCATAATTCGCCACTAAAAATTAGCCCAGACAGCATCCGTATGATCCCACTACAGTCGACACAGGGATGCCTTGACTAACTATGACCTAAAACAACTTGCAGCAAGTATTCAGCGAGCTGCTTCCCTGATGTCTACAGGTAGTCTGTTCCAGAGCTTTGCAGTATAATTGACAAAGGCTGCATCTCCAGTTTTCTTTCAGCTGTTGCTGGAAACCTCCAATAAACCAGCAGCAGATGATCACAGTGTTCCTGAAGGCAAATAATAAACAAGGGATTTAGCAATGTAGCTTGATCCTTGTCCATTAAGGGCTTTGTATACAAGGAGGAGGACCTTAAAAAAAATTCTAAAAGTTAGAAGTTACAGGAAACCAGTGCAGAGCAGCTAAAACTGGACTGATGTTCTCTCTCCTCTTGGTTTTGGTTAATAGTGCAGCTGCAGAGTTTTGAATGAGCTGAAGTCTATGTGTTTAAGGGGCAATAAATAGTGCGTAATCACGTCAGTGTGAAATAAAGCCATGAATTAGTTTTTCAGCATCATCTTGATTTACAAATGGTTCTGTTACTTTAGCTTTGTTTGTAAGGTGGAAAAATGAAGTTTTCGTCACCTTGACTCACATGTGAAACAGTCCAAATGTCAGTGCCACAGTCACAGACGCTGTTGCCGTTTGGCTGAATCACTTTTAACAAACAAAATCACACATTTCTGACACAACTGGACTAACCAGCTTACACCAGCAAAGCCTGAGCAGGCTGGTTAGTTGGTTTAGAGGGGACACTTTAGTGGGGCAGGTTAGCTGGACAGGCTGGTTACAGTTTGGAATGGGTGGTAGTACTGGTTAAGCTGGTCAAGAAGCTTATTGACCAGTTGCTGGTCAGGCTGGGATGGTTGTATGCATGCACTTTAGCTGGAAAAGACAGCTGGTTAAGCTGGTTATGATGATCAAGATAAAACTACACGACAGTCAGTCAGCGGGCTGCTATATCGATTTAGTAACAAAAGAAACCACATTGCAAATGTAAATGTATTTAATATACATAATTATATGAAAAAAACAAACATTATTTACTGTTATAATCATTACTATGTATATGTAAGATATATATATATACACACCAAATATATATATGTAATATATATATATACACACATACACACACAACATATAACACAAAGACTTGTAACCTCAGATTTAATCTAGGGAGTTAATTACAATATAATATAGATGACATTACATAAAAAACATGTTAAGAATTGGCAACTCTTTAAAGTCTTGTTGGATTCATTTTAGATTGGCCTAAATCCGTACTAATTGCAAAGTTAAAATATTGTATAATGCCTTAAATTTTACTTGTAGATGATCAAAAAAATAACTTCTGTTTGAAGTTCCAATAAGGCGTGAGCTCTCCTAGGTTTAGTCTTGGGGTTAAAGCAAAGATTAGGTTAATAGACAACAGGTTATGTCACGGTTTTGTTGGCTAATCCAAAAAAAGTGATGAGACAACATGAGACATGACGCACGCGACTCTGTGTGACGCAGGACGTAAGGCACGTCATAGCGAGTCCCGCTCAGCGCTATTCGATCAAAACAATGAAAATGGTCATGTCCAAAGTCAGTTATTTAAAGATGTAAATATACTGAAGAATTCACATAAATTAAAACAAAAAAAGTCAAATTAAAATCCTGTTTGAATATCACCACCAGTCAGGACACATCATCAGGTGTTTGACTGTCGTTCCCTCAGAGGCAGTGAGGAAAAAAAGGATGATTTTTGACAGGAAAGAGTGATGTGGGAGACCGTGTGGCGATGAGACATATGACCATGAACACAGTAAACTACAGTAAACTAGGATCCACAATGACAGGCAGGGATGCTGAGCTGAGAGCAGGGACTGCGCTGAATGAGGTGAAAGTCTGTCACAGTGGGCCTCAGAGTACCAAAGGTTGACTACCTCTGCTTTGGGCTTTGTCCCCAGTGAACACACACACACACAAACACACACACACACACACACACACACACACACACACACACACACACACTTCATGATGTTTAAGTCACTGCCAGGGCTGTACTAACAGGGTCGCGCGGTGTCAGTGAGAGTATCGATCGGTGTGTGTGTGACCAGGTGACACACACAGCAGCACTTACCGGTTTGTATCGTGAGATCATGGTGTTTCAGCGGCGTTTCCCTGACTCCCAAAACACTCTTCAGTACTGTCGCATCCGTCGCTTGGCTGTTGATAAAAAAGGGTAAAAGTCTCCCGGATCGCAGCCTCTCATGTGTTCCGTGTGCAGCCGACTTGCTGTCCCACTTTGTGTTTGACCGTCCAACCGCAGGCGGAGGTTTAAGGGTGGAGGCGGGGAGCTGTCCACGGTGCTGAACCCGGGTACCGAGGAGGAGGAGGAGGAGGAGGAGGAGGTCTCGTCTTCCTCCCAAGGCCACCTTTGGTCTCGGTCATGAACTGCCGATGGGGGTCTACATGTGATGGGAGGCGCTCAACCAAACACACCGCAGCGGTCGATGCGACGCTGAAAGCCGCTGCAGACAGTTGTCACGTATGCCATCATGAACCGTGGATTACTGCACAGAGCGGTTACATAACAATGAAGTGGGCTGCACAGCTGAGCAACACACAAGTAGCATTACACGATTGGCTGCTCGGCTTTTCTGCTTTCTTTTGATTTCATTTAAGATGACCTACAGTTTGCATTTACCACAGCTGGCCTAACTCCTGTGCTCTGATCATATATCTGACCCAGGCCCATCTAATGATATGCGGGTTCTTCAAAACCAGCATTACCAGCACAGTTGGAACTCTCCCACGGAGACAGCTTGATATTCAAGAAGGAACACTATTGCCCCCTGTGGACATTTTAATTACAAAACCGCATGTTCCCCTCTGCTTGATGTAAATTGATGCAGAACTGGTGAAAAACAGCAGAGAATGTGCACAAAACCATAAGCAACGGTGTGATGCACGAGAGCAACCTTGTTTACCTCTAGTCCCTGTAAATGAGACTATTGTTCATCCACCTTCAAAGCAACCTTACTTTGTGTCTTAACCTTAACCCTAAAAAAGTAAGAAACACCCTGCCAGGATTGGCTCCCATATATATATATATATATATCTGTGTAAATAAGCACATATAAACACACACATCTACACCAAATCCTCTTTCTCAGAAAATGCTGCTTTGTGTTGCTGAGTGACTTACGGCTACTTCTCGGCAAAGCAAACAATGTGAATGCACAACAGAAACTCAGTTCTGAGTGTGAGCAGTCCTTTATTAAGCTTTGAAAAGGCAGATTTGAGAGCTGCTATTGATTACAGTTTCGTGCTCGATGAGACACATGTGAATGTAAAGAAAAGGATGGCGTGCCTTTTTAAATGAGGTTAACCACCTCCAGGCTTGACAGAGCTGAGGAAGATCACTGGAGACAACTAGATATCGACCTGATCGTGCTTCAACAAACCAGAGAGAATGAGAATGCTCATTGACGACATGGTGTCGATAGCTTCATGCATGTCATAAGGCTTAACTCTCAAAATAAAAACAAAAAAACACCTTCAGCTTGTTTGTTTACAGGTGAATGTGAAGGTGAAGAGGAAACAGGATGATTTTATTGCGATTAAGAAGACGGTGAATCCTGAGGGAGTCATCAGCATTGAAAAGCTTCTTCTTAATCAGCCTGCTTTTCTTGGCAGGCTGCTGATGAGACTAGAAGAACGTTCTGCAAGAGACATAAGAAGAATCAATGAACATCATGTAAGGAAAGAGCCGATCAACCATTAGCAGCTGCGCCAAATCAAGTCAGATAACCTGCCGCACTTTATTAACTAAGAAATGTATGCAGTAGGAAAACATCTTTTATACTGTTTTTGCTTCATTCACTGCACATTAAACACAACAGACCAACACACATGCAAGTGAGTTTTAGAGACACAAGATAATCAGCTCTTAAACTGCCCTTTCTTTTTTTTTTTTTTGACAGGAAATGAAACTGCAAAACCAACAACCCCGATCAAAGCCTGGGAACATATTCATTTTTGACTGTGGCAGAGGAGAAATCCTCGCTGCGGTATCACTCAGTGTCACTTAGTGTCTATGTATGTCAGAACATGTAACAGTCCCGAGGAACAACATCAATCAGAACAACTGCTGAGGCCTGGCAGGAGTCCTCGGCTGCTTTTGTGAGCGTCCGTGACCTGACGACGCAGGGCAATACCACAGAGGCCGCACATGAATGTATGTATTTATA
Organism: Chaetodon trifasciatus; assembly: GCA_037975065.1. Taxonomy (NCBI): domain Eukaryota; kingdom Metazoa; phylum Chordata; class Actinopteri; order Chaetodontiformes; family Chaetodontidae; genus Chaetodon; species Chaetodon trifasciatus. The sequence continues at coordinate 3,731,731 of JBBMOE010000002.1, read as the reverse complement.
TACGGCTGGCCGGGGTCAGGATTTGGCAGATATATGGTGGGATGGGTCACTTATCGCATTAGTTGTAAATGTCTTCACGCAAATAGTATGGCTGTATCATAGCAGAGCACATGCTTCAATAAGGAACCCCACCCTGAGGCATTTTTCAAATGGTAAAACACAACTGCACACTGTATATGTTACATTCACTGTCACGCTAGCTTTTCATGGATATGCTGACGCTTTAACAGTAATACATAAGTCTGTCAGTTTGACAAAGGTTAGGGGAAAAAAACACCCAAATTTGCTGTCGTCTGATTGACAGGGAGACTGTCACATGTGCTCAGGGGAAAACATGGGGCCAAACAAAACAAATGGCACACCAAACCTCCCCTCAGAGACGTGCAGTGAAGAGGAGGAGGTTTGAAGGTGAAGTCGATTACCAGGACGAGGGTGAGGTAGGAGGAGAGCGAGGGCTAGTGCTGAAGCAGGTAGCCATGTCTGTACAGTGTCGCACTGCCTTCAAACACCTTTCTGTTCAAAGTGGGACTGACTGATGCTGACTTAGGGCTGCGTACACGTGCACACACACATAGACACACAAGCCACACTGTCACATTGTGTAAACGACTGGGCCACTTTCATTAGACGATGGCCGACATTATCATAAAAATGCTTCACGTGCATTTGAATAACATGATGTCAAAAATTGATTCGGTCAAGGACACAAATCATGCTTACACTTCATCTTCATATTCTTTCGGGGGGGAAACAGCAATCACAACATCGATCCAGTCCTGAAAGGTAAAAACAACAGTCACTTTCATTTCGCATTGGATTGAATCAATAAAAACATGAACTCTGGCAGCCGGACTGGATGTGCAAGTAAGAGTGTGACAGCATCAAGCACAAGCAACATATCAGGGCTGATGGAGTCCAACTACAATCAATAAGTCGAGCTGCCAGGGTAAATATATGTATCCTCTATAAAACTAGGTACAGCATTTGATTTTCCCCTGAGTCATACCCCTCCACTATTCCAGGCTCGAGCGAGAGAGTTTTGTCCCTCAGTCAGTGTGGCATCGATCAGGATCTTCCCATTCACTGCCATAAGTTCATCCCCGGATACGATGCCACCTACAAACAGACACATCAGACGGTTGACACACAGACAGTAGATGTCAGAACCAGCTGCAGAGATAAATACAGTCTGCATGAAGAGGCACTCAAACACTCAAACCTCTACATCGACATGTTGTCCCCCACAGTGATGATGCAGTGTTATAGTGGGGACGTAAGCACAGAGAGAGCTGCATGTATCTTAATGTATGTGCTAAGGAAAGTCAACAAGCATGTGTCATTCACAGCTATCCTGATATTGTGCACAATAAACTGTCCTGAGTCCCTCCCTGTATTTCACCATGGAGACACCAATGATAGCATAATAATAAAGTACAAACACAGGCACGATCTGTACACACAACAACCGTAATGATTCACTTTGTATTCATGAGGCTTTCCCTCCACAGATGCAGTAAGACTAATGTTGCGAATATTAAATGTATTTGCTGTGTGAATATATTCTCTGGGATTCTGCTTCAGTGGCTGAACAGAGACATTGTCTCACAAAGTCTAGTCTTATTCCAAGTTCATGAGCCAAACCAAGCGTAAAGTAATGCAGTCTAATACAACACATCCTGCAGCACCTTACTGAAGTTTGCTATATCTGGTTTAGACAATCACTTTGGAGTATGTAGATTATGGTGCAGTTTGACTTGCTTTATACTGAGTGGTGTTTCTAATATCTAATTTACATCTTCAGAACAAACGTTATAAACAAATCTGTGAACTGTATATTTTAACATTTTCGACACATAAAGCAATTTTTCAACATTTTGCTTCTCCAGCCAGCCTGATAATCACACTAAATTGCCATTTTTGTGTCACTTCATTTATTCGCTATTTCACTGCTGAGCAAATCAGAAATATGGGTGAACATTCAGAGGCTGGAAACCAGGATAATCAAGAGTTTGCTCAAATACTTGTACTTCAACATGTGGACAGGAAGAGCTGGGGATTAAACCATCAAATCCTGGCTGTTTTATAGAAGAGCACCCAACCACCCACTTTCTATACCAGCTTAGAATTATAATGCTTCAGCTGAAGCATCCCAGCATGCAATTAAAAAAAAAAAAAACTCAAAATAAAAAATGTACTGACCGTGCTTATCTGCAGCTCCGCCTTTATACACAGAAGACACCACCAACTTTCCTAATGGAGAGTCTGCACCTCCCTCCAAAGCAATGTCAAGTTGTCCAATCTTAATAATAAACAAAACAATCAATGTCAGCCGCCATGTTTATGAATATCTTGGTGATACGGTAAGTGAGCTTCCTCTCATCAGTAATCAGTTATCTGAAGTGAAGGCAGGAGATGTCAGTCAGTACCTTTTTGATTCTCAGCAGCCTCACGTCTCGCCCATCTATCTGGTCTGAGGAGAACTATGAACAAAGAAGGGATTGAAGACAGAAGAAGGAAAAAAAGCACAAAACAACACTGCAGCTGCATAGTTAAGCAGTCAAACAACAAACAGAGGTGCCAACATAATGAATGGCTGCCTGCCTTCTAAATATGCATACGGCCATGCTCAGTGAAAAAAAGACTTATCATATATCATAGTTTATAAAGAGAAGAGTGCTGCTCTACAATAGTTTACATCCATAAAGTTATTAATGTTCTTTAAGGGAAACAAACTTGAAATCTCTTTTATTCATGCAGAGGCCATTTTAATTAGCCTACATTACCATATTTGGTCCACTGGCTAGCTAGCATAAATTAACTCAATTACCTATGAGTCTACCTCATCTTCCTTCTGAATCCAGGCACTTACTTCAATTGTTAATTCTTATAGTGTAATTTTTCAACTGTAAGATTTGCCTTAATCACTGTACTAATGCAAATTTTAAGGCATCTTTGGTGCAAAACAATTCACAGTAACTGCCATGGGTATAATGTCATGCATTTTGCAAACTTTAGACGTATTTGCTATATAGGGCTGCGTGGGCTGAATACCCTTTTGAGGCTTCGAAGCTTCATTAAAAACCTATGAATATTGGAGAATCAAGCTTGCACATTTGTGCATGCAGGGCAGAAATTCTGTTCGGTGTGCTTGTATCGTGTGTGCAGGTTTTGAGGCTAATTAAAGGACGCAGAAAAGCTCCGTTTCTCACTCTTTATCAGTCATTTGCCTTTTTTTTCAGTGCAGCCAATACAATGTCTCCTTCCTCTTCAAAAAAACAAAAGAAGAACAAAAAAAAAAAAAACCCAGCTGCATAGAAGCTTCAGAGCATTCAGGTCAGCCCTATTTGCTATGGTGGTTACTGATCGTCATATAGAAGCAGATATACGATGTTTACATTTCTATTTAGTGAGTGCTAAAGCCAGTTAGCTGAATGCCACTCTTGAGGTTAAACTGCTAAATATCTGTTTGCATGTTCTGCATTGTTGTAGCACGACCGAGATCAGGCACACAATACCATGGAGTAGGGATCGAAGTCTTCCTCGTATTTCTGAAATCCCTGAAAGAGAATCAACAGGCAGTTGGTTAAAACTGATCAAAATGTCAACAGGAAGTCAACAAACAGGACACAGAATAATGCTTAAGAAACGTGTGGGAATGTCAGCTGTGAAACAAGTCACTGTTTGAGGTGCTGGTCAGATTTCCTTTGACAATCAGCTCTCGGTTAATGTTTTCATTTATTTTTCGAGCCAGCTGGATTCATGAGATCACAAGATCACGAGAGCAAGCTTTGTTTTTGTTTGAAAGCACCAATGGCAGGTTAGCATAATGCTGCAATAGCATCAGTTATATCAGAACTGGAGAGTGTCTTCTTTGAACAGCACTGAAGGTTTTTCTGCCTTGGAAAATATGTTGACTGGCTTCAGCAAGAGTCCTATTACAACATGTGGTTCACTGATCTCACTGGTTTAAGTTAGGCTGTGACAGACCAATAGTTCATCCAATCACCTGGTAAGTATTGTTTTTTAAAGCTCTTGTTCTTTTCCAAACACTTTCTGAGGACAACTCCTGTGTAACAAACCGTCTGCTGTGCCAGTTTGCTTTAATTACAACCTGAATAAATGGAAACCATGGAGACACTCGGAGTCATTAACTGAAAAAGCACAGTGGCTTTTAAAGCCTCACACTTTACCCTGTTCACACACACAAAATCACTCCTGATCATTCCTACCAAACACAACAGCAATTTCAATTCAAGGGAGGGAAACAGAGCAAAGCTGTCAGAGAAAAGACATCACATTTATTGAGCTAGAAGGCCACAGAGAGCCATTTCTCTTCCTGCAGAATAAACACACATTCATCTGAATGTTCATTTCCTGTGAAAATAAATGTATACGTTTTTATTTGTGTGGCTTGAGATGGCAGATGAAAACAATATATCTGATGTGGTATATAGTATAATAGATACATTAAATCAAATGAGCCTTTCCTCCTTTTTCTAATGCACACTAAACCAAAGCATGGAGACAGATTACAACCACCTTGATGTATAAACCTGTTGCCAGAAAAGATCAAAACCAGTAAACGCAGGAAGAGCCCAACACATGCAATCCCACATGACATGTTCAGAGCGCTACTGTGTGCTCCAAATCCATAAAAGCACAGTTATGTATAAGCAACACAACTGGGCCTACAGGCAGTGATGCAGCCTACAGAGAGAGGAGATAATGAAAAATAAAGGAAGAGCATTCACTGAGGCTCCAGTCAACCATAAGGACACCTGAAGTGTGAGCGCAGAGACACAAAGTGCAGAGAGAAGAGGTTGGGGAAGCACTCAAGGGGTAATAATAAATTAAGACAGGCGGTGATAGGTGTGGATTACTTGTCGTTTGTTGTTTGATTTGAAAGACGAGTTGAAAGGCACCATCCGTTTCAGCATTTCAGGAGGCTGAAACATAAGACCAGGTATGAGCTTTGAGCAAACATATACAAAACAAACAACCCTCACTCTCATGCTGGAACTGTTTTCTACATGAACATTTTTTACCGCCGTCTCTGGATGAAAAGTTTGACTGGCCTGTGAACACACTCAGCAACAGTGATTACTGTAGGTGGGTGAGGTTAGAAGTGTGTTCTGCTGCACCTGTGACCAGTGATGTGACACACCCTGACCACGCCGACATCACTGCAGCACGGTGAGAAGCTGAACCCCTGAAGGATGGTGGAGGTCCAATAGAGAATAAGGTATATCAGGCTTTGGCCACACAGTCAGATGAATTCAGTGTTGGTTTAAGGTTGTTTTTTTTCTTGGGATTTCTTGATAGTTCGAAAAATATAGACTATTACTACCCTTATCTAAATGTTCCTCAGCCTATTTATATTTAACAAAATAACCCCATTCAGCAGCAGTTTTCTTTGATGCCAATATTTCCATTGAACTCACAAAATACAACGTATAAAACAATTTTTCCAAAATATCAACAGTCTACAGTACATGTGTGCTGGAGCAATGAAGACTCCTCTTATGATTGGGGCAAAACGTGTGAGTGGAAAGTCCTTTAGCTTCCAGTCAAGGTGCCCCTCAGCAAGGGGTGTCACCTGCAGCTGCAAATGTGCTCACTAACTGGTGGTAGAGATGTGTGGTGGCACTGTTGTGCTCTCAGGTGTGAATGTGTGACTCTATTAGTCTAACTCAGAGGGTTGCTGGAAAGCGTTACTCCAAAGCAAATCTGTCAAGTTTCATTCAAGCACTTTGACAAGAATGAGGAATGGCTCCCCTGTGTGATCTAATAACCACGGACTGGCTTTCTGCAAAACAGCTGGAGAGTCTGGAGGAATCAGCAGGGCTCGAATAAAGAGGCGGAGATTAATCCCTCATCCAGATGATGGCTCACTGTGTCAGATGTCGGAAAGCTTTATGACTCTGTTAAGATTAATTAAAGTTTTGTGCAGGTGGAGATGAGCGCAGTGTGGTGCGTTTCATACCAGGCCATCAGAACGGAGCGCAGGTCTGTGTGGATCTGGTCGGTGGGTCTGGGACTGGGGCAGCATGACAGGTTTAGACATGACAGGGGCCATCTGACGCCTCTGATTGGGGGGACTAGGAGCTAGTTGCTTTTGGGGAAAAACCATGTTTCCTGAGTACAGGTTTTCAGTATAACAGGGTGTTCACTGGATAAGTCATTTTACAGTAAAAGCATCTTGTCTTGGTGGGATTGTACACATTTCTAAAGCTTCTAACTTTAATTAAAAAACAGAGGAGGGTGTTGGCAAAACAAAAACTCACCAAGGGAGAGCTTGAACTGGAAATTCGACTGGCATGGGAGGTATTTCTCATTACCTGAACCACAGTGAAATAAAATGAGTATTTTGCCCCTCTGGCACATACAGAGCACTGCAGAAATATCAGTGCACCACACAGACCACACCACACAGACTCATTTGAATTCCCCCAGATATCACAGCATGGCTGAGCTTTCAAAGGCATTCAGTTCACAGCCCACTGGAAAAAGTACAAATAAATGTCCAAACAAATGTGACCACACACAGTATCAGCTCGTCTCGCAAGCTCCAACAAGCTGCTTTCTTTCACCACCACACAGCATGCAACCCTCCACTCAGTACAACAATACACATAGCTGCAGGCAGACATCAATAACAACACACTACTGCCTTTCCCTCAGCGAGAAGAAATCCGTCAATCAATGACTGCCCAATTTGGTCATGCTAATACGGTGTATCGCTCTTCGTACGTGCATAAAACATCCCAATACATGCATGTACACCTAAGCATGAAAGAGAATCGGCTCGTGCAGCCTTGAAAATGCATCAACTCTGTGAGCGCTCTGCATCATTTATAAAGTATAAAAAAGGAAAAGCCACTGCATCACATCATCCCTCTTACATGAGAATCTAACCTTTGGACTGGAGGGGTGGGACATTTCACTGGTGTTAGATGAGTACAGCCCTCCTCTTGGGAGATAGCCGCCTGCCTCCCACTCGCTCCTGCGCTCTGGAGGACTGGGAGGGTGTTGGAGGTGATGGTGATGATGCTGGCGGTACCCGCTGAGGGTTCCGACACGTTCCTCAGAGTGTTGTGGGGGAGGAGGCGGAGGAGGAGGCGGTGGTGGTGGTGGTGGAGGGGGCGGTGGCGGAGGAGGCCGTGGAGCAGGTTGAGGGGAGGATGGAGGCCATGATGACTGAGGCGGAGGAGGGTAGTGGGAGGAAGGAGGCTGAGGGGGTTGTGGTTGGGGTGGATGAGGGTGGGGCTGTGGGTGAGGCCTGCGCCCCTTGTTGGTTAGGGTTGACGGAGCAGAGGGAGGTTTTCTAGCACTGGGTGGGGAAGGAGGGCGCCGCTGTGGGGACGCTCTAGAGGAAGGAGGGGAATAGTTGGGTATGGTGGGGTTCAACTTGGGTGAAGGTGGAGGGAGGGGCAGGGGAGGGGGAGGATGGCTAGTGCTGGGCTGGGTGGGGGCCAGTCTCTTCAGAGGGCCCCTCAGACTCTGATCCACCTCATCCAGGTTAATGTCGTCCAGATCAGTGGTGGCCAGGTGGAGGCCGCCAGGAAAGCGCTTCACCTTGGGCTCAGAGGCAGGAGAGCGCGGCGGGGAGAGCTTGAAGTCACAACCACATGGACAATAAATACCTCATGTTTCAGTTCTCCTGTTGACCTGTTTAAGAACTCAGATTATCATCAGTTTATCTCTAAAGTATCTCTCGTGTCTTCTTAACCAGATATCTCTTGAACTCTTTGATCCTGGAGGATCACCAAGTCAACACTGACCATACTGAAGCAGGCTGAAAATACTGCACGAAGGGAACAGCCTGTAGAAACTCTCAAACTTGACAAGCTAATCCCTTTTAATGAATTTAAATCTCTTTTCATAGGCAGGCTGAGCAGAGGAAAACATCAGGAGATAAAGTGCCAGTTCATTCATTTAGTGAATGATGAAGACATGAAATCAGACAGAAAGGCTGCCATCCAGACTGGATCATCAGTCAGCCTTGATTTTTCTGGGGAACCTAAATCTAAACGCTGATGGTGTCATTATTCTACAATTACACTGGGAGTCAACATTTACGTCATAATGATAAGTTAAGGCAAAAACCTTGTCTAGTGCCAGTTTAACAAATCATACTTCACATTTTCCCTCCTCTGGCTTCTCTCTTGTATGTTCCAACTGATTTCACTTGCTGGAAAATGAATTACATTTAGTGGTATGAGCTGTTGAAAATAAAATTTCTAGCTAAACACACTGTTGCCTCAGCTCATACCTCATACTAATCATGTAACTTAATATTCGCAGTGAAATAAGGACAAAATGGCACATACAGTCCCGTAAAGCCCACCCATCCTCGTCAGGCTTTCGGAACTTACTGAACGATCCTTTCACTCATTAACCGGCTGTCTGAAGCGTCAGTGTGTTGACAGACATGCAGAGACAGTTGCCGGCTAAACATGGCTAGAAAGCGCTGACTCAGTGCCATCATCATCAATGCTATGCTACAACAAAACATTGCTGGAGAGCTCTAAGCGCAGAGAGGATTAGACAGAGGAGGTCTCACTCTGTACCTCTGGGGATTCATTCTCCACACAGGAGATCTGCTCCAACCGAGTCTGACAGAGCCGCTCCACCCAGTGTTGCACTTTCTCCGACTCCTCTAGGTCTTCTCTCTCCGTCTCTGAAACCTGGTGCAGAGCCGAGGCCGTGCAGCAGCAGACAAAGGGAATGAGCCTTATTGATGCGATCAGCTTTAAAACATCCTTTAGTGCATCGCAGCATTAACAACGTGGCTGTGTTTAGTTACAAACCACACACTGACACTTGGAAAGGCGTATTAACGTTGCCATGAAGTACATGACAAATGTCAAATTGTTTAATCCACAAGTCCATCCCTCTTCCCTTTGGTGAACCCTTCTATTCATACCTCCTGAACCAGCCGATTGATCTTCAGCTGCTTCTCTCGCTCATACATCTCCTCTTTCTCCTTGGCAAGTTTCAGCTCAAACTCCATCTCCTTCTTGTTTTTCCTCTGCTCCTGCAGTGTGTCTGTGTTGGACACTTTCTTCTTTTTCTTCTTCTTTTCTCCTTTCTGAGGTGTCATCAGTTAGTCAAAATAAAAAAAAGCAGGCCACAGACAAATGTGCCACTCCAACCACACAGCATGACATGCATGAATCATTACAGACGCCGCGTTCTGCGTGACCGTTACAACCACAGCAAACAACTCGCAAATTATTTTCAAAGGCGGCTCTGATCTTAAATACATAATGCCACTTTGTCATGATGACATAAGAACCAGTTAGAAACCAGAAAGGCTTTATCACACTCTTTCATCTGTAGCCACTCGTGCATCACACTGAACAGCTGACGGTACCTTGCGGATTGACGGTAGCTTCCCCTCATATCGATAAAACCAGCCAAACGCTAAAGATGGAGATGAACACAGGTCACTCTCATAAACATGTTAAATTAAACCCAAAGTCTCAGTTAACTACCAGCAGTGTATCCACTTTAAAAAGTAAGAAAATACACTAAAAAGAGTCACAACACAGCAACCATTGTCCGTTTCAGCAAACTCTTTGAAAACCAACTGATGCAAACTGCAATTCAACAGCAGCCAGATTTTGTTTGTCAGTCATTTTTTGGCAGCGTTTAGTAATAAGAATAGTTTTCTCCAATGGTTAAATTTTGGTTGTCAAAGGAAATCTGTCTGTGCACCAGTTTGCACGAACACCCTCCCACTACAGCTACGACAATGAGAGCTGAGGGTCCAGACTCACTTGTCTCTTGTCTTCCTCCGAAGAGGAGCTGGCTTCATCAGCTTAGAGGAGAGGCCGTAAAGAGCAGCACAGCACGCAGAGGTGACAGAAAGAGAGCGGGAGCATGCAGAGAGGAGATTCAGGCATGAGTTACTTCAACAGCACAAAGTAAATCTGCAGGTTTAGACCAAAACAGAGGATTCATGCATTTCAGAGTCTTTCAGGTGTCCTTACGAGAACTTTTGGCCTTTTGGGTGGTTTTCTTCTCGGGTGGTGCGGGGGACGTTCTCTTTGGAGTGCGGGGGCTCTTAGGGCTCTTGGGCCTGTCTTTGGCTCCCCAGTCCTCCTCCCACTCTCTGTTGTGCTTCCTCTCCACCGCCTCAATACTACAGAGGATGACAAAAGTGAGACATAAAACACATTCAATGCAAAGCAAAACAATGCTGAATTGTCACTTTATGAACATAAAAAACACAAAATCAGTTACTTCTCCATCTCCTTCCTATAGCGGTCCTCTTCCTCTGCGGTTTTCTGAGAGATCTCCATCTGTCTCCTGTTAAACACATGATAAATGTAAAAAAATAAAACATGCTAGCACACACAGCTATGAATACAGAATATATTACTTTATCCAGTTTATGGCTACAAAAGACATTGCTGGCATATAAGCCCTGAGAGTGTGTGCTCTGAATCTACAAACGCCTGAGAAGGATGTGGAAATGATTTCGGCAAGCACATAAATCTATGTAGTGATGTAACTACAGAGCAATATAACTGAAGGTCATTGGTTGGATGGAAGGCTTTGCAGGCTTTGTTTACTGTCTTTGTATCTGATATACAGCATGTACATGGTAAGGTAAATGATCTTGGGCCAAACTTATACTCTGCTTCACATGCCATGCCCTGAATGCATTTGAGCTGTTTGAATTTGGGGTGACAGGAGAGGTCGGTCCACAGGAAAAGGAAAGAGCCGGGCAAATACAGAATTTGGCGCCGAGTGACTGACGATGATGATGATGTTGGAGGATGGATGCAGAGGAAGCTGCCTCTAAAATGTCAGTCAACACCTTCACTATGGGGAGACGACTTTCAGTCTCAGATTGACCACATGTTGAGTATTCTCCAACCTGATTACTGGATGCGGTTGTTTTTGAGTTCAGCTGTGTCTGACAGATCTGTAAAGACAGCAGCACTCTGACAATAATCAGAGAGACTGAGCCTTCCAGCTGAAAGTGGATTAAAAAAAGCTGCTGGGCAAACACTGAGCACCATTTGTGGTGAGCTGTTTCAAAATGTCAGCCAATTTACTCGAAGAAACACTTGCTTTTAGTCAGTTTATTCACTTTGTGACCCCAATTTCAGGGTGAGGATGCAGCAATTTGTTCAGCAGCAAGAAGTGAAGCCAGTACTGATGTGTTTTTAGGTCAACTAACAAAGACTGGCTTTCTAGAGCTGAAGAGGAGAGCAACACAGTGAAGGAGTAGACTGTGTAATAAGCAATGATTTGAGGGTTATGCCATGATATCTTTCTGAAGGGAAATAATTAAATTCTTCATTGAGAAGAGTACAGGCTGCATACCTTCAGTATATCCAAACAGACACAACAACATCTGTCTAAAGCACAACAAGACCGCTTTAAGAAGAGGAGAGTATCTGTTTTGTGTTGTCACTCACTGCCTCTCCTTCTCCTGCTGCTCTTTGAGGATTTTATTCGTCTCCAGTGCCACCCTCTTCTGGTGCATCAGCTCCTGCCTGTCCAGCTCCCTGCGGGCCTCCAACGCCAGACGCTCCTCGTCCGTCATGAACAGCTCGCTGCCCTGAGAGTGACACCAGTAAGAGACGATAATCAGGGAAAGACGTCGTGTGCAGCAGGGATTTGGCTCTGGAGACCGGCAGGTAAGGTCTCCAGCTCCAGGGAGAGGGGTGTGACATCAATTACAACCTGAAAGACACTAATCTACAGAGTGAGCATTTTCTAATTCAATGCAGAATAATGATTTTACACCAATATGGGGGGCACAAGGTGTCTGATAGATATTTACCACAGCTTACTAGTTTTGCTTTGCACTGATCAGTTTATCACATATAAACAGTGGCCACCTGATTTTGGAGCACATCCTTGAATTTCAATAGCCTATCGTGGCGGATATACCGCATGAGCCAAAAGATGAAGACACGCGCACACACACATTAGACAGGCACCCCGGGATAACAGTAAATAAGAGGGGACTGCTTGTCTCAGTCACACAGTCGTCACTGAGACCTGAAGCAAACAACCTGCCAAATGACTTGACTGATGATTAATGTGGCTCCTGCCGGCAGCCGGGCTGAGGCACAGGAAAGGTAATGTGATGAAACAAAACAAAACAAAAATAAAAAAACAGGATGATAGGTGAGTCTGTGACGTGCAGGAGTGCAAATGGCAGAACTCAGAAGTTTGTGTTGCTGCATCCATAACAAACTGACTGACTGGTTCAAAGGAAATGAACCAGCTTGTATCTGCATGCCAAGATTTTCCTCAACTACACGCTGCATTATTCTATGATCACAATAATATTGGGCATATAAATATATAAATAGAAATAATGGGTTATATGAGTGGAGATGCAGAAGAGGGCAGAGTGCTGAACACTGCATAAGTGATGGTTCATTTCTATGACACATAATGCAGTTAGTTACTTACAGCTCCTGTCAGGACGGTAACAGTCAGACTCCTACTGCTCTTCAGGACTCTCACAGCCTGAGAACAAACAAACAAACAAACAAACAAACAAACAAACAAACAAACAAACAAACAAACAGAAACCTCAAAAATATGCTGTTAATCTTTAAAATATATCTAATGAATCGGATTAAGCGTAGCACATTAACAGTGCTCCATAGCCTTTGTTCTGTGTATTTATCAGGGTGTGAAATTATCAACAGCTCCTCGTAAACACTGCAGGCTTTGTTTCCTCCTTCAGCCACTTTGGAAAATTACCAACAGTCCATGGGGAATTTTTTTTTCTATTGCAAAACCATTTTGGCTGGTTCAAGGCTAATTTGGTTGTGGTTCTGCAGCTCAGTGAGTTAAGCAGAGAACAAACACTGCCAGTGATGATGGGTCAAAACTTCTACTGGCATCACCAGCACAGTTAAGGCAGACGCCATCGTGGTACTGCAGGTGCTTTGGATAAAAGGCCAAAATGCACAAAATTATAGATGTATGCCATAGTAAAAATGGCTGATGATAATTCAATGAAGCAAAACGAACCTCTTTGTGGTCCGTGTTGGTGAAATCCACCCCGTTCACCTCTACGATCTGGTCTCCGACCTGTTTTGGGATAGGACACAGATGCAGTTCACACAGCAGGCACGTGTGTGAGCCTCAGAATTTCACTTGGTCATTTTGAGTCACCTCAAGTCCAACTTCTGCAGAGAGGGAGCCTGGCTTCACGTTACTGATATAGATGCCAGGTTTCTGGGTTGGACCACTGGAGATGCTGATGCCCATGCCCTTGGTACCCACGAGGCTGAGGAAAACCTTCTTCTCCTTGATCTCTTTGCCACCAATTGATGCCAAGCCTGCAATGCTGCTCTTTTTCTCCTGCAGCACGACACAAAGAAGAAAGGATGAAGTCCACACGCTGTCTGCTGATGTCAGACAACTTTTGGAATTGGAAAATGGCATGAAGACAAAGGTAAATCTGTCTTTTACCCCTGACTCAGAGACAAACTGGTCCACAAACTGCCACTTGAGGGGTTCATCTGATGAACTGGAGAAATGAATAAAAGTCTCAGTGATCTCTGCACAGCACTCGCATTTCACCATTCAAACAGGAGCATGTCGCCTTACCTTTTCACTGGGATCATCCCCACATCTGCACAGATGGAGGAAAACAAATGAAAGTCACGAATGATGCCGCTGATGTGAACCTATTCAGTCCATGCACATTAATCACGCTGCTGTTGTTGGAAAAGCGTTTGTGTTTGACGTACGCCTGACTTTGAGTGAGACGATCTTCTTGGTCTTGATGAGGCTGATGACCTCCTCATGGATACAGGAGGAGATGGAGTATCCATTGATGCGTACAATCTCATCACCAACCTGTAAGTCAACACAGGACGGGATATTGTGGATGACATCTTCACTTTCAACATATCAAACCAGACCACAGATGAAATTATTGCTACTCCAATACTTAACATCCCTGTCAGCCACATATAACAGTCACAATATGATCTATACATCTGTGTGATCTATGTTTCTGGGTGACACTGGACCATCAGTGACAGTCAAGTCTGGTCAAAAAACATGGTGCTTTACCCCACCTAGTGGACTCTGGTGTTATGACAGCTGAGACACTGAGATGGAGACAGAAAATCATTAGAATTGACTGACTGACCACACACAATTGGCCCCTTGCCTAATCTCTCATATTAATGAATACATTGTTTAATTAAAAAATAGACTTGAAATACACTATACTAACAGTAGGCATACACCTATACTTTGTAAATGGTTGCAAAAGTATTGGTATCCTTTATTAAATCTAGTACTATTATGACTACAAAATAAGTATTCTACATCTAGCTATTTGGTACTTAAAAAAAAAAAAAGCACATTTACAAAATAGGGGTAGTCATCCACTCTTCTATGATGACTCAAATCTGCAAGCACAGCCTCTATTTATGTCTGCATATATTTCCAAAACCACAGATTGGGCTGCAGCACTCCCTGAAATCTGGCAAATCATCAGTTCATAAAAAGTGCAAAGTGATGCATCTTGCAGCAGGCTGCGTTTTTCAATCACACATGAACACAGTGAGGTGTTTGAGGTGTGGTGTCACGTCTCATAGGAATGAATCCCCTGCAGATTGAACGTGTATCTGTATATCCACATGTACGCTCAGCACCTGTATGAAACATCTGTATCCCCTCTGTCCTGCATTATTATGAACTCCAATAACCTGGTTATAGATAACATTGCTCGCCTGCATCCATGCACTGCCTCACTCCCTCTTCCTCTCCTTGCTGATATCATGCATTAGTTCTGTGTTGCTGACAGTTGCTGCTGCTGATGGAACAACCATGAATGTCGTGCAGGATTTACTATAACCTCATGATAGACCATAGCAGCACCACCCAGCGTTCCCGTCCAAAACTGTTAGAATTATGTCCAAATATGTTTTGCCTAGCCAAAGCTTCATTATTTCAGCTGTGCATTTATTATGTACTTTTAAATTGGAAATACTTTACATACTTACCCTGAAATTACACTTTCACAGTTTATTATTTAGAGAAAAAAGCATTATTACAATTGCGCCGATGTTACATGTCCCTCATGCTCTGTAACGACTGCTTCATTAAACTACAAGTGTCACCTAAAAAGAGGATTACTGGTACCTGTGAATGTGGACTGTAACATGGAGTCATCGTACTTCTACACTACTGAACTTTACTACCAACTGCTGGACTTTAAGACGTATCATCAGACGTACCTGAAGGCCAACGTTCTCCGCCTGACCGTCTTTGACAATCTGCGATATGTAGAGACCACAGCCAAACTCCAGGCCTCCTCGCACACTCAGACCCAGGCCATCGTGATGTGTCCGATCCAAACGCACCTCTTTCAACTTCCTGCACAATCAGCAGAGAGAGGAAGACATACAACTGGATGTATGAGACCAATGCAGACACGCATGGGGGTGTTCAGGGATATGACAGTATCATCACATCTTCGTTGTAGGTTGTTTTCATTGTGCGGACACATGTGTGATACAGAACAGATTAACACCAGTGGCAGGACATGGATCTATGCTGTACTCACCGTGACCTCTTGGGGGTGAGCAGGTCGTACTCCACCTGGTGCTTGAGCGGGATGAGAGGGCGGATGGCGTCAAACAGGGGAAGGCGCTTCGGCTCATTGATGACCAGCTTCAGGTCGCCGACCAGCACGGGCAAATCCATTGACCTGAGGGAGGAGAGCGGGATTATGACGGTTTTTAGTTGAAGTTTTGTACATTTTTCATTTGCAGTGACTTCTGGGAAGATGCAGTTTATGTTACATTAAAATACAAAAAAACAGGACTTGTAAGTAGAAATACGTGCTGATGTAGTACTAAAACAAGAATAAGGAAATGAAACGGTTTGATATGTGTCAGTAAGTGCAGTGGTAATATATAAATATGATGTACATTTCTAAATGACAAGAAGGGGGTGGAGAAACCCTGCTACACCCAACTATATACTGTATAATATGAAAACAACCTTAAAACTTACTGTACTGATTTGTCCAAATGATCCTTTTATTCATCAGTTGATTATTATCTAATAATGTTCTATAAATAAATTCTACATCTAAAAAGGGACTAATATAGGCCAAGGATTGCTCCACCTGTGAACGCTGCACTGCAGAGTTTAAGAGTCCTGACGGTGCTGTTTCAGAGGCTTTTCTGCCCTGATGAGAATATCATTCTGGAGGAAGCGTTCAACACTTAAACAAAGTCAGGCTATACAGGCTTAGCTGAACTTAGAGACAGTGATTAGCAGATTTATTCTAAAGTACAATTAAAGATAATGGCCCTCAGAGGCCACAAGATCACTTAAGTCCTCTCTTAATAGAGTACTCCATCAGTTTAGTACTGGACCCATTCAGCACTGCACAACTCACGATGGACAGTTTTTAAAAAAGACCAAAATCGATGCAGCAGAAACAGACGTACTTTTTTCATTTTTTTATCCCTGTGTCAGAGATGCGGGTGTTGTTATGCTAATAGCAGCTAATGCAGCCCCGAGCCACTAGCCTGATGAGGAGGCTGCAGAGGTCTAAGATCACTTCTGTCTCCACACCCCCAGATTTTCTTCCTTTTTCAAACAGACCCAACCCACATTCAGCTTTTTTTTTTTTTTTTACATATGGCCCCCCTTCTGTTTTAAACAAAAGTAAAATTATGTAACTATGCATTTGTGAATGTTGATGGAAAAAACAACCCATCCATCTTTCTTTCACAATTCAGAAGGAAGACAAAAGGCAGCTAGAACAGCAATTAAAGCAGCATAGTCAGAGCTACAGTATAAAATCTGTCCACCCGGCCTCCCCCTTCAATTATTCATAGGTGCCATTTCAGCCCTATTTGGACGATGGACATAAAAAGAGCTTTTGTGGACAGCTGGCCAGGCTTGTCGGAGCAGAGTGGAAACTGATCAGAGGCTTAACCAGTGGGGTCACACAGCTCTGCCTCTGTACAAAGATTAATTGAAACCTAGACCTGTAGCCCCCCAGTCCTCCTCCCACACCCCCGGCCCTCTGAGACCAGGCTGTTATCAGAAACCCTGACAGAGCGCACAGTTTAAACTGGAGGTGTGTGCGCATCAGAAATGAGAGCGTTTCAAAAGTGAACATGAAAATGTTTAGAGTTAGCGAGGAGCTAGCAGAAGCTAAAAAGGCTTTTGGGCATCAGTTCACCTGCAGCTAAAACAGAACGAGAGAGAATTACAGGAACACTGGAGGCAAACAGGAGCACAAGCAGCCTTTTATCTTTATTATTCTGTCTTATCTTTCCTTTGTTCAACACACAGGAACATTAATAAATGTCCCATGTTGTCACACGGGCTTCACAAACAACACTTTATCAGCTCTGATTCAAAGTTATTTAAGGACACAATAGATCAAAAGATGATTGATTGATTGATTCAGTCATTTTTCAGGCAAAAATGTCAAACCTTTGCTGGTTCCAGCTTCCTAAATGTAAGGATTTGCTGCTTTTCTTTGTCATTTATGATCATGAATAAGAGAGTCTTCGGGTTTTGAACTGCTATGGACAAAAGAAGCAATCTGAAGATACCGCTTTGGGCTCCTGGAGACTCTGGTGAGTATTGTTCACATTTTTTTAACACTGTACCGACAGCGTTTGGCTGACTAATCATTAGTTGCAGCCCTATTCACAATCAATTAACTTTTATTCCAATAGGAATATAGGGGTGTGTGTGTGTGAGCTAAGCACACACACCCACACACACTGTATGCACACGAAGCGGCGGCAGGTGGTACTCACTGGTGGTACATGCGGAGGACATCGTACAGGTAATCCTTCTCTGCTTCATTTTCGATCAGCAACTCCACCTGCAAGAAAGGACAAACATGTGGTGTCATCCTCCCTCTCAGCGCTGAACCACGGAAACGTCAGCCCACTGACACACACACACACACACACTGTACCTCTCCCCTGTGGGCCTGTCAACACCACAGCGGGGTGAACCACCTGTGTGTGTCCATGTGAGTGTGTGTCGGAGTCGTACAAACCTGATGGCGGCTCAGCTGCAGCAGAATGGTTTTGAGGAAACGCTTCGGCCAATCGCTGATGTAACACATTTCTGACTAAATCTGCCCCAAACTACGCTACTAAGCTTCAAACCCAACCTAAGTCGTCTTGGTTTTTTTTGTTTTTAGTAGTTAAAACGCAGCTTTGGGGACGATGAGAGTCCTTGGGCTAAAGCAGGTGTAGTGCACTGCCCTTCTCTATCCATCAAACCACTGGGAGGGAATAATGGCAGTACAGCTGAGGAGAGGCTGCAGCAGGAAGGTCATCAGTGTCACCTTACATCTCACGACACAAACAGGGGTGAACATTCACACCCAACGTTCACGCACACGCACGCACGCTTCATCTTAAGCAGTGTGCACTCTCATTCTTACAAACAGCAAAAACACAAGCACGTCCAGACACTTCTGCGTGGTGTTATGTAAAGATTAAAGCACAGGTGGATCACCTCAGACTGATTATAGCGAAACTAAACTACGTGGACCCTGCAGGAGGGTCGCTGTGAGGGTGTGTGAGACATGTTTTTATGACTGTCATAAATGTGTGTTGCTCAGGCCAGCGAGACACAGTCAGCCACTCCTGCAGCCTGATCTAACTGCAGACTTTGACACCATAAACCAATAAGACAAGGGATCACTGCTCAGTCAGATACCCATTTTAAAAAGAGCAAACGACCGATATAACTCTGTCCTGTTACAAAGCACATAGATTGCAGTACATGCAATGAAGCCCCAGAGGACAAAAAAAGACATTTTTCAAATAACAACCAGTCAACCAGAGAGACGGTGACAAGAAGAAAGGAAGAAACAAAGCCTGATTGTGCCGCGTTGGCCCCTCAGCCTCTAATTAAACCCATAAACTGTCTCATCATTTCTGCTCAGCTGCTCAGCTGACAGTTATCTAATGCTAAGGTGCCCTTTGTGAAGAGCCTGAACATGGAGCCCTGCCCGCCTGCCTGCGGCACAGATGGCTGGGTGATGATCCCGGAGCTGGGTGGAACAGAACTACATGTAATTCAACTCGTGGTTTAGCTGCATTTTGTGTAGTAATCTGCTTAAACTACAAACAATGTGTGCCATAAATGGCCACGGCTTCCCCAACGCTCCATGATCCCTGCATGCTCTGAGGCTGAAAACACCCTGAACATATCATGTTCCCCTCCATTGTCATCTTTCACTCGTGGTTACCTCTTCAGGCTGCAATGTGCCAGCACCACCAACACAACATATGTGCTTCATTCATGGAGCCACACTTTGTCTCGGACCTCATCTGCATGTTTACCTGAGCCAGGACAGGTGCCAGTCTGGGTCAAATAGGGAAAAGGTGTCTGTCCAGTGTAGCTGCTCAGAACACACTGTGGTTAAATATATTTAAAGGAAAATTGAAAGATCCACTGTAGATCAGACTTCAACCAAAACAATCCAAGAGAAGCAGCTGTTTCAGGCGACTGAAAACAAATGAATCTATGAGGGACTGCTCCTGTCAAATAAAGTCAGAAACTTCAATTAAATTAGTGATCCACAAGAGATTAATTAAATATCGACTCCTAACATACTGTTTCTAAACTTGCTTTAAGAGAAGTATCCTTGAGAGACAAATTACTGTATGATTTTAACTGTTCGGTCTGTCTCTTGAGGCTTTCAGTCAGGCCTCCGTCTGCGTAACATCCCACTGAAAGACACACCTGAGCCATGAAGCGACAAGCAGGTAAGAAATGGGCTTTAAATGTTATATCTAACAGCTGTTCGATCAATGTCTGAAGAGAACAATGTTCGTGTCTTACCTTGTGCCTAAATTCCCGAGCAACTTTTCGCTCCATCGTTGTGAGAGCCGCAAAGTACCGACGTGATCTCCCACAGAGGGTGAGGACTGGGCCAGGGTCAGCGCGTCAAGAGAGGCGTAGTAACATTAGAGGATCCGGTCAAGATTTTCAAAGTAAGATATTGATTAACGAGGTTTTAAAACAGTTTTGGCTATGGATATGACTAAAGTGAATACACACACACACACACACACACACACACACACACACACACACACACACACACAACTTTATAAAGCTTATCTTACTCTCAAGTTTTTCTTCTACACATCTTAAATTTAGGCCTTTACTTGGTCACTTTATATTTCATGATGTGAGACAGCATAGCTCAGTATAACCAAGGCAAAAGAAGAAGGAAATGAAAAAGAAAAACACGAATGGTGTTTTAATTTGTATTTTTGTTTATCTTTTTTCTTCTTTTTTCTTTTCTTTTATTAACCTTGGTTGCATGTAGGCCTTTATTTTGAAGGGACAAATGTTTACATATTTTCATTAGCAAAATTGGCTCAGCCGTGGACAGGTGGTTCGTTGCCCATCATTTCCGCAATATAAAAAGCTCCATTTTACCAGCTGCGAGATTAACGCATGTATTAATAGATCAGTAATTTAAATTTAATAATGTTATATACATTCTTCTGAAATGGGCCATTCTGCAGAATGAGTACTTTTACTTTTTGTGCTGTAAGTGTATTTTGATACTAATATTTGTACTTTTACTGAAGTAAAAGTTTGCATGCAGGACGTGAGTATTTCTACACTGTGGTATTGTTACTTTTACTCAAGTGAAAGATCTGAGTACTTCTTCAACCACTGATTTACAGTCTGTATGCATTCAGATTTTCTTGTGCTTCTGTAGTTTTAATCACTCACATCCTGCCTTTAATTTTCTCAAAGCCTGTCCGCTAAAATAACTTTAAAACTCACATGTTTACAGTCAGGGTCATCCTGAACAGGATTCCTCTGAAAATTCCAGCAAACCTCCTGAAGAAAGAAAGAAAAAAAGACCATTAAAAAATGAGGAAATTCAGATTGTAGAATGCAAATTGAGCTACCTGTCCCTTTATTTTCCAAAACTTGTACTGTTAATATAGTAGTCTTTCCATTGTGATCATATAGTGATATAATATAAATACATAAAAACTGGAATAATAAAATGACTCTGTAACATTTATAATATGAACAACACTGTATAATATCAATATCTACATAGTTATAACAAAACTAGAATGGATCCTTACACTAGAAAAGATGCGTCATATATAATCCCATGCAGTAAAAGGCCATAGTTTTGTTTATAAGGGAATAATTAATTTAGAAATAGTTCTCTGCTACCACTTTCAGGGATGCCACAGTATCAGCAGGTAAACTGGTTCAGTCAACAAGCATGAACTGGCTTTACATGAGCGCCGCCAAGTGCTGGAAAGGAGTTCCTGCATGGCTCTTTGTGTACTTTTCCTCTGGCACCACGAGAGGGCAGTATTTCATTTAGTAACTACTAAATCCAGTTGGGAGAACAAAACAGCGTGGCCGTAATCTGGCACATTATTAACACAAAATCATTAGTACACTGCACTTCAGTGACTCCTGGGTACCTCAGTCTGTTCTTATGAAATTTTGTCTTTCTTATCACTGACACGCACATTTTGTTGTGAAACAATTCTAACTTGACCTAAACATAAGCAAGTAATAAACACCTTAACTAGTGTGAAACTTTAAACTACAACAAAATGTCACGCTTGAAACACCTCTTTGTGGCCTGTGGTCGATAGCCATTCAGACATCTCTCAACTGGCGAGGAAAATAATGCACAAACTTGAACCAGAAAGTTAAACAGGGTAACACCAGACGTAGGTTTACTTCCCTTTCAAAATAAAGTCGTAAATTTGTCACTTAACATTAAAGCATAAAGCACTGCCGCTCTCAACTTATACTTAATCTTCCCGAACTGAAGCGAATCGAAAATAGTTTTATTTCGGTCCTTATCAATATGCGCAAGACGTTTTTCACCAAACGGGGATTTGTTTTGAAAATGATCAGCGGAAATACGGAGTTTCCCCTTTGTCGAGCTTGACATCGGCAGACTGACTCCTAGCATGGACCCAATACCCTCTCAACCAGCGCCCAACTTGAAAAAGGATTTGAACGTGAAAGAAAATGGTATTGTTTCATGGTTTCGCCTGCGTTTATCACTTCGAGAAAGGGGGGAGATGCTTTAAAGAGTCCCAGGAAGATACTCAAGCGTGGTTGGCGTAAAACAGCAAAGACGGGAGTGCAGGGGAGTGATCTGACTGCCTGGAGTCAACACTGCAACAAGGTAAGAAGATAGCCGGCCCAAAAGCTCCAGCAGCCCCTCAGCCCCGTTTACTGTCTGATTTCTACTTAGTTTTGGAAGTTTCTCCACTTAGACAAGAGCAGAAGCGCAGCTTGCATGTACTTTTTCTCCTGTTGGTTTTTGTGGTTTAAGCAACTTTTTGCAGCGACGTGTTGCAACGTTGCAGCCTGAAACAACGAACCTCTGAGGTTTGGCATGAAAGGCTATTTTTACCGTGTAGTTGGTGCAACTCATCGTCAGCCTGATGCTGTGTACATGATGTATCCCAAAGAGGTTACTCCAGAGCATTGACTTAACTGTGGGGTTGTGGATCCTTTGTCTCTTTTAGTTAATACACAAATTCCACTTTTTCACAGGAAGTGAGAGGATGTGCGTGGTTGCCTTCAGCTGTGATTTTAGCGAGATTAGCTCACATAGATGGCAGCACAACACCCAATGGTGTCACTATAACAGCTTTACTAAGGAGGTGAGAGGTGTTTCCGTTTTTTTGTCCACCCCCTTTACACTAATAAGGGCAGACTGAATGTTAAAACAATTCAACATCAGCACAAACAGCAGCCTCCAAAATGATCACATGAGTGAATGAGCACCTCTAAAGCAGTGCCATTAGCTTAGCTTTAGCTAGATGTGCAGAATAAGCTGTTTTTAAAGCTGTTTGTATTCCCCTTATGAAACAGTGGCTCTGCTGATTTTAGCTTGGTGAACTCTATAGCACCTCCCTGTTTCTAAAAAGAAACAGATGCAGGAGTCTGATGGGTACCTGGCATGTCTGTGGTGTCAGTGGTGTGCGATCAGTTTGGTGCACAGGTAGACCTCTTCCTGAACACACTGGAGCCCACAGTGCAGTGAAAGAAGCAGGGTGACTTTGACAGCTGCTAACAAGATGGATACCGAGTTGAAACAAGGGTCAAACTGTCTGATCTCCTGTCAGACCTGCCTGTAGCTCACCCGCCAAGCTCGAAGCCCATCGCCTATTATCTGATCACCATTTAGCCTCTGGGGGCAAAGGCCAATGTTTTGGGGGCTTCTGGTGTTGCCAGCAGATATCTGGATGACCGATATCCAGACCAAGACTTCCTCCTCTGTGCACCGGTCATTGTTACAGTCCAATTAGCAATCTAATCAATCGACTGAATATATAATCAACTTACTGATTTCTATAAACAGATAACTGCATATGAATGCAGATAAATTCAAACAAGCTAATGAAAAGCTGAATCGAATCTCATGATGATTGAAGAGGTGGCTGTCACTGAGGGACATGAAAGAAACAGCTGTGATGCAGGAGAAAGACGTGCTGTGCAACTATAGAGCTTAGAGAAGCTGGTAACAGTAGATGTCTGCATGTAATTATTATCTATTCAAAAGTAGAAAAAGGTGAAAAACATAAGCAATCAATGTCTCCAGATTTTATTAAAATATTAGTGGGGATGTGTTTCAGCCGTCAGTGCTGTAGCAGCAGCAGATTAGTTGGCGTTCAGTTACTCTCTCATATTTTTTATCAGTTCCCCCCTCCAATTTATCATTTTTAATCAGTATATAAATATTTGATAAAAGGCTCATGTCACATGATAATGTACGCACAAGCAGAGCTTGGTGTTGATTAATGGATTTTTTTAAAGGTCCCATATTGTGCTCATTTTCAGGGTCATGCTTGTATTTGGGTGTCTCCTAGAAAAGGCTTACACGGGTTTAATGTTCAAGAAACACATTATTTTTCTCATGCGGTCCGTTGCTGCAGCACCTCTATCCACCCTTTGTCTGAAGCACTTTTTGTGCCTGTCTCTTTAAGACCTCCTTCAGCGCTACATCTGCTCTGATTGGTCAGCTCCCACAGACCTGAGCAGGCACCGGCCGCCCTGTTTTTCCGCATCAGCTCTTTCGCTGTTTTTATCAACCACGGCAGTGCAGGCGGCGCGGCTGAGGGTGGTCATTGTATAGTTGTGACATCACAACCTTACAGACGTCCTGAAGACACAGAGTGCATTTCTCAGTGGATTAAGCATTTTGACACTATTTATGTGGCACCTAGCTCTGCTTTGAAATAAAAAAAACATCTGGAAATGTCACTTTCTAAAATACGGGACATTTGTTTTAGAGCATCCTCTGAAGTCTCGGTATTGGCCAGCACCTTGTGATCACTCCAGTACAAGTTTAACACGGCTATAAAACCAGAAACAGGACAGACCGATTACGTACTTACAAAATCAAATACACAGACTGACTGAATGCATCAGCACATTCCTCACAGAAAGACGAGGTTAGGTTCTGCACACTGAGGCAGAGTGTTGCATAAGAACATCACTGCGTGTTGTTGAAGCCTGTCATTTCAGACTTACCTTATCTTTGTGGGACTGTTCAGTGTGGAGAGCCTCAGAGGGCACTGAACTGCTGGTCTTGCTCATGGCAGCTCTGTGCATGGAGCATATCTGTAGTTACTTGTGATATCAAGTTGAATACATGAATCATATTGCAAACACACACCACCCATACGAGGATGTTGTTTTCTTTTGTTTGTAGCTTTATTCCTCTTTCTCTTGCCTTTTCTTTAGCAGTAACATGAGGAATTAAAGTCCTGCTCTGGTATTGATTAAACCCCCAAAAACTTATGTCTATTCATCAAAAGTACATATTTAAAAGGCTTTTCCTTAAAATGGCCTAGCTGTAACACTGTGCCTTTGCCTTCATTTAGTATGCATGGATCTGTGAATATACATTTAGTCCGCTCCTCTGTCTCCACCCACCTTTCCGCCACTCACCTGCAGCTCGAGCATAGCAGCTAATTTGAACAAACAAGGAAGGGCTGAAGGAAAACTTCTCCCATGTGCCATATGTACTTGAATTACCCTAACATTATGTTGCTAATGCTACACTAGCAGCTAATAACTTCATTATTTATTAACATCTCCACGTTGGCTAACATTATTTAGCAGACTACAGTCAACAAATAAAACACAAGAAAAAGAATCAAAGGAAGCATTTTTGTAAAGCAAAATTCAAGCAGTCTTTTTATTTATCATTTAACTTGCCAACTTTTCTTGTGCCATGAAGTCAATGAGCTATAACGCATAATGTGTGAATTAAAAAATGATAATGCAAATGAGAAAACATGAGGATTAGGATACTTGAGCAAGCCTGCAAATCTTTTATTTTGAAGAGCTGACCAGCAGTGAAAGCGTCTTTTATCGTATCTGTTTTGTCGTATATTTCAGCATCATGGACAGAGCTGGACCTAACTGATCGAAGTCGGTCGCAGATCGTCCATATTTCTTCTTCAATGTGGATTAAACGCAAACTAGCTAGCCTTGGATTTTTCTTCCCCCCCGAATGATGTTGATAAGTTTAGGTAAATAATATGTAACACAATCACAAACACATAAAACATGCAATATACACCGCAATGTACATTAGCTACAAAGAGTAGCTACTTACATTATCTGTATGATCTATCTTTATTTACCTAGGGAAGATTTGTTGAGCTCAAATGATCAATTTTAAGGCAATACAGGTGAAATGGCCATACTCAGCTGACAGCTATGGAGCTGATACAGACATCTTTGCATGAGATGGAAGCAGTAAGTCCAGAAAAGGAAAAGGACGCGCTCTTGTACAAGGCAACGAAAGCAGATACGTGATATTTTATGGCAATCACAGACAGGTCCACTGTGGTGGCTGTGTGAGAGTCTGATGAGGGAAAGACTGCAAATCCAGCTGTTTCCTTTTCTGTCTCTCTGTACAGTTTAGCTGCTTGGTCAGCATGGTCACACTTCCATTCATACCAGCTGCTCCACATCCAAAGGCTTACTAAGATTTTTTCTTTTCATACAAACCAGTCAGCTAATAGACACACAGACAGACAGACAGACAAACAGACACAGTCATACAGACAGGCTAACCCATCATTCAGCTTGCTAAACAGTCTTACTGACCATTCAGTAGTTGAATTGCGATCCAACTGTTAGACATGTTTAATGGAGGGGGAGTCCTGGTGACTACATAATCTAGGTCTACTTAATGCCAATTACATCCATCACCTAATCCAACAATTGATGTCGTTCCTGTCGTCATTTTCAAAATGATGAAACTCATAAAGTCAGTCTAACATTTGATCATGTGGTCAGTTATAGTTGACTAACGTATGTAAACTTGCAGCTGTTACACAACCTTTAAAATGAGCCACAACTGAACAGTACGCTGGCACGCATGTGGTGTGTTCTTGTACTTAAACAAACAGCGTTACACCTCTGAACAATACTGATTTTTTGTAGTTCTTTACTTTACATTTTACAGTCACACAGCATTTATAGTCTTTGTTATGCTGCCACCTGGTGGCATTACACTACAAAGCAGTCAAAATGACCGACACTATATTCACTGTTTGAGCTTTATTCTTGTGATCTCTTTGTACTCTCAGCTATTCAGCTATTACTCACGTTATTGGATAGCTACATGACTAAGTTGATGTCATGTCATGCTTCATGCACATACTCATAGCACTAGAGTTATCTCCAGTAACTACTACGTCTTAGCCAAACTATTGGCAGCAATCTCTATCATGCTATCAATTACTCTGTAGCACCACCACTGGCCAGTAACTCCACAGAGTGCCTTTAAAGTACAATTCCCTTATTTTACAGTATTTAAAAGTATGTAGATTTCCCACCTGAGTACAGACTAGTTCAAGGTGATCTCAAGCTGGTTAACACATACTCATTCTGAGAGGATGAGCCCGCCACCAGCAACCACCTGGTTGGTTTTGCGGTTGCGGCAGAAACCTTGAGATTCTCAGTTCTTCATTTTCACATCAGATGCCAACAGAAGGGACTTCGAGTGTTCTTTGGCTTCCATATTGTTCAGTCGTGACTCTGGTGATGAAGAGCACACAGTTTCTCAGAGGAGGCGTTTTCTGACTGTTTCGGATCATGTGTGGAAAACTGGGAATGTGAAAAATGGGAAGACCTATAGAATGTCGAGAGAGAGGGAAACGAGTGCTGCGGTGAGGACAGGAGACACTTCCTGTAGAGACAATAAAACAGGGACCGCCAGACATGGAGTCAGAGAAGATGTTTTTCCTTTCTCTTGGAGGAGCGATAAAACACGAAGAACATGCTACCTGTCAAGCACTCCTTTATGGATAGCTCTCTGTTATCTCACTTCTCCCAGGCTCTTTAAAAAGCAACCACTCTGAAAGTACACACACCCTGTTTTGTCCTGCCTTTCTCTTGCCTGTAATCGTGTGTCAGTGTGTCTTTCTCTCTGTCACACGCAGCAGTAAGCGGTGGCATGCGTGGGCTAACCAGTGTTGGATGTTTTACTGTTGAGTCATACTTGGCATCTCAGTCCGCTGTCATGTCTTCTGATCTCTGGGTATCTTCTTGTAACTTCTTCCTCGGTACCGTGATGTACAACAGGTTTTTGTTTACATCACTGTACGTTATCTGAGCGTATCTGCCTGCATGTGCAAGCAGGTTTATCCCTAAATCCCATGTTCAAACAGAAACAGGCGCCTCCTTTGTGATGGTGGTATCTCAGAGCGTTCATGATCTGTTTTGGGTTTGTGGTGAGCTGCTTGTAAAGGTGGTACCGATCATAGTGAAGGGACTCTGGACCCAGCAGCGGCTGACATTACATCCTGGGACGCCGCCCTTTCACCTGCTTTGACTCTCTTTTATGAAAGAAATTTCATGTCCTTCTGAAAAAGCTGTTTGTTTTCCTGCGGTTTGGTTTCCACGTTATAAGATAGGATTTTACAGCACTCACTATTAGAATTTAAACCCTTATCATACGTCATCGTAACTGTTGAACAGCTGATTTGTCCATGTGGCCAACTGCAACAAGTAATCCTCTGTGGGCCGACAAGAATTTTCCGCATAAACCGCCATTATAACAGATCCGTTTGTAAGGCCACGTTCATACCAACTGGAGCCCTGCATGAAAAAATGCAGCCCTCTCATTCAGTTGAAAGAGGACAGTCCATTGACACAGCACGGGGCCAGCGCAGGGCATTGTCGGCCAAAAGTGTGTTGACGAGGAACGAGTCCATTTTCATAGATGGACTAGACTCATGGACTCATGGAGGGAATTGTTTGGTCCCTGTAAATAAGAATATGAAGAGTACAGTCCAGACCTGCTCTCTAAAAGTGCCCTGAGATAACTTCTGTTACGATTTGGTGCAATATAAATAAAACTGACTCGACTCAGTCTGTCAAGATGGTGATCTTTAACCTGTGATGGTCATGGCTTCAGGAAAACGGCTTTTGTCAAAGGCCTCTAAAGATGTGAGTAGTTCTGTTGTATGTTTAGCATCTGTGTCGTCACAACTGGAGTGAACTGCACAATTTGGTGTTCAGCCAGGTTTTGTTCCAAGGTTGGATTTTTAATAATTTCACGTCAGTGGTATTTCAAATGAGGTTTTTACCCTTGTTGAGCAAAAGCTGGATGTTGTGGTTTTATTTAAGCTCACTGAGGGAAAGTCAATGAATATTTAGTTGAGTAATGGAGGGAGCGCTTTGAGTCTGTCCGTCTGTTTATTTAACACACGACCTCCATTCCAAAAAAGCTTGGATGCTGTGTAACACATGATGAAAACAGAATGCAATCATTTGCAAATGAACTGTGTTTAATGGTTTTACAAAGTGTCCCTGAGCCCATGTGTTAATCTCCTTTATACAATCATGTGTTCACAAAGTGGTGAACCTCCCTCCATCCTTGTTTGTGAATGATTGAGCCTTTCCAGGATGCCCCTTTCATACCCAATCATGATACCCTCACCTGTTACCAATCAACCTGTTTACCTGTGGAATGATCCAAACAGGTGTTTTTGGAGCATCCCACAACTTTCCCAGTCTTTAGCTGCTCCTGAACCAACTTGTTTAAAACATTATTGCTGCATCAAAATTCAGAGTAAGCAGATATTTACAAAAGTCAATGAAGCTGTTGAAGTAAAACTTTGTAAATATCTTGTCTTTGTACTGTTTTCAGTAGAGTATATCACATTTGGTTATTTATGTGTCTTATACAGTGTCCAAACTTTTTTGGAATTGTTCTTGTATAATGGTATAGACTTCTGTCATGTGCAGGGACAGAAGAGCAGACAGCTATGCTGAAGTCATTCATTAGAGTCTTGACACTGTGTTACAGTGTTGTGCTCTGTGTTAGGTTGTTCCACTTGCCAAGTGCTGTGCAAGGAGAGACGCACTGAATAGCAGTTGTGGGTGGTCACATTATACTGGTGTCACTCCACCAGTTTTAATAAAAGAACTGAATTATTTTATTGGATTATTAATTCTGAATGTTTGCTGTTGTGTCATGTCATTATCTACCACTGTAAACTGAGAATTCATTGATTTAATCATCCAAACAAGGAATTTAACTCTAACTCTACACCTAAAACCCAACAAGAAAGCAGGTAAAAAAGACATTTAAGTAGCACAAGGTTATTTGAAGGAAACAACTGACTCCTCTCCTCTAATCTTAATGTGCAGGGCATTCCAGAGTCTAGCGGCAGCATTAGCAAAGGCCCAGTTTCATGTTTTTTCTTTAATCAAGAGCTTGTTATCCCCTGGTCTCAGACTGGGCTCCATATTAGAAGGTGATGTAACACACAAATATGATTAGGAGCCAGGCAACACTGCATCTTATGAATGATAAGATAAAAGCTGCAATTTGTCCTAAAGCTCAGTGGTCGCCAGTGTGGAGAAGATAAAACAAGTGCTCATTCCTGTTGAGAGCCTGGCAACAGTAAGGACACTATTCTTTGAATAAGTGCTATATAGCCTGGACATTAGCCTGTGGCTGCAGGGGGAACAGAGAGAACTGAAGTTGTCATGAGGAGATGAAAGCATGAAGAATCTGCTGTTTGTCACTGTAAGATAAGAAAGGTTTAAACTTGTTTTGAGGTTTGAAGTCTGAGAGTTTCTAGTGTTATTGGACCACTTACTCAACCTGTTCCTCGAATCTCAAATCACAATCAAAAACAACTTTTAGATTCTTGTTTCATGTGTGCAGGTCAGATTGGGCTGTCTGATTAGCTGATTAGTCTCCTGGTTTACTGGAAACTTAATGAAGATAAGATGAAGAGAAGGTGCAGTCTACAGCAGGTGGCCTTGGTGTAAAACCAGTCTAGTTCTGGTCTCATGGTGTTAAAAGCCCCCAAATACCAATGGACCAAAGATGTTTGTGATTCTGAGTCAAGGTCATGTTGGACCTTTGTGTTCAGGCTCTTTAGTCTATTCTACTGGCACAGAATGTTGAGCAGAGTAACAGTGTTGATATTAACCTTCAGAAAACAATAGTTGTTATCAGTTCCTATTCTTATTTCTTTATAGGGACAAAATGCTGAATGCGTATCAGCCGTTCCCCTCTTAGCTGTGACACACCAAGGAGTGTTCAAGGGCCGCATTCTTTCACAACATGTCTCGGCTCTCAGCACAGACATGGCAACTTGTTCTGGTAATAAAAAGTAATTCATTGTTCAGGACAGTTGACAGGGCCAATTTATGCAGCATAGTCCATCGGAGTTGTGTATTTGCATCAGGAATTAAGTAAATGGGGTAAAATGTTGCAGCTGCTGTTAAAAGAATGAACATCTTAAACATGCAAGAGCCTTACCCAGTATTTTTATTTACATTTTGAACACCATGAAAAGTCTTTTACATTTGTATAATATATAACTCAACATATATTGGCTGCATTGACACAAGACAAAGGAAAAAAATCTGTATCAAGGACCGAAATTGATTTTATATGAGTGAATAAAATTACATCATCGGCATACAAGTTCTGTCAGCTCTACTGTTACTCTAAAAATTGCGGGTAACTGACTAGGATAATGGATAACTTTGGACTATTAAATGTTTCTCCTTTCTGTCTTTGATTGCATTTTTTACTTAAATGTTTTATGATGAGAGTCATAACTCTTCTGTTCCTGGAAGAAATAAAATATGGGAGTTTATACCCTTCCATGTACTCATGACTTCTTTAATTTCTTTAAGATGTTGAAGACCTCTGCTGTTCCCTGAAACAAAATTAAGATTCATTCATTGAGACACCTCCAACGAGTAATAGATTACCTTGCAATATGGAAATAAACTTAGAGCGAATCATAACAAACCTTGATGTTAGAATACACATCCAAGACACTGAACATGAATAACGTCGAAAAACTCTGTCACCCGCTATCGCTAATGACAGTTCTGCATTTGTTGAGGATCAGTCAGTCGCACTCTTTGCTTTCCACAAACTAAACAATCACTGCCGCTCTCCATATTGTGAAATCAATTAACACTCGTCTGCAACATGTGTAACAGGTTTGCTCTCAGTCTGTGACTCATAACGGTTTAGAATATTTTCATCCCACATGTTAAATACAACATATGGATAAAGTGTATTTTTAAAGACTCAATGTGTAATATTTTGAGTGAGTGTGTTTTTGCATGCCTATGTCTGCCTGTGAATAGGTGTGTGCTTGATATATCTGGCCCATATGTTAATTACAAAACTAGCACTAGCGTAGTGTTCAAAGTGTGTGTTGTTGCATATGTCTGTATGTGTATAGATTTGTTGTTTATGTGTTGCTAACAGAGTGAATCACTCCATGCCGGATCCCCAGATTTCGCTGTTCCTGACGGACCGGCTTGAGTTGTTTTCTCAGTTTGTGTATTTCCATATCTAAGTCTGAGTAAAACCTCACTTGCTGGTCCTGGTAGCACTTCTTTGTGTAACAGCAATGAGTGCTTGCTTTTTCCATGTAGTTGAGAAATTTCATCATTAGTATCCCTCATCACTCCGGTTTGGTGTGCCTTTCCAGTAACAATGGAGGATTGCAGAGTTGCTACATCCCTTACTTTTGGAATCCATTATTCTCAAAAACAACATGGATCACTTCCTTCGACATCCTGCAGCAGACCCACCAGTCTCACACAACAGCTGCTGGCCGTACACAGTTTGTTTCCTTTCATATTTGATGTGTGTGTTGGACAGGCAGACCAGACAGAGCAGACACAGGAGATACAAAATCTACCGGAGATGCAAACATCACGGAAAAATCCACAGTGCAAAAGAAATGGAATGATAATTATGAGATGGTGAAACATAATTTCGCAGCTCTCTGCTCATATTTCATTCATTTTGCTGAGAATGAGGAGTTTGTTTGACAGATGCCAACACTTCCGCTGCTGCTCCATGACGTTAGTGAAGTACGCAAGTGCTTCAATAAAAGATCTTTTTCCATCATGTCTCACCATGTTAATGCTGTTGAACGTTTTCTATCTGGGACTTCTTTGTTAAGGAGAAGGGTTGGCACCATCAGCAGCTATCTTTAATCGCAGTGATAATTACGTAGCCTCACAGCGCCGCTGGGAGATCTGATGAGTCATATTGGTGGAGAATGTGTTGTGTTTGTGTGTGTGTGTGTGTGTGAGTAATTACGCTTGCAACAGTAATTGCCCAACATGTCAATGTATCTACTGTAAACACTCTTTCTATCAGCATAAAGGCTTTTGTGGTTGAGTGGCAGCTAATGCCTGACTGTAGAGGTCACATGTGATCATGACTTTGTCTGGAGCAGTGGCTCCCACGCTTTTATTACAATAATCCCTGAAAATCCGCGCCCGGCTTCCTGGCAACTGAGCGTATCAAAGGTAAACACACACAGTGTACAACACCTCAGAGCTGGAAGATGCGGTACACTCAAATAGGAAACAAATCTTAGTGGCAGTCTGGTTGGTAAAAAGTCTGGAAGAGCTTGTACTCTATTTCGGATGTGATTTGAAGTGTTCACACTTTTACTTAAGCTACACTATGGCAACTGAAAACCAATGCTGCCTACGGATAAATATGCAAATGTCACGTCAATGTACTGCCACTGAAAGTGTTTGTTTTTGCCTTTGACAGGCTCAGATTGTTATTCTATCTGTCTGGCAACATCATGGATAGGGTTCCTACAGAGATCAACCTTTTTATTATAAAGAGGAAGATCTTTTTTTGTTTAACCAGAAACTGTCGCTATATCACCGCCAGACTCTATTCACAGAAACAGTCATTTTATCATCATAAAACACACTTAATTAAAACTCGAATGAAACAAATTAAAACTCACCAAAGCCATCTTTGTACCTCTTTACACTGTTTAACAATCAGCACCATCTCTGGTTTGGTCAAAATAAACATGCAGTTCACTGAATCCGAGCGAGAGAGAGGCCGGACATCAGCAGCAAAAACAGTGTGTAGAGCCAGAATACGTTCACATCTAACTCAGGAATTATTGTCAGCAGACATCAAAACCACAGAGACCTCAATATATCAGACAGATAACAGAAAGCCTGCTCAGTCAACTCTGATGAAGTGACAGATAGTTGTGCTGTAGCTCTCATTTGTGAGTCTGCGCTCGCTAGCTTGGCTTTTAGCTCATCCTTCTTCTGCTCAAAGTGTTTTTCAGTGAATTTACTCACAACAGCCCTCAATGGTATAACGTTCTCAGGCTTGAGGCAGCAGACTTCACCCTCTACTACACTGATTGTCAGCATATGGGTCTCAATCATACGTCACACCATTTGGGTGACGGCCTTGGAGCGATGTGCGCCACACTGCGTGTATGCACATTAACCTATAGGACGTAGGTGGAAATAAAAGTCAACAATACCTCAAACACAAATACATTAAACAGTGGGCATGCATGAACTAAGGAGATGACATCAATGATTCCCAGTTGCTTCATTGTACATGTTTGGAAAAAAAAAAGTTAGATTTTTGAAAAATGCATGTGTAAGATACAAAAATGCAAAAAAAAAAATCTGTATATGTGTACTAGGCCTAAGGCTGTGTCTGCTTCCATTTATGGCTTACTGATGCTCATCAGTTTTATTCCTGCCTCTGGTCATTTGATGCTATCGATGGTGAAGAAATTCTGTTACTTCCTCTTTAACAGTACATTTCTCCTTCTGACTGTTGATATCAGGACAAACTGTGGCTCAGATAATCTCTGACATTTGACGCTCCACAGCTGACACGTTTTTTCTTCTGTTGAACTGTGTTTTGGCCGCACAGGAAATGCATCTGTGATGCAAATCAGTGATGCAACGCTGTCTCTTTTAAGGCACTGATCTACAAAACTATAACAGGAAACACAGCTAAAAACAACATGCACCCAGAAAGTCAACGTATATTGTCACTGAATACGGACTGTGACTGTTTTAGAAGTCACTGCTATATAGATGCAGGTTTGATGCAGGTTCAGGTCTCTCCTGTGACCAACTCTGTGACCAAGCCTGTATCTGCAGGGGCTTGTTGTGATAAGGCCCAAGCCTGCTGCCACTTCATGTGTGCAGCCAGTGGAAGTGAGTGACACTGCAGCTCTGTGTGCAGCAGAGTAGAATGGCTGCTGTGCACCACAGCTGAAAGCAGGAGGTTGGTTTGTATTAGCAGCCGCTGCGCCTCTCTGTCTCCCAACTTCTCCCCCTGCTCCTTCCTTCCACTCTGTGTCTCTCTCCCTTTCTCTTTCTGTCTCCCTCCCCTTCTCCGTCTCATTCCTCCCATACCAGACATAACTTCTGGCCAGCTGAGTTAGTCTCCAGCCTCTCGTTGTACTTCTCTGTAAAAGAACAGCCAGAGTCAGCATTCAGTTGTACAGTATAACACATAATTACAACAAGTTGTGGAAACATAGCCCCCTCTCTGCTCCTCTCACCACAACCAAGTGTGTGTGTGTGTGTGTGTGTGTGTGTGTGTGTGTGTCTGTGTGAGTGCATTTTTGCATGCACAAATGTGGCCTATGTGTGTGTCTGACTCAGACTGTTTCTTCTGTTGCATTTGGGCAGCCCCATGTGCTCAGTAAAACTTGGTATTAAAAAGTCCAGGGACCAGATGAATAAGTCCGTGCGCACACACAAAGACAGAAATATGCAGCTGCATTGCTTTGTGAGTTTTATAAGCTCTGTAGACATGGTTCTGTTTTCTAAGTCACTGTGCAACTGGCCATATGTGCTTCATTTCCCACGGTGGAACAAACATGGACATAGACATTTAATTTATGTTTGTGTGTCAGTCCTTCAGTGAGACGCAGAGACATTTCACTGACAGGCCTTCTCCCCTGCACATGTGTTGACATGTGACCGTTGGCAAAGCACAGGTGTAAATAATCAAATGAGTGATTGAACAATGGGTTTCAGGCTTGTGGTGCTGTTCATGTTGGATCACTGTCACACTGCCATGACTCACTGGGACACTTGAATAGAACAGAGACATTGTTAATGTTATTAGTAACACATGTGCTTTTGGTCCTATGACAAGTCAAAAGGTTTGCTGTGATAAAGGCCTGTTGTGTCGC
Source organism: Chaetodon trifasciatus (assembly GCA_037975065.1). Classification (NCBI taxonomy): domain Eukaryota; kingdom Metazoa; phylum Chordata; class Actinopteri; order Chaetodontiformes; family Chaetodontidae; genus Chaetodon; species Chaetodon trifasciatus. The sequence goes on along the minus strand of JBBMOE010000002.1, from coordinate 3,696,188 downwards.
ATTGACATGCTTCTACAATAGAAGAGGGGTTGTCATACGACATAGCTGTGACTATTTACAGCACTCATATCGTTCATCATCACATGTACTGGATCTGGATCTAGAGAGTATCCGGGCCCTGCATTGTATCAATGACCAATGCTTATGTATTTTGTTCCATTTATGAATGAAAACTAGACTATGAATGACTTTGCTGCCTCTGTGAAGCACCATGTAGCATTGATTTTGCAGAGTTCTCTATAAATAAAGACATTATTATTTGAAAGAAAAAGTGTTTATTCATATCATGTCGTTTGAGCTCATAGAAACTTAAAAGGTTTCTATACTAATAGACCTTTAATATTCCACATAGTCATCTGATCCATTAATAATATAAAAAACGTGATTATTGCAGCTTTAAACTCAAGATATACATTCTTTTGAAAGATAGAGATCCACCTCCACCTGTTGGGGAATAAGACGGCATATTTGAAAAAAGCTTTGTAAAGCCTTTAGTGTTATTCATTACTCTACCTTCATTTGGATTCATCCAATGTGCCTTACAATGTCAACCATGTGGACACAACCCAGAAATCTTAAGAATCACACAAATACATCAAACTTCATCAAATATGCTGAACTGCTTCACGTGCTTCATTAAGAACAGTATGAGAAGAAGCTCCAGGGGGAGCTGTGTGAAGTCTCATAAATGTCCTCAAGTGATGTCACTTGAGTCAGGGTTGCTTAGGGTTGTTTAAAAATAATAATAGAAAAAAAAATCTGCAGGTGTGTAGACAAGGAGTGATTTTACCAGACCTCCGTAGTCTGCTCTCCTGGCCAGAGGCTCCGCGCTACATTAGCTGCTACTAGCATAACATCTCCCCTTCCTCTCACCCAACTGTCTGTGGTCCAGTGGCATTATGGGTAATGTAGTGCCCAATTTTGACAAGGAGGAGGAATGTGTCAAATAAAAAACGATGATATCTCTGGCTCCGCTGCGTTGATCATGAGTTCCAGTCAGGCTTTTGTGAAAGCTCTCATGCTCCTCCTCCTCCTCCTCCTCTTCCTCAAGTCATGTCACTTCAGGCTATCTTCAGCTCCTGTCTCTCAGCACAGGCGGTGGACACTGCCATCTTAAGTGGCCTGTCCGTTATCATGACACGCTGGCTGCCCTGGAGTCTGCTTAGCTTCCACACGCAGATGCCAGCGCACATAATAGCAGTTACCCTGGTGCATTCAGACACACATACACACACGCACACACTGTTCAGATGGCCGGGCCTGTAGTCTATGTCCATGTGTGGTAATGATTCCAGCAGCATCCTGTAACGGGGCAGAGCTAAGTTGCTTTAAGTTGGTTCTGGGGTCATGCCTTTTATGATGGAACAGTTGAGACAGTGCTGATGACCTATATATAACATCCAGGCCCAGATTATATCTGGAGTGTCTCTGTAGCTGCTGTACAGCTCTGTAGAAGTAGATTTCTTCACACTAGTACTTAGATAGTAGATAGTTGGAGGGATGGAGGCCATGAACAGTTACCTGGATGTCTTTACCTTCATGTCCCTGTGGCCCAGAGTAATAACGTCTATCGGTACTTATACATAATACTTGTACATTCATTGCTGGTTTAGCTCTGCAGATGGAGTTTGATGACAGACCGGACTTAGCCTCTTAATTTGAATTGGAAAGTCAGTTTTATATATAAAATTGTGTAATTTGTTTTTGCATTTCAACTAGCATACATGCTCATACTGAGACTATCTGTGATCACCTGCTATTGAAAATGACAACAATAACCCTCATAAAAGATTTCAAAGAAAACTCTACAAGACATCCAAAGACATTCATTCATTCATCTTCTATACCCCTTGTATCCCTTTCGGGGTTGGGGGGGCTGGAGCCTATCCCAGCTGTCAACGGGCGAGAGGCAGGGTACACCCTGAGCCGGTCGCCAGCCGACTGCAGGGCAACACACACACAAGCATTCACTCTCACATTCACACCTACGGGCAATTTAGAGTCACCAATTAACCTAATGAGCATGTTTTTGGTCTGTGGGAGGAAGCCGGAGTGCCCGGAGAGAACCCACGCATGCACGGGAAGAACATGCAAACTTCACACAGAAAGGCCCCCGCCTGACCCCGGGATCGAACCGGGAACCTTCTTGCTGTGAGGCACGCGCACTACCTGCTGCGCCACCGTGCCGCCCCATCCAAAGACATGATAAAGGGAAAACATTTTTCTCCTCTCATTATGTGACTCTTTACGTCATCTTACGTGTCCTTGAATGTGGTTGTTTGTGAGGGTAGTTGTAAGTGGAAAATTCCAAATCCAACAGGCCTGAAAAGTCTGGAAAGGAATCACCAAGGTGTCCTGGCACAGGACAGGATCCCTGGCATGTCAGAATTTGAGAACAGACACCTGGCAGATGCCAACGTCTCCGGGAATGCTTTAAAATGAGCGTCCATGTGTGGACTGATGAAGCGGTTGCAGTGAGTATTTCACCTCCCCTGTACTGCCTCAGCATCTGATTGTTTAGTTTGAACCTCGCCTTCCTATATTTAGACCAGCTTTAAGCCCGGTTTATAAAAAGACATGATGAAACGTTTTTGCCTCTCTGACTTCAACACCAAGCTCAGAAGGATCTCTTTACTGTCAGCTCTCAATATAGAGGCAGAGGTGATAAAGCTATTAATGCTGTCTACACTGTGTGTCCGTGAAGGCCTCAGCATCATTCACATAATTTTCATCCTCATCAAGCTATTCGGTGAATCCTCAATACTCTGAAATGAGTATGTTTCTCTGCTCATTTATTCCATGTTTATCTTCCACATGTCACTCATCTGGATCCCTCACTGATTCTTTAAGACACACTGTTAATTCATTTCACAGCATTTGATGGGGTTTCTGTGAGCTGCGACTGCTCTGATTACTGAGTGTGTGTTCTGTGGGAGCTATCTCTACAAGTGGGCTTTGGAAACAGATTGATCTCAAATGAACCCCTGCTGTGGGATCAGAGGGTGGGCGTGCTAAGTAGCAGGCACAGACACAGTCGAGTTTCCATCACTTCAGAGGACACAGCGTTATCTTAAAATTATCTCCTGAAGACTTACTGTAACCCCAACCATTACTTGTCTGACCCTAACCACATCTCCTTAAACTTAACATAAACCTGGCTTTTTTAATTTAATGAGTACATTATGGGGACTTGCATTAGGCCCCCCAAAGGAAGGCAAGTCCCTACAATGTGACTGTGTGAACAGATGAAAGGCTCCGCAATACATGTCCATGCACACACATTGATTTCAGTCAATTTTTACATTGATTTACATTAATTTCCTGGAGACTTATCCTAACCCAAACCATAACCACTTCTTGCAGAACCTTAGCCTAACCCTAACCGTAACAACTGACTCAAAAAGTAGGTTTTTCCCTTGGGTGGGGGGATTATCTCTATGGCCAGACAGACAGAAGGACAAGAGGATCTGATGCTGTAAACTTTAGTCATCTTAATGCCTCATGCTTAAGTCCTTCGGTGACTGAACCTCCTGAAGCTAAGTCTCTGTTCTCCAGCTGCCTCCTTCCAAATCTGCAGTTCAAGACAAAATGTGTCATCAGTCATCGAAAGAGTCCTCTGAATGGTAAATGATGGCTTCTTGTGTTATGGAGAACACAGACAGTGTATCATTTGATTTCCTGAGTATCCATTACACGCTGCTCTCTTGTTAAAAGAGCGCTTGTCAAGTGGTCACTGCGTCTTCAATACATCACATGAGAAGTGGAAGCCAGGCACCAGCTGAGAGGCAAACCATTGTTAACTGCATAGAAATGTTGTTTAATGCTACATACACCGAGGTAGCACTGAAGTAGCTTCACTTGTACAGTCCAATGCTACATGATACAGCAGTCCTTCTATAAATTCTATCTTTGTCAGATTTAGAATGTTCACCTTTAGCCGTGATGGCAGCGTCAGATCCTGCGCTGGTCAGTCCACCACTGAAATACTGCCTGAAATATTCATATCATGTATCTGAATGACTTTGTTGATTCCTGTCCTTTACTCTAGCGCCACCAGCAGGTCAAAGTTTTCACATAGCTCAACATCTACCTGGTACAAAAATTGATTGTAAACTTTTTTGCTCATGTTTTCCAGAGGATGAATCTGAATGACTTTGAGAGTTCACTAACTCTGCCTTTACTACCATGAGGCTGATGTTTGTGCCACCTCAGCAGTTTCAAACCTTTGTGAGGAGGAATACAAGACTTTTGATATAGCATCAGTGAAGCAAGTATGAAGAGCAGCTGTTGGAAACATCATACAGATAATAATGAGCATCATACAATAATAATCAGTATCAGCATGAGCAAATAAGATCCAGAACTTAGGATACCATCAGTTAAGAAAAAGTCATACAATGCAAGAGGATAGTAATGAGGCTAGATAAAGCTTTACCCCAGATCACTCACAAAAATCAGGTGGGGTCTATAAAAAGTCATCAACCAGTAAGATAGAGAGACTACATCTAAGGCTGGATGGATGATTAGAACAAACCCATTCCCTGTGTCAGCCATATTACTTGACACCCAAACAGCATTTGATTGGTTAGAATGGGATTTCTATTTTGTTGTGCAGGTTTTGTGATGGATCTGTAAATGGATAAAGGTTGAAAGTTCAATATTCATGGCCTGAGGATGCAGTGTTCACGAGTGGGATAATATTCTTTAATATATCCAGAGCAACTCGCCAAGGATGCAAAGAGCCTCAAACTCTGACACTGAACATGTGGAGGGAACAAATAATGGAAGTTGTTCCTCATGAAAAGATGCTGAGAAGACTGACTTTGAAAAATGATGTGTTGACAGAACAGAGGGACAGATTCAGTGGATATATGTCCAGAGGGAGGACCATCCACGTAGCAATGGAAATCAATGTCATGCTTCTGCATGATTTGCTCCAGGGGAAGGATAGATAAACGAAGGGGCCCGAAATAGATCCTTGGGGGACCCCACAAAATAGAGGAGTACAAGAGGAGGAGGCATTTCCAGTCCAGACAGTGACCTCTTTGACAGATAGATTTAGCAATGCAGCGCCACATCACTGATGCCAACGTAGTTCTTCAGATAGCTTATGGTCCACTGTGTCACCGGCTGAGCTCAGGTAAAATAAAGTGTACAGGCAAGTGTCGAAAGCAAGCAGGAGGTCATTGGTGACCTTGAGCAGAGTGGTCTCAGTGCTGTACGAGGAGCGGGGAGCAATTTTACGTTATCCAACCAAAACCTTTAAAGAGATTACAGTCATATGGCAGACGCTTTTATCCAAAGTGACGTACATATGAATTCACACACCGCCCAAGGATACCTCAGCATGTGGACTGCTGAGACCAGGGTTCAAATCACCGACCTCTTGATTGGCAGACGACCACTCTACCTCCTGAGCTACAGCCACCCAATGTCAGCCTGGAGATGGGTGTAACATTTCTTTAAACAGAGGAATCTAGAGATGCCTTTTTTCAAGTGGGGTAAACACTGACATGTTTTGAACTGGACAGGAAATACCAGGAGACAGAGTGCAGTCAATAATGGCTAAAATATCTGCACCTGAAATACAACTTTAAAAACCAAGTGGGAATGCAGTCTGCAGGGCAGGCCCTGAAAGAGGAGAAAGAGGAGAAAGGGGAGGAGTCTGCATCAAGCTCTTTAAGGTCAATGTTAAAGTTTCATTATAAAGGTAATAAGAAAATGTTCTGGGGTGGATTCAGCTGGCTTTCTAGGTAGAATTCATGTCTATGATTGTACACTGATAAGTGGACATTACATCTATTAGAGGAGCAAAGGAGGCACTGTGTTTATCCTTTTTACATTCTGCCGTCCTGCATTGTCTGTTTAAGCTCCTTCATTTTTCATTAAACCATGGCAGAGAAGAGGGTTTCAGCTCTTTACATCTGACTGCGGCTATAGAATCTAAGATCTTTACACGAGAGTCGTTACAAACGCTGACAGCTGGTATTAAAAAAATGTGCTTGAGGCGTTAAAAGGTTGACGGAAGAAAGGAACAGAGAGTGAATTTCAGGGGCGGGAGTGAATCACTGTGGGTGGTTTGGGGTCAGGAGCGAGGAGGAGTGGAGAATTGCGTTATGATCAAAAGTTTGCCGGTTAATTGTGGGTTTCTTCACTCAGATCCAACCACTGCAGGTACAGCCAGAGTCTGCAGAGGACTTAAACATTTCAAATCAGCTGATCCAACTTTAATTCCTGCTTAAGTTAATTCCACCCAAGTGAAGGAAAACGTCTCAAGGCCTTCGGCTCTGTTGAGAGAGAATGAGACAATCCGAGATCCACTAAAGAAGAAGAAGACGAAGAAGAAGAAAAGTGAAATGCTGTTTCCTGCTGTGTAGATGTATACTAAGCAGTGCTGCTCTCTTTCTATCTGACTGTGGGCAAATGTTGAAATCAGATTTAAATTTCAAGCGTTTCCTTTAAACCTCTGTTCACACTTTCAAACATTGTGTGTTTGTGTGTGTCTGTCGAGATGGGTGCAGGTGGGCGTCATGCTTCACAGCCCTCACTGTAGATCACACTCATGCAGCGAACGGCAGTCTGTTTCTGAGAGTTACATCATGGCCACAAAAGATCTGACTGTGAAGTAACAGACGTTTATTTGAGTCCTCCCCACCGGACATTACAACTTTGTCAGCACACCGCGTAGACTCGTGTATGAGCAGCTCTGACAGGCATGCATCTGTCTGCCTGTGTGTTGGACTAAGCCTTTGTCTGCCTCTGTCAGACACATTTAAATTGTGTGTGTGTATATGTGTGTGTGTGTGTATGCACGCTCTGTGAGGAAGACTTGTTTTCTGCTGTGAGTGTGTGAAGAGGGCTTGTAAGGCTCCTCTGTTTTCGTCTGACTTCCTGTTTCCTGCCCATGAATGGGCCAACCACATCACTACGTGTAGAGGAGCTGGGTGGTGACCTCGGCTCTGTGTCTTTCTGACATGTCTGTAATTAGACTGTGTTTTGAACAGTGAGCCAGTCATATTCTCTGCTCGCTTCATGTACGTTGGACGCTGTGTCTGACCTCAGTGTCCTCATCCACGTTTCTGTTTGGCTCCTCTGCAGCTTTGAGCAGCAACTCCTCAGTGAAGAATGAACACCTGACCCCTTCATTGTTCTTATTGCTACTCAGAGTCTAAAATCATGTGTGTCCTCACAGTGTGGGTGTGTGGGAACTTTAAACCAGTATTTTGAGTGGTTGTATCCCTCTGATCTTCTTCTAAAGTAGTGACATTTTAGTTTTCTATTTACTAATTTGCAATATTTGCAATTTTTGCCTTAAATAATCCATAATCCATACAGGCATCTACAGCCTTGTGTAATTTACCGATGTCTTCTTGTGTGTGTCTGTATGTGATCATGATGCTGCCTGTTTCACCCCCTCCACCGCTGATGGTGGTTTTATGTTCATGATAGAAGACAGTCCATCTGTCATCACTGATGAACCCTGTTCATCACTTGTTAGTGTCCTCTGGAGACGGTGTCTGTGGGTCAGTGAGGGTGATCAGCACCACAGTAGCTTCAAATGGACTTCAGGTTAAGATAGTATCTATGAGCCGTGTCGTTTCGACAAAAAAGAAAACTGCAGAGGAGACTGAGTGCAAGTTTAACACTGAGCAGAGTGAACAGCTGTCTGACCAGATGTTGGCTGTGGGATGTTGCAGTTTGATTGTCTGCCAACCGCAAAGAGGACAACGAAGCAGAGGCTTTTATGAAAACATATGACAGTGTGTTTAAAATGAGACTGCTGAATCTGGACGCACCTTAAAAGGTTTAACTACAGTGATACCAGGAAAAACAAGAGAGATTTTGACAGCTGAATAGTCTGCATTAAGTACATCTAACCTGTATTACAGGCTCCCTGTGGTGCTTGCCAGTGTTACGTGCGTCTGTATAAGGAGTGCTGGTATGTGTCAGGAGGGTTTGGACAGCCTCCTTTCATCGATACCTGTCAAATGTTGCTGCTGTCCTCTCGATAGGCTTTGTCTATCTGAATAGAATTGACTGGGTCGTTTAATTCATGGTGTTGTGTCACACTGGAGGCCTGTTTAGTGTTTGCCTTTGTTGACTTCCTGTTTTCTTGCTCCAGCTTTGGGGAGCATTCATGCTCTCCCAACCAACACTAATAAGTTCAGTTTTTGTGGTAATGACTTTGTTTTGAACATATTTTCTCCTGTAGAGCTGAATGCTCACATCTCTGTGTGTTTTCTTCTAGAGTCCAGCGCCATGAAACTGAATCCCCAACAAGCTCCACTCTATGTGAGTATCTGTCTTCATGGCACCTCATCATCACGACAGGTCACACACTGCAGAATGCAGTTTTATTCAGTTTTCTGTAGCTCAGCATGAGTTTACCACATCAATACTTTCTTAATGCTAACTATATTTTGGACGGACGATTCCTATAGCCATTATCTTGTGCCAGTAAGGTACTTATCAGCTGCTGCTTGTTAGCAGCTACAGGTTAAAGCTAATTGTGGCTAACCCTTAGCAGCTGTAAAACAAATTAGTTTTACACAAAAATAGTACTTGTCATGGTTGTGATTTACTGGCTGTTATTGAGCTCATAATCCAGCAATAGATTAAGTCTGTGAACCACTGCTCAGGGCTAACAGGTCAGTATTTGCCCCTTTTCTTCTATGTTTGATGCACATTATAACTCTGGGGCAGCTTTGGCTCAGGAGGTCGAGGTTGAGGTCGAGTTGTCCTCTGATCAGGCGATCGGAGGCTCGACCCCCTTCTCCTTTAGTCCACATGTCGAAGTGCCCCTGGTTAAGATACTGAACCCCAAATGTCTCCTGATGCTGTGCCACTGGTGTGTGAGTGCCTGTCTGTGTGTGTGTTTGAATGGGTCAACATGGAATGTGGCATGTGTGTCGTAAAGCACTTTGAGTGGCCAGTAGACTAGAAAAGCGCTATTTAAATGCAGTCTATTTGCAGGACTTTTTACTGGCTAACGAAGTGTCCTGTTTGTTATTGACTTACTCAAGAAAACACATCTCAGCCCTCAGCAACAGATAGTGTGCAAGCTCCAGTATGATGTATGCATATACTGTACATGTGAATGTAGTTAGATATGTGTTTTGTATTTGGTACAAACAAACAAGTTTGAATTATTTAAATGCTCTAAAATACCACAAGTACAACATATTTCTCTCTGTAGTGTTCCCAGCAGTACAGCGCCTCAGATATGTGCAAGGCTGTCTTCTGTGCACAAGTGTTGGACTCTTGTTTCACACTCTTTTTGTCTCTGACTCTGGGTTTGTGTGTGTGTGTGTGTGTGTGTGTGTGTGTGTGTGTGTGTGTGTGTGTGTGTGTGTGTGTGTGTGTGTGCGCACTCAGATGAGAGACAGACAACAACATATTTGTGGCTCGAGTCAACCGTTCATTAAAAGATATGTTTTGGTCACAGGGAAATTACACAGCAGCACCCCGGTGGGATGTTTACACTTTCTTTCCTGCTGACCACACAGACACATTTTAAACATGGAACCTGAAAAAGCACAATTGTTGTTGTTTGTTGTATGATACAAACCCACTGTTCTTATACTGAATTTGCATAGTTTTAGGATAAAGTGCAGGATGACTGATGTTGTGTTTGAAACTGATGTTACAGCATATGAGTGAAGGTGTTTAACATGATGAAATGCTGAGACACTTCTATGTGTGTGTGTGTGTGTGTGTGTGTGTGTGTGTGTCTTTTGCTTGAGTGAGAGGTCTGAAACATTCCTGTGTGCTATTGGTAGCCTGTGTTTGTGTGGGCGTGGCTGTTGACAGGCTTTTAACTGCATGTTCAGCAAGAAGTGTGTGTGTGTGTTGTCTCATGTTTCACAGAGCAGACGGGCGTAAATACAAGAGCAACATACGAACACATGCATGCTCTAAAGGCTCTGTTCATGTCTTTTAACCCTTAAATGCATCAGAGTTCAAACCGTCCAACATACCTCGGCTCTGTAGCCGCCAGGCACTATTATAAAGCAGATTAAACCATTCATTAAAATCATATCGCTTGAAAACCTTTCAGAATATACAGTTATTAGATTTTTATTTTTATTTTTTTTTTACAATAATTTATATTTATGTCATAAATGTACCAGTGGAGCCTGTTATATTTCAGGTTTATATTGCACTTTACTGTAACCCTAATCAGTCAGCACAGCAATCACTAATCACAATCACTTACTTGTGGTCATTGCAACATGATCGTGTGTTCTGTGCTCCATTGTTTTGCTTTGTTTTGGACAGATGTGACATCTCCAGCATTTTTGCGGAACTGTTTCTGGACAAACCAAAGACTTTTCGAGCATCCATCAGCTCATGGCACCTCTTGTCTTTCCTCTAGCCTTGGCTACAACAGCCGAAGGCCGAGTTTTTCCAGGAAAGCGTGGCGGTTGTGAGATCTTCTTAAATTTCCAAGTTGGAAATTTGGCCAGGAAACGTATTTGGATGTTTATAGCAGTAACATTGAGGTTGTTAAGGAAACTATATAAGCTTCCCTCATCAGTCAGAACTCCCCTTGGGACCGCTGCTTGGACGGTATGTTGACTGTCATTCAGATTTGATGTCGTCTGAGCTGCCGTCAACATTCTCATGCTCCAGTTCTGCTTTTAAATCATCTGATTCATAAATGGCACAAAAACAAATTCCTCCTCATCAGTGGCCTCAGGGTCTCTCACGGCCTTTCAGACATTTTAGAGAAAAACATTAGAAAAACAACACTTTTTATCAGTTTTGACATAGTGACTCCAGAACATTGTGAAAGACAAATAGTTTGAGGAATACCAGGGAGTTGGACACTTTATTGAATTACATTACGTTACATTCATTTAGCTGACACTTGTATTCAAAGTGACTTTAAGTAAGTCACTGGTTAACTGAAGCTGCTGTGTAGAGGTGACATAGTATAGTACACAGCTCAAATGCCCTACCTGTACCTGTCTTTCACTGTAAAATGTGTAACCTTCAGCGTGTAGAGCTAATTGGGATCATTTGTTTGTGGTTAAGGTAATAGGAGGTTGTAACTACACGTCACTTTAGTGGACGTGTTCATATACCAGTTTTCTTCATCTGAAGTAAGTTGTTCCAGAAGGTTTATCAGACTGTGTTGTTATACTTACATGTTGACTGCTGTGTGATAAGACACGGACACATTGGCAGCGTCTGGATTTGCATCATTGCGAGCTGACTCGTAGGTCTACACCAGTGTTCTGTTTCCCAGTTAATGTTGTGTCTTAATGGTGTGAATTGTGCCTCAATGGGAAGGGCGATCTTCATTTCTTCCTGGTGCATTTCCACTTGTATTCAGTGTTTTTCCTCCATACTCCAATAGTCCTGTTACTTAGGACCCATGGCAGGTGGAGAGAGAGTCTGATATCCACACATTATCATCATGACAAACATGCGCAGTGTCAGTCCGACACTCAGCTCTGAGCTGGCTCCTCCTCTTATCTAGAGCCTCTTCCTCTCCATACTTGTTGAAGGTGTCCAGAGAAATGAAGTTGTCGTGATCACCGTGGAGGGCAGTCTAGGTTGGTCCACTTCTCAGTACAGCAGTGGATTGTTCAGACATCTAATAGTTGCCAAGAGGAAGTAAGTCTGTACTTCAATGCATGTTCTTGTGGAGGTGGACTCAGGACCAGTTTCTGTTGTGCTTTGCTCCTTGATTTCATCAAAAACACTACCATGTCTGCTCTTGCTTGTAGCCTCTGTCTGTGGTATTTTTTTTGGTGTCTCTGAGGCTTCAGATGTGGTCCTGCTCAGCACTTCCTTACCTTTGCTATTAATGCATCTCTTGAGACTTCTGCACTTGTGAAGTTATAGTCAACAGTCAAGGTCTTTATACCTTGGATCCAGTAGCCTTGCAACCGATTATAATGGCTCAGTTTCTTCATGTCTGAAATATCTGTTTACAGCCTCAAGGAGGGTTCCTTTCATGGCCTTAATATCCTTGTCGGCCTCTTGGGATGGGGATGACATCAGATGCAGATGAAGAGCTTACCTCCCTTGTCGACTACTCAGATTCACATTCAGGATTCAGGATTCCTTTATTGATCCCCGAGGGAGCTTCAATGGGGTTTTCTGCTACCCCTCAGTGGTTTGCAGTCACCTTGGCTGGCTGTTTGTACTCTGCTGCATATGGGGCCATTACTGTGCAGTAAGGCCCTCGATCAAGTAATATGTTCTACCTCGTTTGTGCATCTTGTTGTAGACACTTGGGTGCCATATTTAGCTCCATTTGAATGTCCTCCAAGCTGAATACACAAGTGGTGAGTGCTGAAGTGACCCAGCTGCACCCTGGAATAACCTTTTTGGGGAGGCTGAGCAGCATCATGCCTGATAACTGGACCACATCCTTCGGTTCCCCTTTTTAAAATTGGGAACCACCCCCCAGTCTGCCACTCCACAGGCATCGTTCCCAATTTCTGTTTGATCCTGAAGAGCTATATCAGCCAAGACAGCCCAACAATGTCCACAGCCTTCAGCATCTCGTGGTGAAACTCATCCACACCTGGTGCCTTGAACCTGAGGAGCTTCTTGACTGCCGTGGAGACTTCTGCCAGGGATATGAGTGAGGCATCCCCCGAGACTTCAAACTGTTCCTCCTCCATAGAGGCCATTTTGGTGTGCGGGATGACGTTTGAACAGGGGTTTGGCAGGCAGGCAAGGAGGAAGGTGAGCGGTAATTCTGTGGCAAGGGGAAAGACAATGAATGACAAGTTAGACAATAACAAATAGAAATGGAGATTTGCTGACCACTGTAAAGCATCGACTGCAATACTGGAGAGGTGAACTGATTGAGGACGGGTGTTGGATGAGCTATGACAGTTTGGTCAGCAGCAACTGAAATCACATCATGGTCACTATAATAGAAAGCAGTTTGACATGCAATGATTTGTTGTTGCTATACACATGCTCTAGTAAGGGACCACTTGTATGAGTTGGGAACTTCACATGCTAATGAAAGCCATGTCTTTCCATTATTTCATGATTGAGCACAGACTGGTGCTCAGTGTGGACATCAGTATTAAGTTGATAAATGTGTTGTGGAACAGTCATTGAAGAGCTGTGTAATCTGTACACAGTTAGAATTCACAGTTCAGCACTGTTTGGGGTCTTGATGTTAACACAGTGGAATTCTACACCAGTGTCATCCAAAGTGGGGCCTCCTTTTCCCCTGGAAGTCCACCACAAGCTCTTTGGTTCTGCTGATACTGAGCTTCAGGTGACTGCTGTTGCACCATGTGATAAAGCTCTCTGTCAGTCCTCTGTACTCTCTGTAATTCACTGGAATCATTCATACATTTTTTGCCAAAAATAGAGTTAATAGCTTTTATTTTATATTATTAAGTGTTTACTTCATATATGAGTATTGACAGACATGGATGAAATGCAACTTGACTCGTTGGCAGAGGCAAACAACCGCGAGGCGACAGACAGACTTTTGTGAAGTGTCTGTTTGAAATTGCCATCAGCTGATTTCCTACATGTAAATAACAAAAAATACGTTCACTTCTCATTAACCAACTGTCAAACCTGGATACTAATCAATGGATTGATACAGTAGATTTGCTAACATCAGTATGTGGTGTGGAATCTGAAGGACAGCTGGAATCCCTGCAGCTCACTGTGTGCTGCTGGACTGAGGCTTCATTCACAGTCTCGACTCTGATTGCTCTGACTGGGGTAAAGTGCACATGAAGATGGTGTGTGTCATGTAAGGTGTGTGTCATGTAATATCTACCTGTGCGTTTTCATATCAAGCTAATATATAGCATCTTTGTCTTTGCTCAGGGAGAGTGCGTGTTGACCGTTCAGCTCGACGATGACGATGTGTGTCGTTCTGAGGGAGAAGAAGAGGAACAGGAGGAAGTGGAGTTCTATCTTTTATTCTCAGGATCCACCCAAAGACATCTGACAAGCACATTACGAGTCAGCCACGTCACACTGCAGGCTGTGTGTCCAGGTACATCACACTCAAACACACATTAAACACACGTACCAGTGACTTGTCTCTGATTCATGGATTTATAATTACTTATTTATTTACCTATAAACCCATATGGTCTTTTTATAATTATTTTAAGTGATTCACAGAGTGGCATTTTCTGAGATGAAAGAACAGCTTCAATAAAAAGCTGCCCATTTCATTTCAAACACATGAATCATGGTGGATCAGTGACAAAGTAACCTGTTTAACATTGACACAAGCTTTGAACTGTATTGTAATGTTACTATGATAACAGGTTGGTGGATGAACAAGGCCACCTTCAGACCACAATGTGAACCCTGTGCAAACACTGAATCCTCTTGGCTGGTATTCAATGATGATCTCCAATATCTCAAGCCAAATCAAAGTTGAGCTCCTATGAAGGACAGGTGATTCGGTTGGGTCAGAATTAACTACATACTACAATAAGTCACAAAGTGACAACATTTGTACAGTATGACTGGAAAAATTAAATGAGTGAGAATAGTGTTAGTGTTAAAAAGAGAAATTCAGAGCTGCCCAGTGGTGAGCCTGACATGACAGTTTCTGTGAAATATGAAGCTGGAACCAGCAGCTGGTTAGCCTAGCTTAGCATAAAGACTGGAAACAGGGGGAAACAGCTAGCCTGACTCAGTCCAAAAGTAACACAATCCACCTGCCAGCTCCTCAAAAGCTCGCTGATTGACAAGTTATATACTGTCTGTGTAATTTGAACAAAGACGTGTAAAAGTGTAAAAATGTCATCTAGTGTTGATGTGTTTAACAGTTTGAATCTAGTAAAAGTAAAAAAAAGTAAAAGTAATAAATTCTTAAAATTTGGTTATATGATTTCAGCGTGGTGCATTGCAGGTGGTTGTATTACACCTGATATCATGTATCTTATCTTTTTAGAGAATTCCCAACAGTTGACACAACCCTGAGAAGCTTCTATCCCTTGCTTTTAAACAGGAAGTTAGGGCATAATCAGTAACTTGCATATATGTATACAGTCACTTTAAAGTGTTCCAACAAAGAAATATCAACAATGCAAGTTGTTTAGGGGGGCTCGTCATGTACAAAGTTGTGCCTGAATCAACTTTGAAGTCTTTAGCTGTTGGATATTTGATATCTGTTGAAAGTTTTCTTGAGTTGAGTTTAAAGTTAAAGCCATAACAACTGTCCCTGTGTGTGTTTGTGCGTGTAGCACATAATGTGTGTGAGCAGGTCTTGGTGACTTTATGTTTGGCTCGGCCTGGTGGACCAGTGGACACACACTCACAGGAGACCTTCTGCTTTGTACAGGTAACAGCTCAGTCCTTTCACTGAATTAAACTGGACACTTTCTGTTGTTGATGAGAGAGGTCAGAGGAGAATGGCCAGATAAGATGTAAATTGTAAATTAAATAACCAGACTTTACAATGGAAAAGCATCTGTGAACACACAAAACATGGAGACTCTAAGTGGATCGGTTGCAGCAGCAGAGCACCAGATCTCAGTCAAACAGAGCTCCTTCAGTGTGTGTTGAAATGAGAAATACACAGGATGAACAAGCAGTCGACACATCTGCTGCAGCTGCATGATGCTGTCATATCATCATGGAGCAGAAACGGAAATGTTTCCAGCGCCTTGGTGAATCCATGACACCAGCGTTTAGGCTTCTGGGAGCAAGTCAGTAATGGAAAGGTGGACCTAATAAAGTGGCCACTGAATGTTTATGCAGTGTAAAAATTAGAATATGACCCTTCTGGGACACGGCCCAGCAGTGCTAACCAAAAGTAAACAAACCGGTGATCTGCCATTATTGTTGTTGTTTCTCTGTTTGACATGTAGACATGGATGCACAGGAACAGAGTTTTGAAAAATTTCCACATTACATAATACAGAAGGCATTCAGTATTTTAGCAACCTAAAACTCTTCTGCATGTGGACAAGAGGCCAAAACTGAGAGGAAAATATGTGTTTCCAAAAATATTTTGTATACATGCAGACAAGACCTGAGAGACACTGTTCCCATGACAGTTTGTCCACCAGAGAGCGCTGACAAGTTCATCTTTACACTGTAAAATGTCCCACTCACAGTATATGTCTTTGTCACAAGTCATTACAAAACAAATTTTAGGATATCAGCTGATATAAGTGATTTTCTTACTCTCAAACATCATCATCCTCTAGTAATAATGTGTGGTGCCTTTTCTGTATTTATTACAGCGCTGCCATCAAATGGACATTCTTGGATATTCTAAATGACCTCAAAAATATCTGTGACATTTCTGTACTGCGAGCAGACATTATGCTTTTCATGTTAGAAAGTGAAAAACCATTATGGTGTTTGAAATTTTGAACTCCTGAACTCTGAGCTCCTCAGCTCGTGTCGAAATGTGGAAGTCATGACTGCGCATCATGACCAACTCATGACTCGTCATTGAGTTGGACGAGCTCATTAAAGGGCACCACACACTTGTCCGTTATGGGTTTGAGTTTTTCAGAATAAAGATGGCAGCATCAATATGTGTGTTGTGTGTAGGACTTGGCTCTGGACATGGCCCACTTCCTCCTGGTCAACACGGCTCCACAGGAAGCATTACTACTGGATGATGAGCAGGTGAGTATGAGAGACACTGAGGGCTCTGAAAGTGTTACACGCATTTGATAATAACTTGTTTTCATTCAGAATAAAATGTTTTTTATTCGAAGTCTTCATTTAGAATTCAGTCTTCATCTAAAATTTGTTTTCATATTGTTATTGTTAGAAATATCACATCACTCGGATCACAGCATGCAAAGAAATGTTTTTAGAAGGAGAGAGATGGACATAAAAGAAAAAAACAATGAGACGAGTGTTATTTTTGACTGGTCTACATTTTGTGTGTGTCAGATTCCATTGAAAGAGTGTGAGAAGTTGGATCAGAGTCTCGCCCTGGCCCTGAGACACCTCACCCTGCCCCACCAGAGCACTGCAGCAGGAACACCCTCACACACACACACGCAGACAGATGTGGACACACAGATGGCTGATGCACACGGTGATGCAGAGAGACACAACACAGAGACACACGAGGAAACCTGGATGGACGTCTCCACAGTGCTGGACAGCTGCAGTGGTGAGTTAGAATGCTTTTATTTTGAAGTTTGATCTCATGGTTCTAAAGGTTTGAAGCAGCTGTTAGCTGAAGCAGCTCCATCTGTGACCTCTGCTCTCTGTATGGTGCTCCATGACTCTGTGAGTGCTGAGGTGACAGCTACTGCTAGCTAGACACCCTCTGACACTCCCATCCTCCCAAGCCCAGATAAAAGTTTTTTGTATTCTCTGTTTCTAATTAATACTTCAACATTTGATGAGATAAAAAGAAAGCTGTTTGATATAGACCCTAAAAAATGTGGTAAAATCCATTTTTGTGTCATTTATTAATGTAATGAAAATGATATCATGTACTGCGATCGACTGGTGACCGGTCCAGGGTGTACCCCGCCTCTCACCCGTTGACAGCTGGGATAGGCTCCAGCCCCCCGCAACCCTGAAAGGGATAGGCGGGTATAGAAGATGAATGAATGAATGAATGATATCATGTAGGTTGATGAAAAAAAAAAACAATTTAAGTTAGCTTAAAAACTGAACATGTTAGGCTTTGAAAGCTACCAGTAAACCTCTGTAGTGGTGTAATCCTGCTCTGAGCTGAGTGATTTTCCTTCTGCCTCACATTTCTCTTTCCACCAGGAGGTGTCCACCTCGCTCCGTTGTATCTGATCACTTGAGTCCGCCCTCTCACCTTTTGTCTTTTTTTCTTCCTCTCCAGCTGTGTCTCAGTGCCAGAAGCTCTCCAGCCTGCTGCACTTGGCAGCCAGTCATGGTCTGAGAAGAGTGGCATCGTTCCTCCTGCAGCAGCCGGGAGGCAGGGAGGCACTGAGGAGGCCCAGCACCCAGGGACTAACTGCAGCATGTCTGGCAGAGAGCAGAGGACACCAGCAGCTGGTGGAGCTCTTCAAACAGTGAGTACCTGCTAAAGGATTGTATCTGTTTTCTTTTCTTTTCATATTTCAATGTTTGGTTTGAATACATGTTATTCGAATGATAGGATGTTATTAGTTTTATTGTGAAAAGGGCTGTAAATGTCTTTTTAGCTGTCTCTGGATCAGCCCTACTTACTGTAGACACACAGCTATGCTGACAAAGTTTGTGCTCAAGCTCTAGTGAAGAGGTGCTACCATGAGTTCAACTACAGTATACTTGTACAACTGGTG
This sequence comes from Chaetodon trifasciatus, assembly GCA_037975065.1. Lineage (NCBI taxonomy): Eukaryota > Metazoa > Chordata > Actinopteri > Chaetodontiformes > Chaetodontidae > Chaetodon > Chaetodon trifasciatus. The sequence goes on along the minus strand of JBBMOE010000002.1, from coordinate 3,677,949 downwards.
TAAGATGACTAGGCTTCTGTGTGTACATGTCTGGGATAATGTTTGTGAGGTGTTCAGTCAGGGTGGAGTAGCTGTTGTTTATCATAGTGCAGTTGGGCTTGATGCTACAGTGTCTCCTGTCAGACAGCAGAGGCTCAGACATTAACATCTCTCTAAGTAAGTGTCCTAACAGAGGGTGCATTCAGAACTGCCTGCTGTGTGGTGAAGCATTACATCCATCAGACATGATGAAAAACAGTGAGTAGCTGTGCAAAGGGAGGATGCATCTCATCAGAGGCAGACATGATCATGATCACATTGCTTTGTCATGTCAGATAGACTTCCTGCATGCCTTTTCTGTTGCTGTTGCTATATTTTTTGCAGAGTCATTTTCTATGGCGCCACATATTTGAACAGTTTCTCTGGTCTGTCTTATGATGGATTCTGTGTACTATGTGCACTGACATGTGTCAGCAGCGCTGTGGACACAAACATCTCATGCATAGTTCCAGATGTGGCCAGAATGGAAAAGTAGTTCAAAAGTTCAGAAGTTCAGAATTTTCCCTCTTTCATAATCTGTCAACAGTAGGTTTAGGCTTTCAGTACCTAAACTCCACGAGTTTGATTCAACGTTCCACAAAAGAAAACAGAATGACATATATGATATGATATGATATGACAGGACTATGTAAAACAGGAGTATATAATGTTTGTAATGATGGTGGTTCATTTTCATTTCTCCTGTCATTGGAAATCTTGAGATAAAGATAGAGATTTCCTATTTTGTTTGTGTCGTGTGCACAGGATGCATGTGCACGAGCATACAGCTGGCACGATTCACATCCTGCGTTTCACACCCTATTTTCAGTGATTGTCAGTCAGTGCTGATAAGGCACCAATAAATGTAGCAATGTTCCAATGAAGGCGGTGAAAAACAAGGTTAACGTGGATGTGACCAAAGGAGGATTTAAAACATAATAATAGACTTTGATAAAGTTTGATAGGCAACAGACCTGTTTAATTAAGCTCCAGGATACACAGGAAGTTTAGGTGAGAAACACTGAACAGAAACATACCTGTTTGTTTAATAATAATAGTAATAATGATAAACTCTATTTGTATGGAACCTTTATAGAATTTTTAGAATTTGCATTTTAAGTGCTTCACATAAAAAAGACATAGAATGAACATAAAACAGTGACAGAAAATTAATATAAAATAAGTTAGTAAAAAATAAAATAATAATAAGAGAAGATAAGAGAAGAAAACCCACTTGACAACATTAGTAAAAATAGGATACATGAAAATAAAGACAATGCATGAAATACAATGGAATATAAAACTACTTAATAATAGTAATAAAACCGAGTACATAGAATGCATCAAATCAAGTAAAATACAATATTTCAAAAGAAGTGCAGCGGTGCATAAGCATGAGGCAAAGCACACAAGTTTCAGGAAGAAATATCAAGAAGTCAGGGCTAGTTAAAGGTTAAAGAGAAGACTTAAGTTTTTAGCTTTCTTGTAAAAGTATTTAGCTATCCGGATTCCTTGATATCCAGGGAGTGTGTTCCTCAGCTTTGGGTTATAATTGACAATGGCTGCATCTCCAGTTTTCTTTCAGCTGTTGCTGGAAACCTCCAATAAACCAGAAGCAGATGATCGCAGTGTTCCTGAAGGCAAATAATAAACAAGGGATTTAGCAATGTAGCTTGATCCCAGCCCATTATGGGCTTTGTATACAAGCAGGAGGACCTTCAAATCAATTCTGAGTGTGACAGGAAACCAGTGCAGAGCAGCTAAAACTGGACTGATGTTCTCTCTCCTCTTGGTTTGTTAATAGTAGAGCTGCACAGCTTTGAATGAGCTTAAGTCTCAGTTGTTTTTCAGGAAGTCAGTAAATAGTCCGTTACAGTAATCGAGTCTTCTTGAAATACAGGCATGAATCAGTTTAGAAGACTGTTTATCTGATGGTGCTGGGGATGGCTGCTGTTTTTAGTTTATTGTGTTTTTCTTGTTTTCTTTTGTTATTTGCCTTTTTTTTTTTTTTTTACAACAGCACACTGTCCAAGCGAGTCCTTTCATACAATATGACAGAGAACATCTACACATCAGATTGTTTGTGGACAACACTTTTTCACCACAATCACCCAACTCTGGAGAATACCCATGCCTGGGATTACCTGCTGCTGCAGGGCCAGGGTCATGGTCAGGCTCAGTTAAGGTGCAAACTGACCTCCTCTACGAGTATTCTTCCAGCAAATGTCCAGTCAGTGGATAATATGCTGGGTGAACTCAGGAGCAGGACGGTAACATTATGGTTTTCACAGAGACTTTTCTCGACCCTTTGATCCTGGACTCGGTCATTGATCCGGGGAACTCTCCATTCACCATCAGGACTGGACAATACAATCTGGGAATAGCAAGGGGGAGGTGTCTGCTTGATGATCAACAACCAGTGGTGCTCAGAAATGGAGATCATGTCTATGGGCTGTTCCTAACTGCTAACAGCTCCTAACTGAGGGCACCTTATGATCGGATGGCAACCTTATTATCTCCTGGGGGAGTTTACATGAGTCATTCTCACAGCGGTGCACAGTCCGTCACACGCCAGCGCCAACTAACAAAACCTTCACATTCAGTTCTTAAATGTTTATTTTTATGTATCTTCCTTGTCTTGTAGATCTACAAATTCCTTCTGTTGTATAATGTTGGAGCAGTGACTACAAGTGACTTGCATGCATTAGAAAGTCCCAATAATGGAGACACGGTGGATAACACTGTCACCTCACAGCTAGAAGGTCCCGGTTCGAATCCCGCTGTGGGCGCTGGTGGCGTGTCCTCCACCATGCCTTCGGTGCCTGCTGCTCAAGGAAAATGGGCCTTTCTGTGTGGAGTTTGCATGTTCTCCCCGTGTTCACCTGGGGTATCCTCCTTAAAAATACCCCACTAAAAACATGCAAGAGGATCACCACCTGACCAATGGTGACAACAATGGAACTGGTCCCCGGGCACCAGTCGACTGGCAGACCACCGCTCCTGGTCTGCCGCGGAGGAAGGTTTGACCATGGATGGGTCAAAAATGGAGAAAGAATTTCACAAATGCATGGCGTGTGCAGTTTCCCTCCTCAACTCTGCATGTTGTGTGTAAAAATTGTGATGAATAAAGGAATCTTAAAGGAATCTTAATCTCTTGAGCCAGTGGCCTCTTCTAGCTGGATGATGACTGTATGTAAGTCTGCCCTTTATGCCTCCATAAAGGGCAGACTTACACACAGTTCTTATTGGTGTTATTGAGATAATTATTGAAATCCATCAAATAATTGTTTCTACCAGTATAAAGAAGAAAAATATCATCAAAACATCTAATGAGATCTAATGCATGTTGTTGCTTATGTGATTCATTGCACGACATATTCAAATTCCCAGAGTCCCAAATGACAGGAAAACATATTCAGGGACAAAACTAGCACTGGTCCCTTTACATTGTGTGAACTTACATTGTCTGTCTTGAAACAGGAACATGTTGTTATACAACACCCACTCAGTAATTTCCATGATAAAGCCTGGAGGAGGTTCTCCCTCTATCTGACAGATAAGAGCTGACTGCTGAAGGCCATCAGAATGATCAGTATCAGAGTATAGTGCCTTTACATCCATTATAACTACAAAGTCCCAGATTGTATCATTAACATTAACATCTGTCTGTCCCGAACATTTGAAAGTAGCTTATGAACAAAGGGTTGGCCAGCTTTACCTCAAGAAAACTTCAACCTCACAGGAGTTTACAACTTTACAACCGTGACAGTCCAGTCCCCGTCCCCAACAAGATCCTTTATCACCACCTGCCTCCCTGACGCACTGGCACTCCACCCACTTCAGTTTGCATACAAGCCTGCACAACAGGTCAATGGACGATGCCACCACACTGCCCTGTCCCACCTGGACCAGAAGAGCGTGTATGTGTAATGCTGCTCATTCACTGTAGTTCAGCTTTCAATGTGCTCTTCAAGCTGAGGGATCTGGGACTCCACTCTGCCCTCTGTGACTGGATCCTGAACCTCCAGATCAGCAGACCCCAGGCTGTGTTGATAGGTAGCAGCACAATCTCCATCCTGACTCTCAACATGGGAGCCCCTCAGGGCTCAACCCTTTCCTGAACTTCCTGCTAACACACAACTGCGTGGTCTCCTACATTTCCAACACCATCCTAAAGTTTGCTGACAAGATGACTGTCATAAGTCCGATCACCGGTGACGTTTAGACGGTCTACAGAGAGGAGGTCAGAGCCTCGACTTCTTGGTGGCAGGACAACAATCTCCATCTCAATGTCAGCAAACTAAAGGAGCTGATTGTGGACTTTCAGAAGCAACAGGGAGAAGGACAAACACCCATCATCATCAATGGAACTGCAGTGGAGAGCGTCAGCAGCTTCATGTTGCTCGGGGTAAACATCAGTGAGGACCTGACCTGAACTCACCACAATGACAGCATCATATAGACAGCAAGACAATGGCTCTTCTTCCCTTGCAAGCTGAGGGTGCTCAGCATGGACTCCAGGATAGTTTTCAGCTCCTACAAGTGCACCACTGAGAGTATCCTGACCGGGTGCATACGGCCTGGTTTGGCCATTGCAGCACCCTCAACTGTAAGGCATTATAGAGGGCGGTGAACACCTGGATGGAGCTGCCACCCACTGAAGACCTCTACACAGAGCTGTGCAGAAAGATGGCCAACGGGATCATTGAAGACCTCAACCACCGCAGCCAAAAAGTGTTCTTTCTGCTGCCATCCAGCAGACAATACCACAGCATCCAGTCCCACCAGGCTCAGGGCCAGCTTCATCCCCCAGGCCATAAGACTGATAACTCTTGAGCTCTGAAGCTCATCACTATGACTATACTTTTACTTGCATCTTATTGATACAGATGTTAAAACAGCTTAAACTTCTATTCTCATTCTCATTTTCTTTTTATACATTGAGCATTGTTGGAGGGGAGAATTAGGAATTTAATTGGCAGTGACTACTTCACTGTAACTGTTGTGCATATGATGGAGCAACAAACCAAATTAGAGGTTAATACTGAACCATTGTTTTTGGTGAATCCAGTGGTGCGATCGCCCCAGGAAGAAGGGAAAGAGAGCCGTGATAAGAGCTAAGCTAACTCAGTTTGAGCCTAAGGCTATTCCACTACCCAGCCTGCTTCTGGTTACAGCAAAATAGAATGGATGAAGACTAAGGTTAGGACTGAGGCTAACACTCCCAGGGCTGTGTGCTCAGCCTCCTTCTGTTCACACTGTACACCCACGACTGCTATCCCAGACATGGAGATAACTCTGTTGTGAAATTTTGTGGATGACACCACCGCCAAAGGCCAGATTTCAAACAATGATAAGAATTCATATCGGGAGGAAAGCAACAGTTGTGCAGGGTGGTGCACAGAGAACAACCTACTGCTCAACACCAACAAAACCAAGGAGCTGATTGTGGATTTTATTAAAAAAGGAGGCAAAGACACACTCCCCGTCTACATCAGTGGAGCTAAGCAGCATTACAGAGAATCTGCCATGGACATCTCACATCTCCACCACGGTAACGAAAGATCAGAAATGACTTCTTTAGGTTACTTAAGAGGTTAAAATTCCTGTGCCAAGTTCCTATTATGTTCCATATACTGTTCAGTTCAGTCTCATCCACCTCGTTGGTGAACATAGCAGAGCACTTAGCAGACACATAGCAACATTATCATTCCTTTGGAGTCAAATGTTTTAGCTTTTAGTTTCTGTCTCCTCTGTACTGCTGAACAGGTAGGTTGCAGCATGTTTATCAGAGCTCTCTGAAAACAGCTGCCTGTTATTGCCAAAAGCGGCACTATGAAAGCGGTGCGAGTGAACGAAAAGAGTAGAGTTGTGGGTGTAAACTTAAAAACCTCTTTTGTGTGTTTAATCATGTTCAGAGCCACCAAAGTGTTCTCATGGATCTGAGGCAACAGTTCACTGGCAACAAATCATCTTTTCTATGTTTTAATCAGTTAAGGCTAAGTTGGCAAACGGGACAATCAAGCAGAAACTTCCTGCATTAATGCAGCCACTATGAAGAGAAACCGGTTTACAACAGACAGTGCTGTCTGAGAATCTGTGTGTGTGTCTGTCTCTGTCAGTGTGTGTTTGTATCTGTGCATGTGTGTGTGTACACCCGTGCATGCCTCATCGTGGGATGTGTTCCTTTGTCTCTTTTGACAGTTACTTAAGATGGAACACCAGAGAAAGCACCGGATTGTGTGGCAGCGACACTGTCTGCATTATGTCAGCAGTCAATGCATTAACACCCACAAAATGTGCGCTGTGAAGACACACGCTCAGTGTCATGTTGTGCTGTTGAGGATAGAAGGGCATGTCTTTGTACACTTTGATGGTGAACAGCTCCTCCATGACTCAGGACCGTGCAGCAGAGCTGTGAGAGGCGTTCTGAGAACAATGAGTGTCAGAGCAGTGATTGGCAGCTCGGCTGATCCTTGCTTAGGGTGTGGGTGGATTTGGGGAGGGCGTGGCTCCAAAGTCTGGATGAGTGATGTGATGTCATCCACCAGACAGGGCTGTGTGGGTGTGTCACATAGGCTGGGTGCTGTGTGCTTGTCGGGATTTGTCGTATTTGTTGGAATTTTTCACAGACCTTTTAGTTATTAGTTAAGTTTTTGTATTTGAATCTCAGCAGCTCCTCTTTTTTAGTTAGTTCCTTGTCGTGCAGTTTGAGACTCTTAGCCAGTGTTAGTCGTTTATCTTTTCATTGCCTCACAAAGTGGACAGGTAAGAAACTATTTCTTTGAAAGTTACTTGCTGATTCATGTCTGAATCTCTTCTCTACATGATTGAAAGGACAAGAGAGTAAACTAAATGGACATGTTTGTGTGTTTGCGAGAGAAAGGGATGAAAAAATAACTTCAAGCGCAGTTTATTTTGTACATGTTTTCAAAGGTTTCTCACATAGTTCTATTATTTTGTGTCATTGCAGGTATGAGACATCCTCAAATGTCCAAGTGGAACCAAAGGAGCAGCTGCACTTTTACACAGAAGGACGAGTGTTTCAGCATCATGCAAACCTCGGTACCTACACCCTAACATTTCCCGGCCTCCGTCAGAGGGAGGGAGGGGCAGAGACGCAGAGCAGTGAAGACTGCTTTTTACAGGAGGAGGTGAAGGAGCTGAGGAGACTTATTCATCTTCACAGAGACAAAAAGGTGATATTTGTTTGTTTTACAGGCTTTTCTTTAGCTCTAACTCAGACTCACCCCCAATAAAGTCTGCTCTGAAGTGTCTTTAAGCAGCTGACAGTGAGTGACTGAGAGACCTCACAGCAGAGCTATTACAGGGCTGTCAGGCCTGTGTATTAGATGGTTAACCTGAAGGCTCAGTGGCTGTTCATCTTCTTGTTGCACACTCATTGAAAAGGCAGCCGCTATCTTTTCATCCCTAATGTAGAATATTTGGAGAAACCACATCACAGATTCACAAGAGCTCATAAACTTGTGGTGTCACTCGATCCACAGGAGTGTTGTTGTTTGTGTTGTTTGTTACTGTGATGACCCCAAGCTAGTCGAGAGTAGAGGGAACAACATCCAACTAGATGAATATAAGGAGCCAGTTTGTTCAGTATTTCATGCTTTATTGCCAGATAAGGAAGCTGAAATTAAACTTCAGGGACAATTCAAAATAGCAAACCAACCAAATAAAATCACAGTACTGAACTACACAAAAGGAAAAGTTACAATTCTCAACCAACACCACCTAAAAGAAATGGATAACAATTACTTTAAGTAACTAATTGTTCAACTGAAATCTAACAGCAGAATCACTTTCCCTTCATAACTTGACAACTAACTTGACAAAGGAGCTATGGACTGACAAAAACACAGCCCCGTAAGCATTGACGTGCAACTTCTCAGTGTTTCTAAACCTCCAGATGGACCATGATTGGCTGCAGGTTCCCAGATTTAACAACCAATAGTACAAGAGAGAGGAGGAGGACCTAGACTTGAGACCCACAGAACCTGAGGAGCACATATTAACACATCAGTTACACATTCACCAATGGAGGAATGTAACAGCTGCCTTCATTTGTATCAGTTCAGCAGTCAGCTCGCCGCCTACGTTGCTGACATGCTGCTCTGGGATTGTAGACACAGAGTCATGTTCATGGTTTGATTATAGTATCTAAAGTACTGACTGTATGTGGAACAAAATGGAAAAATCTATTTCCTGATCCTGCTGCACAGACTTATGCTTGACATAAGAGGTTAGCAGCAGTGTGTGTAGATGCCATAGATTTGTACACTAGACAGATGTGTGACTTGGCTGTGTTGTGCTTTAATGACATTTCTCACAGTGACTTATTTACATTCTTTCGTTCACTTTGTAATATGGACTGGTTATTGCGTGGTCACTGCGTTTCACTCACATTTAATGTGGAACTGCAACAGTTGTCTGTTTGAACCCATCATTCATATGCTCATCACACAGGTCACCATGGTTATACAAAGCACTTGATTATAATGAAGGTTATAAAATGATCTTTGGCCATATCTTTAATACAAATGCTTTCTGACAGTTCACATAGTTCAGCTTTTCAGTTCGTGCTGACGTCACATGTCAGCTGTCACGCAGTCTATGGTTGGTCTGTTTTACTTTCACCTTTTCAGATGATCTCAGTCCGGTTGTTTGGGCTGCAACAGCTTCCATATCAGCCTAAACAAGCAATATATGTTTGTTAAACGGCCTCTGCAGCCATTTGTGTAATAAAATTTGTCCATCAACACTTGTGTTTTTCTTTCTTCTTGCAGGGAAACTCAGATTTTGCTAGTACCGTCGCACCAACAGATGCCTCCACATCCTTCTTCATCGATCATGAGCTGGTCAGCCCTGCCTGTGGACTGCAGCCCTGCTCTAACAGCCAACAAGAGAGCAAGCAGGGTGCAGGCTTAGCTCTGGTAACCATAGAGAACTTGAGCTCAACAACAACGGAACAGGGAAGTCCCCGATCATTGGAAGAGAGAGCACAGGGGGAGGACTCTGCTGTTGTCACTCATACATCCTGTACTAGTGGAAGTCTTTGTCAGAGCCAGGAAACTGGGGGAGCTCAGGGTGCACCAGCTGCCAATTTTCCTGCTGGCCGTAACAGGAAGAACAAAAAGAGAACTACAAAAACCACAACACATGCTTCAAAATCTCCACGAAATAACAGAAGCACCCTGGAGGCCGGTAGTGGGACTGCATGCAGGCCCTCAAAGACAACAGGAAGTAGAACAGAGGCAGATGGAGCTATTTCACCCAGAGAACCAGCAGTGGCATCTGTGATTGGTGACAGAGGAGCTACACAAACTCAGTGCAGTCGCGGAACAGAAGAAACCACATCACCCATAAAACCGGTGTCTGCAGCTGGTGGCGATGGGCAGCGTGCTGGTACGGGGACGGCTGCATTGCCTACCACCACCATCGTGGAAAAACAGGAAGGAGAGAAGTGGGAAGTTGACCTGCTGATATGTGAGCGTGTTACAGAGACAGAATCCGTGACAGAGACAGAGCAGGGAGACACTGAAAGTCTCCCAGCAGAAGAAGCTAGATATAACTTAGCTGTGGAATCAGCTGCAGAGACGACAGGTAAGTTTATCACAGTGCTCAAAGAGTGGGGCAGTGTTGGAACTCAATGACAATGATAGGAACTTTTTTAGGTTTTGAAATGACAAGTTGCTAATTTGAAGTTGCAGACCAGATATTCTACCACATAAACCAAGTGGTGGGTATAATTGGAGGCTATTTTACATAAATAATAAAGATCAACCCGGCAGACAGATTGACTGAGCAGACAAAAGACAAAGTACAGGAACACAGACCACACTGACCTTGTGGTTTTTTGGCTGTCTCACTGTTGACTGTTGATTAGCTATTACACTCAAGGTGAAACTTGTTTCGCAGTGCAGACACAAAAGAAACACAAGTCACAAGCATATAAGAGGCGAGGTTTTGTTTTTATCAGTGGTGAAAAATCACTACAACGACCACTTTAAGAAAACTAACCAATGTTAGAATGGGCTTTAGAGTAACATATCAGCTCAAATAAAACATCACAGGTGAGTTATTTAATCCAATATAAATGCATAGTTCAAGCTGCTTTAATTGACATTGGCCAGTTGGCACCAATTGAAATTTTTAAACACATTAACCTGTTTACAGCTGAGTAGATCATGTACAGTAGGTTTGTCAGAGCTTTTTCAGTCAAAACAGCTGCTTGTTGCACCTGAAAGTTATGCGATATGCGTAATAATCACTCCATATAGCTGCGGGGAAGTTTGTGATTCTCGGCAGATCAACACCTTTCACCTTACACATAGCTATTTGACCCACTTTTAATATAAAAATATTGATTATTGCAGCTTTAAATTCTTTATTAAAATTTGTTATTTTTAATGTTGGCACACTGTACTAATATCACCTGTTACCAATCAACCTGTTTACCTGTGGAATGTTCCAAACAGGTGTTTTTGGAGCGTTCCCCAGCTTGCCCAGTCTTTAGCTGCTCCTGTCCCAACTTGTTTGAAACATGTTGCTGCATCAAATTCAGAATAAACATTTATTAACAAAAAACAATGAAGTTGATGAGGTAAAATATTAAATATGATGTCTTTGTACCATTTTTAATTGAATATATGTTTAAAAAAAGATTAGCAAATGATCACATTCTGTTTATTTATGTTTCACACTGCATCCTTACTTTTTTTTAGAATCAGGGTTGTATGATAACAAGAGCCAAGCTGTTATAGAGTTATCTTTTAAAGAAAAAAATGTTTCTTTTGCAGTCCTTAATCTAATCCTGTCCCTTTTCAGTAACTATGGGTCAGGAACAATCACAGGATCCCCAGGAATGCCAGTCAGACCCAGAGGAGCCAAGCCAACCTGACACCATGAACCAGAGTCCTCAGTCTGGCAGGAGGACCAGCCCCAAGTCCCCGGCCACGGAAAGAAAAGCCCAGAGAGGGCTATGGCGGAATGCAGGCTGGATTGGAAGCAGGGTGGGATCACCTCCACATGGACCAGAAACAGCAGCAAAAACAGTCTGGTATCAGGATGAAAAGCTAGACCAGGGTGTCAGTGAAGACTGGAACAAAAAGGAACTGAAGTCCCAGTCAGTTTGGTACGACAGTGGCACAATGGATCAGACAAAACATGAACAGTTGGAGCAGGGAATGAGAGAGCAGAAAGAATGTGATTTGAGCTCACCCCAAGCTTCTGGTCTTAGTTCTCCACAGCTGTTAGAACAGGCTCTAAGTTCTCATCAACTGTCTGCAGCTCTTAGTCAGCCACATGCTGCTGGAGCACAGCCAGCACTGTCACATGGGCCTGGTGCACAAAGACGGGAAGTGCACAGATCACAGCGAGAGGAGGAAGTAGGGCCAGATTGGAAGGAGGGAGGAGTGGAGGGAGACAGAGAGGAGGTCAGTAACAGAGAGACGACTTACAGCAGAAAGAGTTCTGAAACAGCAGGCGTCGAAGAGGGAGAAGAAGAGAAGCAAGGGAGCGAAGAGAAAGGAGCAAAGGGAAGAAAAAAGAGGAGGAAGAAGAGGGGGAAGAGAGGAGGCACAGAGGCCAAGCTTAGCTCCAGCTCCAGTGTAGAGTCCCAGAGCCAGATAGAGACACAGACACAGAGAGAACAAGTGGTGAACCTGAGCAGGCAGTCAGAGACAGAGTCAGACGCCAAGGATAAAACAGGAAAGGCACATGTCCAGTCTCCCAGCACTCCTGAGCCAACCCGGAGAGAGGAAGCTGACAAGGACGCAATGCATCTACCCAGCCAGACACAGGGCCACACCAGGGACGTCCATGGACCTGACTGTGATGTTACAAACCCGGATCCTAGTTATTCTACAGACCCCGGAAGAACAGATCTGACTGAAGTCGCAGCTCCACAGACATTAGAACCAAAGGAATTATCAGAGGATGAGAGCATGAACCTTCGTGGACCTGATGACTTCAACCCCCATTCTACTGCCACTGCTTCAGAACTGAATGTACCTGATGCCAGAAAGGAAGGTACATGTGAAATTACAACTGTGCAACCAATAGAAAAGGAAGTGCTTGACCCCACAGAGCTGGAATTAAAGGGGCTTGCCAGTCCAGTACAGCAAACAGTGCAGTCAAAGGCATTGTCAGAAAAGGAGGATTTGACAGTTGCTGGTGAAGCTGTCGCATGTGGGGGCCGGACAGGTTTGGTGGAATCTAATAATCCGAAGGAACTTCCTGTCAAACATTCAGATCCCACAGAATTCACAGAGGTCTCGTTTCTTGTGGAATTTCCTGAGCAGAATACACAACATGTCCAATCCGTTGACTCAGACAAACCCAAGGGAAGGACCCAAGGATTTATGGAATCTGTGCATCCTACAGAAGCTGTGGGTCTGCCATTTGAAGGTACAGCGGATGTGTCACCACTTCAAAAAGGGGAAGGAAGGGCTGAGACAACTCCGAGGGAATATTTAGAGCATTGTTTGGCCTCTGAGATGCTGAGAGATCAGCAGCACAAGGAGGAAAAGAGAAATGAGTTGTGGTTGGGTGAAGAGGAAGCGGGTAAGGCAAGAAGTTTGGAGAGGAGTGAAGAAAATGACAGTGGGATGGTGTGCGGTAAAGAGTCATCTTCTATAGGCAGAGGGAAGAAGGTGGAGGATGAGGAGCTTCCTTCCTTAGACAGAGAAAAAGAACAGAACTACAATGAAGAGTTAATGGCCACAGCAGTAGCAGTCGTAACAGTAGCAATAGCATCAGCCATTTCTAGCATAGAATTGAGCCAACGGTTAGCAGACAGTCAGTCTGACAGTCAAGAGGGTGTGAGCAAAGAACCAGCATATGATCAACCATTAGCACAGGATGCTAGTGTGCCAACTGATACATTAAAGCAGCTGGCAGATGATTCACTCAACAGTGTTCAGTCCACGCAACTGTCTGCACAGCTTGTGGACAAAGAGAACTGTGAGCTGTTAGCAGTGACTCCAGCTGAGACAGAAAACCAACCGATAGAACATCCACACATTGAGCCTACTGATCAGCTCACCTCTAAAGATCAAGCTAATGTTGAAATGTCAAAGGAGTTGCGGTGTAACACTGAGACAGAGAAGCTAACAGCAGCACAGCTAAATAGCCACCAGCAGGCTAACCTTGATTTGTCAGCACTTGCAGAGGCTCCTAGTTTACCACAACACGACAAAGAGGAAATTCAAACAGAAACTATACAGAACAAACTCCTTACATTATGTTCATTATCTAAAGAGGAAGACAGCGCACTGCAAGTTCATACGAAGCCATTTCCAGAAGCAAATAAAACGATTACAACCGAGGTAGACAGCCACACGCAGACAAAAATCCGGCTGCAAGAAGTAAGCCAACTCTCCTGTCCTGTGGTAGACACAGGACAACACCCAGAGGACTCTGACACATTCTGTCCCGATCCTGAGGAAAACCCCAGACCAGGAGAGCACAGAGACCCCCAAAATCAGTCTGTCTGTCAGGAAGAGGGCGGGACACAAGCAGAGAGTGATAGACAGCAGTTAGATCTTCAACGCGGTGAGACACTTGGCAGAGATGATCGTCACCGTGTAGAATCCATAACTGCTGAGGGCGATATAGGAAGGCAGGCACATGAGGAGAGTAAGGCAGAGGGAAGTGAGGGCTATGAAAACAGTTTCTTGGACACGTCAGGCTCAGACTGTCGGGCTAAAGAGCACGAGGGTGATCCACAGCTGGATGGCCAGGTTAAACCGCCATGTGAGGCAGAGACTCCTCCTTTTCCATTTTCTTGCACTTCAACGCTTCCTGTTACCCACTCTGACTTGACTCCTGTCGCTGATCCCAGTCCAGAGGACCCGACTGGCCCTGTGAATGTGGAAACAGGTGAATATCAGTCACCCCAGTCATTAGCAGACATGAAGCTTGTCCATGCCATCCCTCTCCATGCTGACATTGACACGTTCCAGAACAAAGGTCAGGACTCTGAGGATGGTGTGTTTGAGGGGCTGGATAAAGTCACCGTGGATACAGTGGATGGATGGAAGGAGAGGGAAAGGAATAAGATGAAAAGTGAAGACGAAGCCAGGAAGGAGATGGTCGCAGTTGGGGACACATGCCAGACAGGTAACTGTTTTTAAAACTGCTCTGCTCTGTACAGTATGTCTTTGTCTGTCTCTGAACACGTCTCTTTCAATTAGTACAGCCATTCCATCAGACAGTTCATGTCTGTCTTTGTCTTGCACTTTTTTCTGACAAATGTGATTATTTGCTTTTATTTCAACTCAGATCTTGTATTGGTGGTTTACTTGCACAAGATAAGGTCATGGAGTTGAGTTGTTCAGTGTTTCTCCATGGAAAGAATCGGATAAAAAGATGTGGTTGCTTGTTAGTAAGGTCCTGCCAGGTTGCATCATTAAAACAGTCAGTTGATAAGATAAATGTTCAAGTAAAGCTAGCCAACGTTTATATTTAACTCACATTAAGTAGATTTTACCTTTGTTTTACCTTATGTTTTATTCATTGATAGAAGCTGAATAATCGTCCAATTACAGTGACAATGGCAGACTGCTGCCCTTCACGTTAGCCTCGCAGACTGACATGAAGAGCTTCAGATTCAAAATGATTAAGGTCAGGTCACACCAAATTTATTTAAAAAGCCCAATATCACAAATCACAGTTTGCATCAGGAGGCTTTACAAGCTGGACAGCAAAACCTCAAGAAAAGGAGCAGAGGAGGGATCCCTCTTCCAGGATGGACAGACAGACAGACGGGAAATATATGAGATCAACAAAAAATTCACAATATATACAAATTATGAAGAAACAAATTAGACATGCTTGTAGATTGTAAACCATATGTGAAGAGTAGGAGGAAGTTGAGCAACTTCAGATGTTGGACCTGAGCCACAAGACCTCCTGTCCGCCATGGCAACCTGGAAAGAGGACAGACCAGACAAACACAGGAGAGGCAGCACGGTGCTCACACAGATCGGAGAAACGAACAAACACACTGAGGGACAGATAGATAGGACTGCATGCAAACAAGGGAGAGGCTGAGTCTCCTGGGGGACAATGATCCAGATCCAAACATCTGGATGTGACAGTGACAGTGACAGCACAGAGAGAGAGAGAGAGAGAGAGAGAGAGAGAGAGAGAGAGAG
>JBBMOE010000002.1:3586125-3652799 GCA_037975065.1 Chaetodon trifasciatus | reverse complement strand
CTCTCTCTCTCTCTCTCTCTCTCTCTCTCTCTCTCTCTCTCTCTCTCCCTCTCCCTCTCCCTCTCCCTCTCTCTCTGCGTCACAGTTGGATGGTGTACAGCTGTTACCATGGTTATTGCTGTGTTTGTGTGCTGCTGACTGTTTCCACTTATTGGATGTAAGTTTGTGCACTGTTCCAGCTAGTGAATAACTGCGTTTTACACTTAGATTTTACAAAGAACGACTTGAATGAGAGCATTTTAGAGATTGTTTCAGATTGTTTGAATTGATTGAAAGTGTAGAGCAATAAAATGGAAATTTAAAAGTGCATTTATTCAAAATGTACCTGAATTCACAACCAGCTGTAGAGCTCCATCAGATTTACACCTGCTGCAGCAGTCAGCAGGTAAAGTCACAGCAGGAGCAGTTAAGAGCAGAGCAGGTGCAGTTTAAAGAAAAAAGGTTAAACAAAAGACAAGCAGTGGTTTTATAAAGAGGTTACATAACCTTTAAAACTGTTGTGAAACACACAGAAAGCCAGTTTGTCCATGAATGATCAGATCATGAAATTGAACTCCCTGCAGGATGCACGCTCGTCTTTGTCTGACTGTCAGCCAGACAAAGATCACTCTGCTCAGCAGAGCAAAGAGCTGCTGCACCGGCACACGGCTCTCTTACCCTGGAATCAGTGGAAGTTTATGTTTATTTAGACGTCACAGTCAGATATCTGTCCCTTAGCCAGCTTAGAATTGATTTAAAAATGACTCATATCACTTTAGATCTCCCTCCATTTGGAGCTTTTCACAGTGGTTGTTGTTTGTCCCCTCGTGGGTACATGGGTGTGACAGTGCAGCAGAGCTTTCCATCGTCCAAAATGTAAAGAAACGGACAAACTGAAAGCAGGGCTCAGGTTTTTAGCTCATAGCTAGACTCTAATGACTTATCCTGTTTGCATGATGGGAATTGTAGTGTTGTATCTCAAAAATATTCAGCCCAAATGGAAATAAGAAGAGCGTAGAGATGACAAAACCCAGGAAAATAGTGTCAGGGCATGTTTTGACTTGCCTAAGACTCAGAATGTCCCATCAGCTTGGCTCTCTCATCCCTGACCACACTCTCCTCCATCCATTCATGTACATGTATTTGTCAACACACAGGCACACGTACATAACTTCCAATATTCCAATTCCATTTTGTTGCTTTTTTCCACCACCAAAAACATCCCACAACGTCCTCACAGACTAGCAAATCCTGAAGGCATAAATAGATGACACACAGTGACGGTGTGATAAGGCTGTCGATAAAGACAGTGAGAACTGAGCAGCTGAGTTTTAAAGCACATGCACAGTCTTTTCTGAGCTGCCTGCAGGTTGCATCACTGGTTGCAAAGCAGCTGTTTGTTTAAATGAAAATACGCATGTATGTTTCAATAATGTGAAGGGAAGAGGAAATAAAATCCAGCACCGATGAACTGCCTTTGCTTTGGTTGTGCATATGGGTGTAACAGAGTATAAATGAAGCACATGTAATTAACATACCTCTGTTCGAAGAGCATCATAAATACCTCCATGCATGTGTGGTGGCTGTTTCTTCTCTTTTTTCAATGAAACACAGTAGCAGAGTAACTCCTCATCTCATCCGGCTGCAGACTCCTTCGCTTCTCTCTGTCTGCTGTAGCAGATAAAAAGTCCTCAGCTCCATTGTTCCTGTCCTGTGAGGTAGCAAATGGATGAGAGGGAGTTTGTTTAAAGTGAAGGACACATGTGATGGGTGGTGTGTGTGTGTGTGCGTGTGCGTGCATGTGTGTGTGAAAGAGAGAGAGACTGAAGGAAAAAGGAAGAGAGAGTGGGAAGGAGGGATGGAGGGAGGGGCCGCTGTTATGAACAGATGTGGGCAGAGAGGCTCATTTTCCAACCCAAACTGCACCGAGAAGGAACACCAGATTCGTAGACTTGACTGGATTACACCTCAGACTGTGGACTTCATTTTGCTTTAATATCACAAACAACACTTGAGTTTTCATTTGGGTTCGATTGGAAATCTGTGACAGTGAATTCAAGTGTTGTTGCAACACGTTTCTGTCTTCTTTTAGCTAATTAGCGGTCCAAGAATGTTTAGTTTCAGTTGATATGTGGAGTTTTTTTTTTTTCTTTTCTTTTGATGGCAAGAAAATCAGCAGCCTGCCGCGCTGGAAACTGCCAGTTGGATCCCTTTTTTTTTCCCTGGGTACTCCACCCTCGGCCGCTCACGTTATTTGTTTTTCTGACTGCGTCGCAGTGAAGAGGGGAAGGAGAGACGGTTGAGGATTTTTTTTACAGAATGGTTGATTCGCAGTGTGTGTGTTAACGCAAAGCTCCTCGGCTGCAGACAGCAACATGTATGAGAGACACAGGCGGAGGTACAGCTTCTGTGCCAAAGGAGAGAGGACTGTGGATGTGGTGTTGATTAAGGTAGGAGGGTGTGTGTGTGTGTGTGTGCATGTGTGTGTGTGTGACTATGCAAAATTTTGATGATGGAATATTTTTACAATCCAACCCCAAATCCAGTGGGCTTATGGTTGTATTTCATTGCTAAAAAGTCATTTTATCTGCAGATTCACAGGTCAGATTTGACGGTGATGTCTTGCATGTTGTCAGTGTACTTTGAATTTGTGCATTCTGTTACAAATACTGAGGCATTCATTAAACCATGTGGACCTTTGAGTCACTCCATGTCCCAGTCAGGCATGTCTTATATTATTAGACAGAGTTCAATGAAACATACATGTTTGTCGCCTGTGTGTTCACAGGTGTTCACTGCAGCACAGGTATCTGTATTTGAGTGATGGAGCGGAGTGTCAGTGGTCTGAAATATGCTGCAAAACAAACCCAAAAACTTCTCATCATGGATTGTGTCACTCCTGTTACTTAATCTCTCTTTTTCTGAGTTTTGGAACTACAATTTCTGTCAGGCATTGGGTGATGCAAACAGGAAGTACAGTGTTGCCATGGAGACGGTGTGCGCTTTCCATTTGCCTAACGTGGCTCCTCTGCTTCCCTCACTCGTGTCTCTTCCTCATCCCGAAGCAGTGACAGCACCTCGTGACGCACAGCTGTCAGATATGTCATAATTAATAGTTTTAAAGAAGAAAAACACCTGATGCCGGAAAGCTGCTGCTCCTAGACTGATCACAGATCTGCTGTGTGTGAAGTTGTTGTAGTTGATTCATATGAGATTTACTCTCTGGAGCAAGTTGGACAGAGATGATGTACAGACTGAGATGACACACAGACAGATGCTATAGAGACAGAGATGATATACAGTCACAGATGTATAGATTAAGATATACAGACAGAGACAGACAGCAGGACACACCCAGTCCAGCAGTGTAGAGTTGGTGCTGTGGTGGTGTTCTCTTCCCACGCCGCTCACATCCTCTGTCCATGTGGAAGATGTCATCATGCTGTTTATTCCTGCTCTCTGAACTCCACGGCCCACATGTTACTGAGGTCTCTCATGTCTGACTGTAGATGTGAGGGTTTGGACGGCGTCTCATTGGACGTGTCAGACCGAGGCACCACCTGTACGCGCTGTCTGAGCTGTGAAAAGCTTGTGACTCATGTTTTCGGCTTTTCGTTCTGCTGCAGATTTGCATGATTTGTTGAAGTCAATATTGTTTTACAGAATAGTCAAGGCCCAAATAAGTGCTTTTTGATTACTTTTTTATAAGAGTCTTGACTACTTTTATATTATAAGAGTCAATACCCCATTCATATGCATGCTAATAAACAATATATGTACTTTAATATAAGTGTTACCCTTTCTAGTGCTTTTCTAGTGCAATTCTGAATAAGGTCTCCATATGAGGCCTTTTGATTGGACCATTTCTCACACACTTAGAGCCGTCAGTCTTGTGCTGGTTGTCCAGTGTCCATAGCAGTCGTTGCTTGGGCCTTCCTTTGCTCAAGCTCCCTCACGTGTCTGTAACGAGTGAGTCAGTCAGAAAGCCGATGTGATGCTGTACCTCTGCTCTCAATGAGCGCCGCTCTCCTGTACGTGCCTTTGGTTCTGTCAAGTCCTGCTGTGCCTGGCTGGATTTGAAGCTCCCAGCCTAAAAGATTACCGTACAGCTCCAAGTCAGGACATGACCTCTGTGTACCTCACAGCTGCGTGTGTCATGTCAGAGATCCACTAAGTATCAGCCAGGAAACACCCTGCATATTTCAGCTGGGTCGCATGCTGTGTGTAGTCGGGGTGTAACTGCATTCAAATACATTATTCAGATATTCATAGGTAGTGCGCTCTGACCAGATTAATATTTGCCCTCCTTGGTGTCAAAAGAGGCTGTGGAGTCTTCATATCAATGATAGATTAGTTATTTGCTGTTTTGTGTTCAGTGCAAGCCGTGTGACTGTAGCTGTCATTTTCCTCTCTCTCTCCACGGCTTTCCATTAATGAACATACTGAGGATTAAAATGAGACGTCTTCTCTCAGACGTCTGTCCAGCATGTGCAGATTGATCAATTCTGCCTGTTGTCCCCTGCGTGCTGGAGAGTCGCTCTTTTGTGCAGATCTCTCCTTTCTACAGGATGTTGATAATAGACAGAGCAGGCGTCATGGGGCCGTTATAATGGACCCATTGAGACAAGTGGATGAGGGGACAAAGGAGTCATTGGCTTCAGTGATGAACAATCACAGAACTAAATATGAGGTTGCTCTGATGGCTCGGCCTACAGGAGTTACACAACAGACCAGTGGGGTGACTTTAAAATCCAATGCTTCGAACACGTCAGGTCGTTCATATCGAAGCGCTCCCATTTATACAACATCACGACCAGAGGACAGCTCTTGTGTGTTTTCTTGTAGTTTTCCCACAGCCGTCATCTGCACTGTAACCAGGCTTTGGCTGGTCTCACTTTACTCTCTCAGTCCTTAACTTGTTTACAATGAGAAATGACAAGTATGACCTAACCAACAAAAATGAAGTAAAGTTGAGACAAGAAAAGGTCAAATATATGAAAATGGCGCCTTAAAAAGATCCTAAACAATGCATACGCACAGAAAGCATGCATAGACTATTTCCCACATACGTAAAATATTTATGATCTGAATTAATTTTGTTTTTTATATTTACTTTCCAGCAATTAATTCCTCATAGTAGAGCTATTTTTGTTTTGTGAAGCACTTTATAAGGTCTGTTTCCATATGAGCGCTATGAATTATTCATTGATCGTCCCTCTGATGCTTAATGATGACTGAGACACTGCTGATGATGGTTTACAGGTACCCGTGATGAATTAGTGGTACGGACTCTATAAACAGCCACAGCTGTGCTCATAATCACTCAAATGGCAGTTCTTCCTTTGCCGTTCTTCTCATTGACAGCTCCAGTGAGTATCCATATGCAAACGCATCTTCAAGGGCATTTCTGCATCCGTTTGTGGCAGATGAAGCTTGTGCACGTGCCTCCAGTTCCACAATAATTGAAATTTCTGGAACAGAATCATGTGTACGTGCAGATTTATAAGTCTGACAGAAGGAGTGCGGATGCATATTTCTGTCTTTGTGCACACAGTTTTAGTCCAACTATACTCTATTAACTCATCTGTAAACATGAAATAAAGCAGTCTGTTGTATGTGCAGGCCTACGCTATCAGCATTAAATGAATTTACTGTGGCTGTGCGTGTGTTTCTAGATGACCTTGTCGATATATCACTGCATAAGTGATGAGTTGAAACTGGCCCTTGATGCTGCCTTCTGCTGGGTGATGGGCACTGAGAACTTTATTATGTTCAGCTATTCAAATCAGCTGCTGCTGCGGGATATTCTTTCAGATATGAATCGCTTGTGTGTGTCTGTCTGCCCCGGATAAAACTACAGAACAACAGAGTGTCCAGTGTATGTGCGTGCGTGAGTGAGTGTGTACAATGCAGAATTACAGACGTCTTGTAGAGAGGCCCTCCTACGTCCCCCTGACATTACACTGAACTGGCTGTGTCTGCTTGTAGGGGTGGAACAATCATCTGCTTGTGACCTGTGTGTGTGTTGTGCGGTCAGCAGAGTGTGGAAGTTCCTCTAGACCAGTTGATAATGCTCACGCTATAGCTCAAACATGAGACACACACACTGCTTGTGTGGGTGGGAATGCGTTTCGGCAGTCACGTGCGGAGCCAGTGGGTGTGACGACATCATATTTCAATCATGATGTGACGCTGCAAACATCCATACACAGAAGAGTTTGAGCTCCTTCCACAGCAGATAGCATGATCACGCTATAAAGAAGCTTCTGTCGCTACAGTAAACTCTTTGGAAACCTGCAGCATCATTTAATAATTATTCTGTGTTCTGTTCTGTTAATCAGATAAATGATTCTTCCTTCTCTTCCTGGTTGTCCTCCTTAGATCCAGAGGGAGAGGGATGTGTTCTACCCTGTCCCGCCCTGCCCTGAACCCAACACAGTAACAGCATGTACAGGTGAGACCCACAGCTGTCAAACTCTTAATCCACAGGGATGAAAAGAGAGCAAGAGGACAACATGCTTTGAAACACACCAGAGCTTCACCTGTTTGTTCAGTGATAGTCGTCTCAGTGTGTGTGGGAAGTCACGCATGTGGAGTACCTCAACACGCCGATTCTCTGATCCCTCAGTGACGCAGCCGCGCAGACCGTGAATAGCTTGGACGTATTTTAAGGCTGCATGCAGCTGAACAAAGTGTGGGAACTTGTCCTATCTGAAACCTACAGTATTACTGTTGCTATTATTATTATACTGTCACTATTATCAGTACAGTAACAGATTCACTAAAACAGTCCCAGTAGAGTATTTCTGCCAACAGAACATGGACATTAAGTCAAACATTGGCTGAGACAGAACTTGATTAGTCTGGGAACAAACATCCATTGATTCATTCACTCATGTGCATGTACTGAATAAGTCATCAGTACATGAATAGATAATTGATTAGCTGGAATAACTGAGCATTCTGTAGCATTAAACATATTGTTGACATTGCAATATTATATTTAGTGGATGTCAAAGACAACAGACCAACAACCTCAGTCCAGATTATGTCCCTGTGTCTCTGTCCAGAATCAGAGCTAAACTACGCTCAGTCCAAGTGATTTGTTTGGATCGTCCACAGTGACAGTCTAATCAGGACCACAAGCTGAAATGTGTTGCTATCACAAGTTTACGATCTTTGCTGCAGTTTTGATCTCTTCAGACGGTTTCTCTTCTCCGTGCACCTTCATCATAGGTTGTCTTAGAAATCTCAGCTCCAGTGATCATCAGCTGGCAGCCCACTGGACACATCGGGCCCACCAAAGCTTCCCTTCCCGTCCACAGAATATTAATGAATTCATAAAATGAGAGGATGAAAAAAAACTTCATATGCTCTCACACCACACCTGCATTTTCTCACACAGTGAAAAACTAACTTAGACAAGACAGACAAGAATCAGCAGCTCTTCTCACAGTCAGCGTCTCTCCCCCTCCTCTGCACCGTGGAGGCAGAGAGAGAGTCCCTCCTCATTCTTTTTAACAGAAGATGTTATATTAGATGTTGTTTCAGCACTACTGGTCACCTAAAACCTCTCTGTAGCCTAATCTTTGTAATCTTTGATCAATGATAGCTTCTTAGCATTTTCTAGCTTGCAGCAGCTTTACAGTAATACAGAACCTCTGCGTGTCTGTGTGCATGTGCGCGTGCATGTATTGGTCTTTCCAGTCTAATAAGATTACACTGAGCCCAGAGAGATGGCATATAAAGATTTGCCGAATTACATTACATAGAATCAGGAGGGAATGGAGATGGACGGTCTCAACCTGTCCAATCACACACAAGCAGAAACAGTAAAGTTATGACATTAAAGCTGTGTGAGATCACATGAAATCAGATTGTCGTCAAGAGATTTTCTCTGTTGTCGTACGCACAACAGTGTACACTGAGAATGATCAGGCACGTGCAGTCGGTCTGAGCGCATCAGCATGGCCAGTGTAGATGTGGCATTAGTTTACCACGTCATTATATGTCACAGAAAAACACTGAATTCAATGCTAAATTAATTTCGGAATTGTCTAAATTTGGTGCTTTTCATAGCATTAGCATTTTGTAACATTTTGTCTATGAAAAAAGCTTTACGTACTTACTTATTCACCGTACCTCAGTGGCATAATGCCACCTATCTGGCACCAAACTCACCTACAACAGACCAGGTGGAGGTTACAAGGCAAGATTCAATGAAAGGAGATCTATGAAAGCAAAGAAGGGTCATTAATATTTTGAGCTTGTGAAATGGTGAAATAATTCCTCAGGCTGCAGTTGCAGATCACCTTTTGTGTGCATGTGAAAAAATTGTGTGCACGTATCTGAACGTGTGAAATTAATAAAAGGGGGGTGGCTTCAAAAGTGGTGAACCACAAATTTCCTATCTGTATATGTGTCACTGAAGTAAACAAGCTGCAAGCTGCACAAATTTTGACCCTGATTTTACAAACCTGACAAACCAATTAGCTTCTTGTCCACTGACTAGTCAATCAGCCTCTGCGCTGAACCTATAGTGTGTCATTGGATTATCTTTGTGTCATATTTTTACCTGATCTCTCATCACAGTTAAAATTCTCATGGCACGATGGTTAAGCTGTTGACAGTAGTTATGTCTTAGGTGTCCCAATACACTGCTTCAGGCTTTTTCTGTGGTTTTTTTGTGAAAAAACTTTTGCTTTTGGCACAGTTAAACACTGATATATGCAGTTAGAGAATAAACCGAGCTTACATTGAAGCCACAATGATATTTTAGCTCATGGTCAGACCCAAACAGACACATTAACAACATTTTCATTTTTAGATGCAAAGTCTGGACCCTGATTATCAACCTCAGTGGTTTCATGTGTTTATTATTTAGCTGCGCAGTTGTAGTGATGTAAGCATCACAGCAGTGAAGTAACAGATGTAATTATGTTCAGCAGCCTGCTGTCTGTCTCACATACACACTCTCTTCTGTGGTTTGGGTGATATGAGGTCAACTTCCTGTCTCGGTGGATTGCAACCAGCAGTGCAATATCCCACTCAGACATGGCACCACATATTCTGTTAAAGTACAAGATGTTAAATCTTTCACTCAGCAAGCGAAAAAATTATACACTTCCCTTAATCACTGACCCAGGTGTTTTTGTCTCCTCCTCCCACTTTTCCCTCCTCCTCTTTTTCTTTCCAGACGTCCATCCAGACAGAGAGGAGTGTGTGTCCATGTGTTTGTTGCACACAGACAAAGACAGTCTGAAAGCCAGTGCTGAACTGGATGACAGTGTCTTTAAGAAGGTACGAAACCCCCTAAAAGACGCACACTCTCACACGTATGTTCATCTGTTTGCTCGTGGTAAAGAGCTTGCAGTCAGCTTTCCATCTGCCCATAGCCTCTGGCGGTACTGTACACAAACTCTGGTGTCCGATGGGTTTTACGTCAGCGCTGCAGCTGACATTCGGGACGTACTTTGTTTGTGTCAGGGTCAGAAATAACAGTGCTGCTGCAGCTTTCTGCCTTTGCACTTTTCTAAAATTATCCAGGATGGGAAAACCTCTGCTGAAAGTGTTACGCAACAGACTGGGAAGCACTTTCCCCTCTGCGACTTGGCAGGAACCAGAGGAAAACCAGTGGAATGGCTGCTCCACTCAACTGCATGGCTGCTGGGCCTTCTTTTGTGATCCAGTTTTTAGTTTTCAGAGCTGGAGGTTAGATTGAGTATGACAGCAAATCATCAGCCGTTACGTACAGTGCATCTGTAATACCGGACATGGATCAGTTCAACATAAGTATACAAGCAGAGTGCTCTTCACTTTACGGTCAACATTGTTATTGAGTTTGAGCATTTGTCTTTAATATCTCTGAGGGAGTTTATTGCAGACCGTGTCCATTTGGATGTGAGTGAGAGTGTAATTAGTTGCATGATACATGTGTGCACATGTCTCTAAATCCACCCTATTTTGAGGAAAAGGCATTGCTCCAGTTGTGGCGATGATCCAGTTGTACCCGTTCTCCCATGAAACCAGTGTCCCCGAGTGCTCCATGACAGCCATAACAAGAACTTTCTGCACGCAGTCTGAGCATCGTGTCAGCTACCAGAAGATTACTGCCACCTGTGAATGTGAACAGCGACATGGAGTCATTGTATTTCTATAATTGTCGGCGGTGTCACTCCTGAACTTTACTACCATCTGCTGGATTTTAAGATGTATGGCATTTATTCTGCCACGGCCAAATGCTCGATCGCGCAATGTTTGCAAAAGTGAAGATTAATTTGTGTATCTGCACTGTGATTCTGATCTGCTCCGAAATTTAATGGGCTGGCCGATGCGGCACTCTGCCACCAAGTTTCATGAAAATCGGATCTGGCAAACAGGTACTCAAACCAAATTGAAAACATAACCTCCTTTGCGGAGGCAAAAGTGTTAACGAAACATCAGTAATAAATGTCAAACTGCTATATTACTGTTGGCTCGAGCTGCAGAGAGTTCAGAGAGATGATGTCTAATAATGACACAATCCATTGGGAAATCTGTGGAGGTCCCCACCTTAATACTAATGACTTTCTGCTGGCTGTCCGACCTAAAAGTACATGTCTCCTCTGAGATGTGGTGACATAAGTTACTGAGTCATCATTGAGAAGTGGAACTAGGTAAACTAGGAATACCTGCCCCTGTTACATCAGGTAGCACATGTGCGTCTCCAGACCTAAAGCACGTCTGGGCAGTAACTCACTATATGAAAAACTCTTAATATCAAGGATATTGACATGGATCAACGGTTAATAGTTGTAATAATATTGATATTGAACATTTTTCCATTCGTGAGAGCTTCTGCTCTGTGCCGTTAAGCCTGACACATTTTGCGTGACATTTCAGAGAAACATTGTGTTTAACAGCACAGGAAAAGCCAAAGAAGCTCAGAGTATGATCAGTGTGTGACTCAGTTGTTCTGGAAGAGGCCTTTTCCACTGAGTTTTCTCATAATCCTGCACCTCCAGAGACGCCATGTGGCCAGGCTGAACTTGGCTGCTGTTTCGCCCAAAACCTTGTCTTACAGGATCCTTTGAAATCATATTCAAATCTGACTCCAATGCTTAACTTCTGAAGCAAATTATGGGATTTGGACAACAATAAGAGGCATTGTCGGGGTGGGAGTGTTGGAATATAAGTGTTCCCGTGGAGTACTGGAGTTGTATGAAAACCAAATGTCCCCACAGGGATAGAAAGATCAGAAAAATGCGGAAAAGGCTTTTTCTGAGCTCCACTCCCGTCCACGGTTAGATTAGGATGAGGGCTTTGGTGTTTGTTGAAACTTGGACTAAATTTGTTGCAGGTATTTTGGGAAATATAGAAATATGAGCATGAGAGCGTGTTTCCCAGTGACTTCAGGATTGTTTGTGTCCTCACCCATTGATTCATTGAGAAAAAAATGCTTTTGCTTTTCAGCTGCAGCAGAGCCTTCGCTGCTAAAAATGCATCTTTCATGTCTTCTTTTGTTTTCTAGCCGCTAGATCCTCCCCCCTGTGTTGGACACAGGGACAGAGGGGTTCGTGTCTCCTGGTCCTCCACAGATGATGCATTGATTCCCAGTGAGGGGGCTTCGTCATCTGAAGCTGCGGCCCCTCATAGCTCCAGACTGTCCTGGAAGTCAGAAACAGAGGACAGAGGTAAAGCACAGGGTTTGTTCCCGTTTGGTGCATCTCGCTCCCCGTTTCTCCCCACCTTCATTTCCTGTCATCTCTCTGCTGTCACTGTCTGATAAAGGCACACATACCTCAAAAATAAGAAGTCGCGATGTTAAATAGTTTTGTGTTTTCGTTCTGAATCCCAGGAGGAGGAGAGACCGAAGGAGGAGGAGAGGAAGAAGAGAAAAAAGACCAGCTTCCGGAAAATCCTGTCTCCTCTGCCATCTTGCGAGCCTCCATCCGTTCCTTGTCTCCGTTCCGTCGTCACAGCTGGGAGCCGGGCAGGAACAACGCCGCGGCAGATGGTGACATCATGCAGCGCAGGTACTAGGAGTTAATCTAGTCCTCATGTCAAATGTAGAGCACCTCATAGGACTGGTTAGTCTTCAAAGGACCATCTAGACCCAGAGAGACTGAGGGTGAGGGGAACCTCAGGGCTGTCTGAACAGCTGTGTGTGTAGCTACATATCTCATCTTTCTGTCTCTACAGCTCCCATGTTTTCTATCATTGTGAAACCATTTTCATCTGTTCACATCCATCATCATAATAAGATGTGTGAGCCTTTATCCAGCTTTTATTTTGGAAGGAATAGACTTTTGCTGTGTTCGTCTTGTGAAGGACTACTTTCCATTGGTCGTGCCGGAGTCTGCTCTTCCTTACACACACAGGACATTACACATTTACATTACAGCCAGCTTGTCTTCTGTATTAAACACTCAGATCATGATGAGGCCTTTTTGCCTGTGTTATTTATCAGAGCAGAGCACCAGCCATCTGTTTGCCATCAGCCAGCTGAGCTCTCCTCTGTGTGTGTGTGTGTGTGTGTCATCACTGAAATACACCTCTCTCCTTCATGAATATGCATTTGAAGGAGGAGATATTCTACAACCCTGATTCCAAAACATTTGAGCTGCTGTGTAAAACATAAATAAAAAAAACGTATTGTGTCACTTTGTGCTAAACCGACTAGCTTAGCTACCTGAATATCACAGTGTGAGCTGGCAGTTTCGAAAAAGCTAACAATCAGCTGACAGTGGAACACGAGTGTCATACCTACAGACAACAGAGATATAACACTTCAGATCAGCTTATGAACATGAGACACTTTTCAAACACTAAACACTACTTATGTCTGTACAAACTGTAGAAATTCTGCACACAGTGATTTTGGGATTTTCCAGTCTGCCCAGTTCAGGATCGTAGCCTGCTCTGGACCAGCAGGTGTTCATCACCACACCACCATCTTCTCATTTCAGAACTGAATTCCTGCAGACAGACAGTTTAAAAGATTTATTCTGGACATTTTTCTGCTCTCTGTTATGAAGCTCCACACTGCATCCTGTCACCTCCGTACCAGCATGACACTTTTCATTATTACTGGGGCAGTGGAAGAGGTTTTAAGGTGATACCGGCGTTACCTGTTAAGTTGAGTTCTGAGAATCTAAAGAGAGTTTTAGCTGACTGACTCTGACGCCGGCTTTAACGTTACCTCACTTCCTTTCTTTTGTCCCAGTCTTCCCACTCACGGTTCATCTGTCTCTTCTTTCAGCTCATTGAAGAGCCTGTCAGGAGAGGCCAAGAGAGCCAAGCCCCCCCTCCACAGGAGAAGGTACACCTCTCATCCATCACCTGCTTCATACGCACATCCCTTTTGTGACTTTCTATTCTCTTCCTCTTTTTACTGCCTTATGCTGTGTGTGTAGGCCAACGGGCGGGTCATAGAAGACACTGATATGTCAGTGAGTCACTGTCCAGGCCTTTCCTCACCAGACAGCCAGTAATTCAGCTCTGAAGTCAGGGAGTTCTTTCAGGCTCACATTAGTCACTAATGACCAGAGCAGTTCCGACACGTGATGGAAACACTGTCTAAAAGACAAGAATGTAGAAATGTTCTGATGGCGTTCTGTGTGTGTAACGATGAACAGCATGTGAAGCTCTCAAAGCATAATCACAATATCAGTGTTCTCCTTCAGAGCAGTCACATCAGGCGGCTGGGTGTAGTTTATCATTCTTGTCATTAACGACTGGTGTGCAGTGATTCAGTCATCTTTCCAGCCTCAGCCTGCTCACATGACAGTCTAGACACACACACACATTCCCAGTGCCATGCATGGTATCCAATGGAAAACTCATTTGTGGAATAAAAGAAGTAGGTCCACACCATCTGGTAGAACAGAGGGAGCTGGAGTGAGGGTGGAGATGGAAAAATCCTCTTTGAATCAGTCTAATATGGAGCAGTGATATGTGTCAGGTCCAGTTTATCAACTCCTCAGCAGCTGGAGAACAGCATCCTCTCTCACTGATTAGAGCAATATGTTTACGACACTGACAACAGGAGGAATTAAGGAGAGGAGGAAGCTTTTATCTTCACCTGGCTCTTTTGGCGTACAGGGCTCTGTGTTATCTATCAGAGGAGAGGAGTCAGAACAGGTGTGTTCAGGGTGTGATGGGTCTGCAGTCCTGACAGTCCGTTTTTTTTCCCTGTTTGGTGGCCGATCCAAACCAGACAGTGATGGATGAGCAGAGAACAGATGGGAATATTGCAGTGTAGCACTGGATCAGCAGTTCCTGAGGCAGGTTGAACTTCTTCACCTGGTGCATCTTCTGCTGGCCCTTTTTGATGATTATGTCTATGTTGGACGCCCACTATGTCCTCACAAAAGCAGACACAAAGCAGTGTCGTTCAGCTCACCCAGGTCTGTAGCTGCAGCTTTGCCTCCTCGCAGAGGTAGGATGTCCTCTCAATCTTGACCACAGGCTCAGCAAATTTTAGCTTTTGCCTGCAGATCTGGAGGAGACAAACCAGTCAGCCATTATAAAGTTCCAAAACTGCATGGGGGCAGAGCAATAGATGTCCTTTTATATGGTGTAGCAGTGTGTTCTTGTGCCTGGTGGGGCCCTCACTGTGTTGTCTGTAGTGTGGCAGTTTGTGTCAGAGGTTGCTCTGGTAAAGACCCAAAGAGCAATGAGCAGCGACTGTGGATGATTGACCAGTTATCTGGTGGGATGTAAACACCGACCATAATAAATGAGGAGGACTCCCCTGGTGAATAACACTGTTAATGGTTCATGAACAAACAAAGTGAGGACAGCATGTGATAATAACTATCACTGTGATCTGCACAACAACTTTTGCTTAGGAAGAAGCAGATCCTGCCTCCCCTCTTTTTTTTTCCTGATAAGCTGTCTGCTCAGAGGAGTTGGAAGTCGGCACATGGGGTGTTTCATCCGGGATGTGCTCACCAGGCCAACTCTAACAACAACTGTAATCTCTGCAAAAGTTTCCAGCTGTGTGAAAAGCAGTGAAACAGTCTGACAGGTGCATTGTTGAACGGAATTCATTAGTCAAGCAGTCAAACTCACAGAGAGACACTGGAGTGACCACCACAGTGTGTTCGTCCGCTGTGTTGAGGGTCTCAGGACAGTGATTGGTGACTGGGAGTGTTTTTTTTTTTAACATGTAGCTGATGATTTCATCATCAGCAGATGCCCAGTGGAATTAGAGCTGACTCATTTTGTGTTATGTAAGTGTTATGATGACAACATGAAATGAACTTAAACAAGTGTACACACTTCTAAACACGACCCTACGACCTGTGAGTGATGTGAGTCACACATCGTGTCAAGGCCTCAGTAAACACAGGCATTAATAGTTTACACACATTTCTGTCACCATAATACCGTCATCATTAATCCATCTCCTCTGTCTCACTCTACATTTAAACCATCTAATCATCTCTCTCTCCCACATCTCTCTGTCTTTTCCATGTTTTCACATCTACCCTCATCCATCCTTCGTCCCTCTGTCTGTCCATTTCTTCAGTATGAGTTGGTGTCCATCCAACTTGCGTCGACCTGATCAGGAGCAAATAGACAACAGAAGGTAAACCGTGTAGGACAAAATAATAGTCTGTTTTTCTGATGGTTTCCTACAAAGGAATGTTTAAATTCAAGGCCAGAACATATTGAAACCTTCAATTACGATCTAAAAAGCCACTCACAAATGTAGAATAGTCATTTTTCACAGCACAACAGCATGTAAAAGGACATTATGGGATACATTTATATGTTTGTGTTGCCTCCTTGCACCCAGCTACAGTCTTGAGGGTCTGGAGGTGGAGAAGGGAGCCGTCCAGGTTCAGTGTCCCAGCTTCAGCGATCAGAGGGACAAGACTGCGGGGAGGAGTCTACGTCTGGAGAGCCAGGAGAGAGGCTCCCTGGTCTCCCTCACAGAGGAGGAGCAGGAAGGAGATGGGAGCAGCATCGACAGCCAGGTGTGTGTGATGGACCTGCCCTTCCCAGGAAAGTAAACTCTACATTCCCATCCATAACATGATTTTCCCCTCGTGTGTTTTTCAGACATCCCATCAGGTCCTGTCCGTGACCACCAGCTGTTCTGCCATGTTCCATCACCAAACCCTCACCAAATCAATCTCCATGGTTACCATCAGTCACCGTGATATAGATGGTGAGTTTCTGCTTGTCTTCTTGTTTTTCCTTTCCTTCATCCTCTCGTTCTGTTCCCCTCCTGTAGTTCTGAACTTAGATGTGCTCTTGAATTCATGCAATAAGATTTTTCTTTACTTTCCTGTTAATCCCGCTACACCCCATCGATACCCTTTAGTGAGAGGATTTCCTCGATCAAAGCGACGAATCAGCTTCTCCCTCAGTATCTCTCCGCTCCTCCCCAAAAATAGACGCTTCTTTTCTATTGGCTCTTCCTCCAGTGATGAGGAGGAGGGGGGAGGGAGTAAGTATGATGAATGTCCCTGTAATACTGTGTTTCCTCTGTCAGCGTGCTGTCCTGTAACACTGCCCGACAAAACAACAAGTGCTCACTAAAATGTGCTCACCTCCTCCTGGAACTGCAGAGTCCGATAGGCAGAGAGAAAACTTCCTGGTTAATTTGTCCTTGAAGCGCTCAGCGTTTTACAGTTCTCACTAAAATCATCTACCTGTTTGGACGTTTTAAGCTTCCCCTTGAAAATTGGTATTAAATTTCAAAATCACAAAACTCAATAACAACTTCAGCAGAAGGTTAACCGCAGCTGTCCAGCAGAGGGTGCTCCGGCAAAAACGACCCTTAGTTGTTCACCAAAAACGTTACGCCAGGCTCAGATTTTGCTGCAGTGCGACCTGATGGGTTTTTTTCTTGGTAATGAGAGCGCTGTTTTTCCACTGTTTACCTCGCCATCATCGTGGTGACGGAGAAAGAAATGCTGCTGTGATAACTTTCCCGAGTTGTAAAATCCTGCCCCACAGTGTCTAAACCTCTGTGCAGAGTTCTGCTGTCTGATAACCTTCTAATTTGTGGATCTTTTAGTCACACCAGACGTCAACAGCATGCAGCCCCCTGTGTTGTTTATTTCAGGACTGACTTGAGTGTGAATAAGTAAACTGACCTTCAGGTTTGCCTGATCTTTGTCTGCTCAACATAAGAGGCCTGATTCTAGTCAGTATGTCAGAGGTACATCTCTGTATTTGTGTACCTGCTGTATGTAGCTGTAATTGAAAGGCCTTGTTGTCTTGTATGAGTGATCTCTTGTACCTTTTTGATCACCGGTGATGTCTTTGAGCCCACATCTTTGCCCTTTGTGTTAACCTCTTAACAATGTATTTCAAAACCTGACAACTTGACCAGCTTTCACTTAGTAAATTTAGCTTTGAGCACTTTTTTTTTTTTTTTGCAGGTATCATAATAAATAGTATTGCCATGCAGTGTA
This sequence comes from Chaetodon trifasciatus, assembly GCA_037975065.1. NCBI lineage: Eukaryota > Metazoa > Chordata > Actinopteri > Chaetodontiformes > Chaetodontidae > Chaetodon > Chaetodon trifasciatus. The sequence continues at coordinate 3,635,406 of JBBMOE010000002.1, read as the reverse complement.
GCACCTGATCAGATGTCTGTCCTTATTTTCTTCCTGTAGGGATGAGTTCATTTTCCAGTAACTCTGGGCCTCTGGAATACAGGTAAGAAGGGTTTCAGAGTCTTTGAAGACAAGAATTTACCAAAACAGATGTTGACACAGGCTGTGATTCAGTGCATAGTGTCGTAATTCTGCTGAGTTTTTATGTAAAATATGAACATGTTACACTGCTGCGTCACTGAGAGAAGTAATGAGATTGCTGTATGTTGACGTTACCCACTAACAGAAAGTGTTTTATCAGGTTAAAAAGAGCAGACCTTTCACTCCTCTTTGCTGTGTGTATGAAAGCAGAGTGGCTTCTAATTGTGGTCTGTGTTGTTCAGTATTTCAGAGGAGGAGCCGGGCCCTCTGCAGAGCGGCACTGAGGGAAAAGGAGGACCTAAGATCAGTCGGACATTCAGCTACCTCCGCAGCAAGATGAGCAAGAAGGGCAAGGTGAGACTACCTGCTGCGAGTTACTGCAGCGCACACACAAGTGCAATAGCGCACACATCCGTGCATGTGCAGATTTCACACATAAACTGCAAGGAGAGTTGACACCTGCAGCACATCATTGACAGCTATAGAGACAAGTCAAGGTTAATGAAATGTCCTGCAGCTGTACTGCAATTAATGCTAGCAAGACAGCGGACATCCAAGCTGCAGCTAGCCGTGTGATCAGCAGTAGCAGACATCATGATTATCAGTATGAGATTAACAAGTAAGACCAACGTGCTACTGACTGCATAAAGTATGATGAATATCACACACACAACGGTTTGGATTGTGGCTTCATTGATTTAATCAGCTCTGCAACACCATTAGCAGCTCATAATAGGAAGTCTAAACAGCTCAGTGGTTTCCTTCTTTCTTGACTTGACCACAGTCAGCTCATTAGATTTATGTCATTTACATGCACACTAATAGTCCGCTATTATTGCCAACATGACAGTATTCTAAATTTGATACCAGTCATGTAAAACAGCATATTCTGGTTGGATTTTCTGAATTAGGCCTTAATGGAGCATTTTCTGATTCAGATCTGTGGGACATACTGATATTTTTCAGGTTTTAGGGCTCTGTGCTGACTAGCCAACAGTTTGTAAGGCTGTGGTAGAGATGCATGCACAAAAGAAAAACACATTTCTGGTCAGAAAGAGAAATAAACCTGCTTTTAAACATGATGAAAGAGGTATTTGGATAAGTGCAGGAATGAAAGAAAGGAGGCTGTATTTGTTAATTGGTGTATGCATGCCTGCACATTAGCGGAATATTCATTTTTATTAGCCTTGTAAACAGCTTAGTAGCAGCATTGTCTTGCCTTTTTTTGTGCATGTTGCTGGGTGTACCGTGTTGTAGCCCTTGCACTTAGTTAGTGGATGGTCCACAATCTCAATCTGAATCAGCAGCCGCATGAAAGGTTTCGCTTTCGCTTCAGTTTACTTTGGGTTATATGTCAGCCTGATGGGTTTAATGAGAGGCTGAAAGTGATAAACTGATCACCTGCAGTGTGAAAGGTCTTACTGCTGACACTTAAAATGATAATCCAGACTTTGCTGTAATATTTTACTCGACTCTTTGAAAAACCCACAATGGTTCTTGTGGGATTTCTGAGAAATCATCAGTAGCACCGCAGGAGCACCAGACGCTGGGTCTTACTGTATCACTGTGCTATGTGTGATCATTTCATGGAAAGGATCAGTTCATGCCTAAATATTCACTGATTACTGTAAGCGCCATTAGTCTTCACACCTACGTTGTTCCATAACTCTGCGAAAAACCAAAAGTTCAATGGAAACCAAAACTAGGTCAAAAGTAATGGTGCAGGGTGACATCACCAAAATGATCCAATCAGTGAGTTTCCTGCCTGTCCACGTGACCTCATCTATTGGCTTGTGTCAGACTGAAACAAGCGCACAGAAATACAAATGTAAAGAGACCTGTGTGTCTCATGTCAATCCTCTTGTTCTGACAGGCAGCGGCAGCATATTGCCACAGCTGTATGCACAGCACACGTCATCATGTGATCATTCGGACCTAATGGCCTTTGTTTCGTGTGAGCTGGTGCATTTCATTTATGCATCCCAAATGCAGCTGATCCCAGGTCCTCTATCATTGCACCTTTACAAGAATATGCACTCCTACTCGGCAAATGAAAAATAGAACAGAAACTTTACAAAACTGAAGTGAAACTAGATATTCAAATACATTCATGAGACGAGAAAATTTACAAAGTTAAAACATCAAAAACCACTTTAAAAACACAGTTTAGTGTTAGAGCAACTCATTAAAGGGTAAGCTAGAGGAAAGTGTTTCATGATCATCATTATAATCCTACATTTAATGATGCATCATGAATTATGATTTTTTTTCATCCCATAGCAGCTCATAGTTTAAGCTGAGATGTGAAGAAGACACAAATTCTGCAACACACTGCAGGCAGACAGTGAAAGAGGAACTCAGAGCTTGTGTGTGCGGACATGTGTGTGTGTGTGTGTGTGTGTCTACAGATCTTTGTTAGCTCACTTCCTGATTTGAAAGCAGACAGACGAGCAGCAGCGGCCTGTGCACAATGACTGAATCAGAAAGAAGACAACAGGATGCTTAGACAGAGAAAGAACTCCAGACAGACAGGATTGACACTGAGGATTAGACGGAGAGAGACAGAGAGACAGAAGGAGAGACAGACACGGTGTGGAGAGACAGACAGGAGAGAGACGGAGACAGGAGGACAGCGACAGTCATGCTGAGTAAGAGGTTCAGTCGCTCTGTGAGGTGGCGAGGAGAAGCCACATCGGATGAGGTAAGAAGATGGTGGTATGTGTGCCTGTGTGTGTGTGTGTGTGTGTGTGTGTGTGTGTGTGTGTGTGTGTGTGAGTGCTTGTGTGTGCGTGTGTGTGTGTGTGTGTGAGAAAGTAAAGCGGATACCGTAGTGATGATGACTCCTCACTTATGCACAGCTTAAAGAGAGCAGTTCAGATCCTGCATACTTTAGCACCATGTCATGCCTGTTTCATCACACTGACAGTGAGCTCACTGTGACACATGTCACTCAAACAAACTGCACGGCTGTGTGACAGCTCCTGTAAGTTTCTCTGCACTTTGTGAGTGTCAGTCGTGGATGTGACAGGATGTGATCCGCCTGCCAACACCGCTCACACACAGGCGTCGGTTGTTCCGTGTCAAATCACATACAGGGTTTTGATTGCATGTGAGATTGTTTTGAGACTTTGTGTATATGCAGTTTAACAAAAGCTGGATTCTATGAAATGTTGTCACTGAATTTTGAGAATTGCTGATGGTTTTACCCCTGGGAGTTTTGTTGTTTTCGCACCCTGACAAAACTTTGTAGACAGGAAGCCGTTTGTAGGGTTCAGTATCTTCAGAAGTGTGACTCCAATGATCTCACAATAAGCTTCATGCTTAATGAAACACACCATGGTGCTGTGATAATATTGCAAGTGAGGTGGAGGTTCATGCTGTGCTACAGATAACAATGGAAGACGATGATGCTGGCATGGGAAGTCGATTGGTAATAATAAGCCATTTTGACATCTCAAAACAGAGAACTTGTAGTGAAGCAGGCCGATCACCACGTGTGTGATTGTCTCTTTCAAACAGTCAGTCAGTCCACACTATTCTGGTGTCAGAGAGGTGTGGAGGGAGGAGGTCACTGCTCTGATTCTGCTCGACGAGCCTTCAGGTGTCTGACAGCTGTGGTACTTTGAGACACGCATGGACGTTAAAGTGTCCTGGTTGAATCATCAGCACAAAAGATGAACTGTGTCAGAAAATATCAGCATCTTTGATATAAAGTTAAAGTACAATAAGAATGTAAAGAAAGAGGAGAACATCCAATCACCCAGATTCATTAGTATTAGCTAATCAATTAATCGTGAAGTCTATGCAACGTCAGTATGTTAGATCAGATTAGTGCATTCTTGTTGTTCTGTATAATTTTAGTCTGAGCAAGAGTGTGGGCACCCGAGAGATTTGAGCTCAGATAACTCTTACCGAGGTCTCAGGTCTTCATCAGCTTGATCGTGCTGCAGCCAAGCAGCTGCTAGCACTCTGAAAAGTAAAATAATTAATGCCCACAATGCAGGAAAGCAAGTCAGACCGCCCGCTTAACTACAAAAGACCTTCAGGAACATTCTGCAGACTGTAGAGTGGTGGTGCTCTGTTGTACTGTGCAGCAACACCTGCACAAACACGACCTTCAAGGAACACTCATCAGAAGAAAACCTTTCCTGCGTCCTCACCACAATGTTCAGCATTAGAAGTTTGTAAAGGAACATTCAAGTGTGATGCATTTTGGGAATAAGTCCTGTGGACTGATGTAGGTTAAATAGAACGTTTTGGCTGCAATGAGCAAAAAAAAGGGTGCAGAATTTAATGAAAAGAAGACCTCTCTGACTGAAAAGCACAGGGGTGGATCGATCATGATTTGGGTTTGTGTTGCAGGCACTGGCTGAGGAGCGTTTCAATAGGGAAAGTGGGAAAATAGCAGCAGTATCATCTTTAACTTCATACTGTCACCTTTTGCTCACTTCACGGTAATAGAAGTTTTGACCAAGGCTACCCAAACATGTGCACGCCTCTGTGGAAGACAAAGAATAGCACATACACCACAAAGTTCATCACAAACTTTCCATCTGATTTTCTGCTGAGTTGAAGGTGTGATCCACACACACACACACACACACACACACACACACACACACACACACACCCACACAGAAACAGTGTCACAGTCCCTGTGTTGCACTCTTAACACAGTCCAATCCAGTCACATGGATTTGTTGTTTGCTATATCTGTGAGGCTGTTTTGTATTTATGTGTTGCTACTAGAATAGCAAGAGCAAGCTTTTTTGAGGTGGTGGGATGGGGTGTGGTGGGGGTGATGAGTAGAATGCAAAAATATGAAACAGACTGAACTGAAGACAGAAAGGATTGCAGCGTCTTTCAAACATGATGCTTTTCCTCGGGCACCAGCGACAAGTTTATGCTGACATGTCTCTAGAAATAGCGACGAAGGAGGAAGTGACATGATCCATGCATCATACATTTAACCCGTGAATACAAAAGAATAATAGAGGGCTTACATTATGGAGAACAAGAGTTGACCTTCCAGCTAGACTCACTGAACACAAAAACAATATACAGTATCTAAAAGGGTGGACATGCTGAAACTCAAAGACAAGAAAGTGATTGGGACAGTGCATGCTGTGCTCAGGCTTAATATCCAGCTAGCCTCCGTCTGTAGGAGGCAGCAGTCTAGTTGAGGAAGACTTTGATATGTTTTCAGGAGCAACTGCTTTACCGCCGTTTGTAGGATTTAGCATCAATACGATAAAAAGCAGCTTTAATTGAAATGATTTTCCAGATATCCGCAGCAGGAAGAGCAGAATCTCCTGAATATTGACTCTACTGATGATCTGTGCCTCTCTTCTTTTGCTTCCAGGAGAAGGAGAAGGAGAAGAGAGGAGAGAGGGAACGAGAGAGTAAAGAGAGAGAGAAGAAGAGTGCCAACGGTCATGTCTTCATCCCAGTCAGTCTGCCCTCTTCCTCAGCCTGTCAGCACTGCACCAAACTTCTGCACAATAAAGACACATTCCTCTGCAACAGTAAGACTCACTCACACGTCTTTTTCTTTCCTCCTTCCTTCCTCTTTTTATTCCTCCTCCTCCTCCTCCTCCTCTGTGGCCATCTCTTCCTCTTGTCGCCTTTTCTTTTTTTAGTTTCACTGTGATGTGTCTCTTTTCTCTTCAATTTCCAGCAGAGTCTACCTGCAGGAAAATGTTAATTATTATTATTGTTGATGATAAAGCAGGACTATCTGCAGCAGCAGCAGCAGCTACTGAGGCCCTCACATCCGTCCATGCACACATCGTTTGCAGTAGTACTGCAGTACAAGTGCAGAAGTCAGTGTCCATATGCTTTGTTAGCTAGCGTTGTTGTGGTCATTGTCACTGAGGAATGATTTCAGGTCTTCACGGATCTCTTAAACAGAAATAGAGCATTTGTTGGGGACTATTTTCAGCAGTGGATTAATCTACATTTGGTGCTCAAGTAAATATTTGCCACAGGAGCTCGATGTATGTGTGATCGGATCACACATGAGCTACAGTATGTGTTCATGGAAATGAAGGAACGTGTCATCCAGTGCAACAGCGTGACTCGCTGATGGGTTTTTAATAGTTTTCAGGCAGCAATGGAGCTCTGTGGTTGAGAGGAATGAGATATATTCATTGTGTGAGATACTTGTAAGAGCAGAGTGTGTCGGTGTCTTTGTCCTTCACTGATGTGGAATACATCTGAGCAGACAGCGCAGCTCATAACTCTGTCAGTGTGTAGTTAGTGTGTAGTGTCAGAATATCATTACACAGTGATTACAGTAACACACTGTGAGAGGAGACAAGAGTCCTACAGAAAGTTTTAGGTTTGAAGACAGTTACTGCCTCTGTGTGCATACAGGAAGCGTTGAGATGTGTGTGTGTGTGTGTGTGTGTGTGTGTGTGTGTGTGTGTGTGTGTCTGTGTGTGTCTGTGTAGGTGTGTGTGTTTTGTCATTGTCATGGTAACTAGTGTTAGTGTGTTAGATGAGAACACTGCAGTGTGTCTCAGTGTGTGCAGGAAATGGAGAATGAGATCATATTGTGTGTGTGTGTGTGTGTGTGTGTGTGTGTGTGTGAGTATAACTGTAGCTTATCCTCACACACAGTGAATGTGACATCGCAGTAGTTGCATGCATTAATTTTATAATACGTACTTATATTACATGAGAATACTTGTTTCTAATGATCATCGCGTGTTGTTTGCAGACTGTGGCGTCTATGTCCATAAGTGCTGCAGAGAGAGTCTGTCTGTCTGTACAAAGAGCAAAACAAAGGTAGGTCTGACACACACACCCTCCACCCATTAATTCTGCTTTTTTTTTTTTTTTTTAAGTATCTTTGAATTTATCACTTTTTATTAGACATGAAATACACATAAAACGGTAGAAATGAAATCAGCAGATCAAACACTCCAGGTGAACCATTTATATATATACATATATATTTTGTGACTTAGAGGAACTCAGATAAATATTCTTGCAACAGGAATCACACTGACGTCTGGATATATGAGGAAATAAAATCCAGAACTGCTATTTTTGGTGAAAATCTATCACAACAAGTCAACACAGCACGCATAAAGCTGCTGCCTTTTACTCAGAGGAGCACACATACTGTGTATTCTTTCATTATTGCTGATCAACACGAGTCTTAAAACCTCACAATACTGCATTTTGGTCAAAGACCAAAAGTAAGGTGTCCAATACTTCAACTTTTACCTTTCACATAACGATGTCCTGTGTTTGTTTCCAGCAACAGTCACTGGTGCCGGAACCTGTTCCTGGGTCAGCTGCTAACATGAGGAGTAAATGTAAGTACACTCAAAAACTAGCAAACTCTGTTTAGCAACAAGACTGAAAAGACTCTTAATATAGCATATGTGATTCATGTTTTGACAAATGTGTATTGTGCTGTTTAACAGCACATCACTTCCAGTGTTGTGTTTACACCAACACCTCCTACCTTTTATTGTTTGTATGTGAACAGCATCTCTTCAACATGACATACTTCAAATATTCCTTATGGCCTATGGCAGTGACAAAAAGTCTCAATTTTCAGTGAGAGAGGGATTAAACAGTGATTTATATTAAAAGGGAGGGGTCAGAGAAGAAGAAGAAATGGGTAACAGTATTCTGTCGATTAAAGCTTTCGAGTATAAATCTCGATTTATATCTTAATAAACTAATCATGGTCGTCTACTGCTGGGATACTAAGTCCTCCATGTGCACTGTTTTTATCTAGCTGTGTCCTCAACGTCATCTGTATCATCTACGTCCTCCTCATCGTCACGGGAACGCTGGTCCACCGTCACCACCCCTGATGACCAGATTCCTGTGGTGTTTCCACGGAAACACCCCAGCATCTTCAACCCACACAGCAACCTGTCCAAGAGCATCTCCACCAGCAACATAGCAGGGTGAGAAACCTGATACGCACACGCACGCACGCACACGCACGCACAGAGCACAGACTGCCCAGCACACAACAAGTTCACAGATCCACAGACAGCACGTAACACTGCTTTTTGGTTTTTATGCGTCACCTCCCAGCAGAAACGTGGAAACTCTGTCAGTCGTTTGGAGCAGTGTTTGTGTCCGCCTGATCAATGTATGTCCAATATTCACTCCCTCGTGTTCACGTTGCTGTTCCTTATAGGTTAGATAACGTTCCGCTGAAGGGCCTGAAGTTTCTGTCCCAGTCCACTGACTCTCTCCATCAAGGGAGCAAAGTCAATGCCTCCACTGAGTCCCTCACTGATGAAGGTACTGAGATGATGGACAGTCAGCTGATGGGAGAGTTTGAGTGTGACATCAGAGATCTGGAAGCTGATTCTTGGAGCAGCACGGTGGATAAGAAGTTCTTGAAAGCGCTGAAGAAAGACGAAATCAAGAGACAAGACGTCATCTACGGTACAATATGCTCGAACTCATCATCTTTAGGTGTGAATGCTCCTGTCATGTCCATACATGAGGAGATAAGAGTCTTTTCTCTCCACAGAGTTATACCAGACTGAGTTCCACCACGTGAGGACACTGAAGATCATGTCTGAAGTGTACTATAAAGGCCTGCAGAAGGAGCTGCAGCTCGACACACACACTCTGGACAAGGTGAGGGACGTGCCGAGCAGCGCTTTCACCAGCGTGTGAAACGCGTGTGCGCGCATGTTGATATTAAAGACACACATTAAAGACTAGTCTGTCGATCGTTTTGTGCAGATTTTCCCCGTTCTGGATGACCTGTTGGACATGCACACGCATTTCCTCACCCTGCTCCTGGAGAGGAAGAGGGCTTCATCAGCTGAGGGACAAAACAACAACAGCTTCCTCATCTGCAGCATCGGGGACATCCTGGTCAACCAGGTGAGGAGAAGAAGAAGAAGAAGAAGAAAAAAAGTGGCTGCAGGAATGACAACACCGCCTGCTCTAGGCCCAATTTTTGATATTTAGACCTCTGTGATGAATTAGACATCAATGTTTTAATGATAGACAGTTTCAGTTTTTTTTTTTTTTTGAAAATGCTCAGAATACGTTTCGTCATGATCGTATTCAGGTGACTCTTCATAACATGTTTTGTGAGCAGTATTCAGTGTCTCCTTAGGGTGGCACCAGAGGACAGGTTGAGGGGTTTATTCCAGAGACTTCAGTATTCAGTCGATCCACGTCCTAACTTTCATTTTTCTCTTCCTCTTGTTTGAATGTTGTTTTTAAACTCAGTTTTCAGGCTGCACCGCTGAGAGTATGAAGAAAGTTTATGGGAAGTTTTGCAGTCGCCACAATGAAGCGGTCAATCTCTACAAAGACCTGCATGCCAAAGATAAACGCTTCCAGGCTTTCATCAAGGTCAGCAGCTCCTGTCTCCATGTTCAACATGACAGTGACGTGACAGTGCTGTGGATCACCTGCATGTGATTTGTCTCTGAAATGACCTGTGTCTGTCTTTGCTCTTGTGCAGAAGACTATGAGCAGCAGCATTGTGCGGAGGCTCGGTATTCCAGAGTGCATCTTGTTGGTCACTCAGAGGATCACCAAATACCCCGTTCTGATCCAGAGGATACTCCAGCACACTAAAGGTGAGGGTGAAGGCGCCTGTAACGAGTCTCTCTGTAAAGGAACCTTGAAAGTGTTGCATATGTTTTATGTGGCACCTCTCTGCTCCGACAGACTCTGATGAAGACCACAGCTGTGTTTGTGAAGCGCTGCGCTGTGTGAAGGAGCTGATCATGGCTGTGGACAGTAAAGTCAACGAGCACGAGAAGAAACAGAGACTGAGGGAGGTCTACAGGTACACTAGACTGCATACTGGTTTGCTACGTAGCCTGAATACATAGCAGAGACGCTAGGGGAAAGCTCAGATGATGGAATTGCCAAAGGTCTGCCAGAGGCCACATTTCTGCTGTTGCATGGTGTTTACTGTCATATGTCTCAACCCTAGTCTGAAATGAATCATCAAAGCTGAGGTTCAAAGGTCAATCACAATCTCACCATACCAAGTCCAGTGGTAGCCGATGAAGATCATGTGACGAGACCAAAAGCTCCAGGACAGCTACTGAACATCTGCCACTGTGTTACAAATCCACAATGTGATCAGATTTTCAGGTCAAAGTTCGTTTAGGGTTTCGTATTTTCATTTTTATGTCCTCCTGTCAGTTGCTTCATAATTGCTAAACATTTCTAAGATATTTACAGATGACAGAAACAAGTGTTCAGTGTGAATGATGATGAGAGTTAGACACTTCCTGTTTTCTGAAATACCTGCGCAGCCACGTCAACTTTAATCAAATCAATATGTGAATACATGAATAAATGAGAATAAACATACACTGAGCTGCATTATAACAGCACATTACAGTGTGTAGCCTTCAGGCATCCTCTGTGAATGAATCTTATCAAGTTACAAGAGTTTCCAGAGTGAAGCAGGAAGATCAGCTGGACCTTTATTCTTAATCCAAATCTGCTCTTTGTAACTCCCTGTGGACAAGAGATATGGCTAAACATGGAGCATATTTTCTGTGATCTCCAGTCGCACTGACAGCAAGTCCATCATGAGGATGAAGAGCGGTCAGATGTTCGCTAAAGAGGACCTGATCAGAGGGAGGAAGCTGCTGCATGATGGAGCGCTGCAGCTGAAGAACTCTGCCGGGCGACTCAAAGGTTCGAGATGTTTCCGGTCCTCATCAGTCTTTAAACACGTGCATTCATTCTGTTCTTCAGAGACATGAAGTAGAAGTTGTGTAAATGATGCATTATACTTCCAATCCAGTCCCCTCTGTCCTCTCAGACGGGACACAGCTTGTTAACCGTCTTTGTCTTGGTGTTACAGATGTCCACGCCATGCTCCTGTCCGACGTGTTGATCTTTCTTCAGGAAAAAGACCAGAAATACGTCTTTGCCTCATTAGTAAGTAGCACACTGCATTTTTTTTATTTTGGATTTAAATAAACAGGATGTGCTCATAATGCATTGATCTCCATGACGGCTCCGTTTGATTTGGACCTGTTTGTCCTCAGGACCAGCGCTCCACAGTCATCTCTTTACAGAATCTGATTGTCAGAGAAGTCGCTAATGAGGAGCGAGGTCAGTCCGTCTTTCTCTTTATTCCATTTGTTTTCTGATTTTTATTTTCTTTCTTCATACAGTTCATCCATTTCTTACTGTATGTATCAGTCAGTAACGTGGGTAAATGCAGAGTGGATGTGAAGTGCTGATTCAGGTTTGTGTCCCGCAGGTCTCTTTCTGATCACGGCTGGTATAGAGAGACCAGAGATGGTGGAAGTGTTGGCCAGCAGCAAGGAGGAGCGCAACACATGGAGGGCCATTATACAGGACGCCATGCACTGCATGTGAGCACACACACACGCACACACCAGGAAACAGTGTTGTGGTTGAAAGAAACCGAAGTTTCAAGCCGCCAAGGACCAAAAATCGAATTCAGTAGTGACCAATTGTTCAAGGAAAGATCTTCTTGAGAGAGTTTAAAAACGATCAGCTGGAGACAGAATTCTGAAGAGCAAAAAGGCTTTATTGCCGGCAATAAGGAGAATAGTTCAGATGTGCACAAGGTACAAATCCGAAGGATTCTGATTCACACTGGTCGGTGCCTGGCCTTATATCCATTTTGGTGAGGGTCTGCTCCCGCCCCTGGGACCTCCTTTAATTTCTTTCTAGTCTGCATCTTTTTACACCATTAGGTTGTCATTGGGCCACTGGCTTGCCTTAACAGTCGCCTTCTATTTTTAGTTGGTGTTGACCTAGTGGCAGCACTGCCTCAGGGAACACTTTTTCTTTTTCTCAAGATCTGTTCTAAATTACACCATTATTTCCTAAATGATTGCTCATTTATTTTTTTAAAAAGATTAATAAACATAATCTTTAACGGTACATGCATAATATAATGTTATAGGATCATAACATGCAACAATATGGTCATTAAGTGTATCCAAAGATTATATCAGGTCATAGCAAGATTATAATAACATGTTCTTCATCTGTGAATCATGATAAGTTTATAAGAACACTTCATTTATCAGTAATCACACATAATCGTAAGGTGTAGGTATGAGACTAAGAGAATACACTCCAAAGGCCACTGGCAGTCAGAAGGCCACATGAACCTACTAGGATGAACCTGTTTTCCCAAAGAGTCAGCCACAAAGACACCCAGGCTGGAGCCATGGGAATGTCTCTGAAGGCCCTTTGGCGGGTGTGTCGACCATGATTCTTTCCAGGGTCAATGTGTCTATGACCCCTGACAAGATTACTACAGCTTCATGTTCTCTATTACAGCTATTGATTACCATTAGGTATAGCTTTTCTTGAATCATCACATTTCTCTTAGGAAAAAATATACTACAACAGACGCCACCTGAGTTCTGTTTATTGCATTGTTTTCTGTGTAAATTACAGAAAATTGCTCTAAACACTGTTCTCTGAGGATGAAGATGTTCTCAGTGTGACGACAGTTCCTTCACTGTTCAGTGGGTCATGTGGTCAATCTCTCTGCAGGGATTGTTGCATGGCAGCAGAACTTGCCTATGATGTAAGAGAAGAGGAGGGCTCAAAAGTTTTTACTTTCAGTCAAACAAAAAGTGGCAGAGTAGCAGGAAGTCAGATGATTCCAGCTGTGGGTGGCTGAGATCCCCCCCCCCATGAAGTGCTGACTCTCACAAAGCTGTGGAAAGCGAAAGAACAAGCAGTGGGTTGAATGCATCGCCTTCACATGTGTCAGCACGCCCTCCCACAGCACACAGGAGGTGTGCCAATTAAATATTAGTCTAACTGATGACTTTAGAACACAGGATCAGAGCGTATTAATTAGCAGGTCTTTGATACAGACACCAGCAAGAGCGTAGATTAATTAGGTCTTAAATTTGGTTGGATGGAGCCTAAAACGTGTTGAATATTTGAACGTCACACTGCGGCTGTATTTGTGTGTTGCCAGGGAGAAAGACGAGGACGAGGGAGTTCCCAGTGAGACAGAGGAAGACAGGAAGCAGCAGGAAAACCGAGCGAAGGAGATCCGAGGTGAGCGCCCTCGTACAGCATTCTGTTGTATTCTGTCATATTTGACAAATAATAATAATTAATGTCCTCCAACGTTCATTTGTGTTTTATTCCAGAGCTTCTGCGAAGGAAAGACAAGGAGATCATCTGTTTATTGGAGGAGAAGGTCCACATCTTCAGAGACCTGGGTGACTGTAATCCCGCCCCCGACGACACAAACCCGCCAGTCAAGGAGCGGATGCTGTTCAGGGCCACACCTGATGATGTCACAAAGGGAGAGCCAATCATAAAGGACGCTCTGAGAGAAGGTGAGCAGGGTTCTCTATCACACTGTGTGTGTCCCACAGAGGAAATGTTCATATCAAGTGTAATATTTTCCATCTCTCCCCAGTGGAGACCCTGCACGCTTTAGTCAACAGCGGTGTTGGTGGAGCAGGCTGCAGTGTTCCAGTTGGCCTGACAGGGGGCAGTGTGGGACCGGTCTGTCTGCCCAGGAGAGCTGAGACCTTTGGAGGCTTCGACAGTCATCAGATGAACAGCAGTAAGAGTAAGACACGTAGACTCATGCACACGCGTAGGTTATTAAACACATATTTAGAGTAAGACACCTTTTGACATCTTAAGACATCTTTTGGTCAACAGTTACGTAAATGTCAATAAGCTTTGTTTACTCCACCTGACAACAGGTCAGATTACATTCATTGCTGGTGAATCTTGTCTTGACAAGATGGCGTCAGGTTTATTCCACATGTTGGTTCATGATCCCCTGCTGTGACAGAACTCCTTCAATCCTTCCACTCTTTCTTTCTCTGTCCTCAGATGGAGAGAAGGAAGAGGGGGATGAATCACTAGACCTCCGCAGGACTGAGTCAGACAGCGTGTTGAAGAAGGTGTGTGTCTGTGTGTGTGTGTGTTGTGTATATATGTGTCTCCACAATGCATTATTTATGAATGCATTTTGCTCCCAGATCTCTCTTGAAAAATGAATCTCAGTGTCACTGAGTGTACGTGATAAACAAAGCAGGAATGTTTCTGAGCCGGCGCTTAATTCCTGCACTTCAAAGCGGTGAAATATCTGCTTAACTGAGTCTCTGAGGATTCATCTGAACATGCTCACAATGTCCACTTTATGTCAGGCTATCATTTATTGTGCTATGAAGACATTCCCACAGATTTACCATCAATTTGACAATATTGATGATCAAAATGAGTCATGTTAAACAAGGAACTCAGTTTTATGACTGTAAAAATCACATCTATTATCTGGAAGACTGTCAAAGTGATGAAATACATAACTAATGATAAGTTAGTAACTAATGTTGGATTTACAGTGATGAGTTCTAAAAGGTCATTTTGAAGCTTGTGGTGGAAGTTATGTTAGTCTTGCATAAAGCTAGCTACATGCTAACATGCCAGTGTTATCTCTAAGTGACTCAGCAGAGATGTCTTTACTAATACTTCACCACTACTTTGCTATTTAGTGTCACTGTATAAAATAAATCTAAATAAAAAGACAATGAAAAAGTGTTTCCCAGACAAAGATGACTCAAGTGTCACAACAGTGCTGTATCATTCTCCACTCCACTCTCCATACCTCTGCTCCGGCCGAGCACGCTTACATCTGCTCCTCATCTGTGCCTTTCCCATATCTCACTGCTATTCATAATCTATAAAGACTCCCTGCCTGCATTATATAACAGTATGGCTGCATGGATGTTACATGTACTGTAATTATTAATGTGTGTGCGCGCGCGTGTGTGTGTGTGTGTGTGTGTGTGTGCGCGTGCGCACCTCAGGGAGCCACTGCCAGCCTACAGATGTTGCTGAAGAGGAGCAATGAGGTAAGTGTGTGGGCTTCATGTTTCAGCCCTGCCCCACCCATTGGCCTGTTTCTAGCTCTGACTGCAGCGTTAATGTCAGAGACCTTTTCACTATTGGGCTTTTAGCCTGTGATCATTTGTATATTCCAACAAAATTCAAGTGGTAGTCCCTTTACGCTGCTCACATAACAAAAAAATATAAATGGATGAATAAATAAGAAGTCATAGAAATAAAGTACAATTGATGGTGGAGGATGAGTTGAGGAGCCTCACAGCCTGAGGAAAGAAGCTGCTCTGTAGTCTGGTGGTGCGGCAGCAGATACTTCTGTATTGCTTGCCAGACAGCAGCAGGGTGAACAGGCTGTGGCTGAGGGGGGTATTGTCTTTAAGTATCGTTTGGGTTGTGTGCAGGCCCCTCACCACCCACTGTGGGTAAAGCAGGTGGTGCTTCCTGTATGGTATTGTTTCAAGGCTTGTTTGCCCAAATTCTAAAAGAAAATCATATTTTGTGACTAGCAGAAACACATCTCCTCATCCTCCCCACCTTAGGTAAGATATTAGTCTTCGAGCATCATACTGAAAGTGTGGTATTATTCCTTTAATTCCAGTCTAATGTTGGCTTCCCTCTGTCCTCACTGACTGTTTCACTGGATCTGTCTGAATCATCCTAAATGATGCTGCAAGCGTTAGAGCTGCTACATTACCCAGCAAGCATTGTCACATGAGTGTTGAAAAGCAGCACATTAATATCAAGTCTGAATGAAAGTGGAGAGGAATATTTTGTTTCCTTTTTGCAATAACCTCCATCTGACATAAGGCCAGAGTGTGAAAATATATTAATCTGGGTTGACAAATGTGCTCTAGCCAGATGGTTGCTGGGTCTTAAAATAGTTCCGTCATTATTGAAACCTCAGTGTAATTTAATGCTGCGTTTCTCCAGCAGGTCCAGCACAGTGTGACGCATCTTCACGACCTGCTGATTTCACTGCAGGTACCACAAACACACCTTCGTGCCCTCTACAGTCGCTTCACTTTCATTCTCATTCATCGCTAACCGTCTCCTCCTGCGTCTAGGCTGTGGTGGTCCAGCAGGACTCGTTCATCGAGGACCAGCGGCAGGCCCTTAGCGACCGGCTCACCGCCAACTCCTCCAGACACTCGTCCTCTTCCTCGCTGTCGTCCTCTTCCTCCTCTCGCCCCTCCTCGCTCATCGAGCAGGAGAAGCACAGGAGCCTGGAGAGGCAGCGACAGGAGGCTGCCAGCCTGCAGGTTCGCTTTCATTGCTGCTTCCTCTTCAGTAACTCAGTTTCCATCCAAAGGCAGCACAGGTTTTAACGAAAATGTGAAAATGTGCCTGTTAGGAGTTGATTCATCGAGATAGCAGTAAGTGATGCCAATTCTCAAGGGGCGATTATTCCTTTGCAGAGAAAGAGGGTGCAACAAGATGATTAAAAGAGCATCAGTTAAACCTCAAACCTTTGAAAAACAATGTAGAAAACGTGATGGAAATGTGGCATTTCTGTTTGAATCATGGCTGCAGTGACATTAGATTCTATTAATATTTATCAATAAGATGCTCTGTACCTGACATCTGTTTGAATCCAGTCCCGTACCCCAACCTAACGTGCAGTCTTACGCTCAGTTTAACATCTACGCTCCTTTGTGGTTTTGTTTTTCAGAAACAGCAGGCTGCACACCAGGAGGAAAAGAGGAGGAGAGAGAAGGCATGGGAGCTGAGGGAGAAAGGCCTGTCAGAGCGGGAGGAGAGGCTGAGGGTGGAGGAGGAGGAGACCAGGAGGAGGCGTCATGAGCTAGTGGAGGAGAGAGAGATGATGCAGAGGAAGAAGGAGGAGTACCAGAGAGAACTGGAGAGGCTGAGGGAGGCGCAGAGGAGGCTGGAGAGAGACAAGGAGGCTCTGAGGAAAGACACTGAGAGACTGGACGCCATGAAGAGAGACGAGGTCAGAGTCCATTTCTGATGCAGGAAGCTTTGAATGTGAACTGGGCTCAAAACAAGGGAAGCCCATTGCTGCAGTCCAGGCAGAGGTGCAGCTCCTGTCCTCTGGTCCATCCCCACAGGTCCCCCTTCACTGACTTGCTTCATTTACGTACAGTGTTGAAGGTCATGTGTTACACTGTACACGTTACTTTGATAGAACGTGTACCAGTGATGGTGGTGATGGAGTTGTCTCCATGATTGCAGTCATGGGTGTACAGAGCGAACGTTAGGGGCCTGAGCAAAGCCTCTGGGGGATTCTGGTGTTGAGCACTAGAGTGGCAGAGGTGTAACCGCTAATCCGAACTGTCTGGATTCTGTTTGTGAGGAAGTATTTTCCAGTGGCAGAGTGTGAGGTTTGCCACTTTCATGGAGGAGGTTGTGTTGAAATCTGAGGTGAAATCAACAAAAGTGTTGTTATTTTCAAGGTGTGTGAAGGGCGGTGGAGAGATCGTCTCTGTGGATCTGCCGGCTCTGAATGCAACCTGGTGGATGTCCAGGCTGGCTGGATGTTGTCTTTAATGTGCTTTAGCCCTTTTCCATACAAATGTGCATCAGCTCAGCAGGGCAGGGATTTCCATCTCCATTGCAGCATGGCTGAAGGTGTGTCTCTAACTGATGACACACTCATCCTGAGTTGGTGATGTTTAAAAGTCTGCTTCCAGTGATCAGCAGCTCACTACAGCTCTTGGTGTGCATTACTTTTCTATTGTATACAGCCAGCTGCTTATCATGGTGGATTTACAGGCTGTTGCCATTCTCCTTTTTTCTTTCCTAGTTTTGCACTGTTAAGTCCAACATCTTGATCCGGGATGTTGCGATGGAGTCGGGCCACTGTAAAAATGTGGGCTCAGCAGTCTCTGAAAAATAATTTAAAACGTAGTGAAAGTCTGAAGGAGCTACTGGTCGCGTGCCACAGCTGGAGGTCAGCAAAAGACTTCTCTCTTTTAATGATGTCAGTCGGTGTTGCTGCATCAGGATCTGCTGGTGTGCAGGTTGAAGAGGTCTTCATGTCTCTGTGGTGCAGTGCTCTAAGGCACACATCATATAATCACTATGTCCTGGACCCAGATCTTTGATCCTCCATGACATTACTCTCAAACTAGCAGGTTGGATGGAACAGTGGGTGTATGTCTTTGTGGCTTCATGTTCTGTGACTTAATGTCTCTCGTGTCTCCATGCATTATTTACAGTTGGAGCAGCTTCAGAGGTACCAGCGGACTCCCTCCACCACCTCTGAAGACTCCATAAGGTTCCACAGCTGCGAGTCTCTGGATCAGGAGTCAAAACATGCAGCAGAACAGCTGAAAGAGGTGAAGAATAAAGTCCTCATTAGAAAATAGTTCACAAAGATTGAACAAACCAGTGTGTCTGTGCAGTTTGGTTGTATTTGATAAGTCCGACAACAGCTACAAGAACTCTTCTTTTTCTGGATGCACTGCAGGTGGAGCTCTCATCCTCTGCCCCAACCAAAGAACCTTTCCTCCGCATCGGATCCAAGAGGATGGGCAAAAACTTTAACCCCTTCTCCTCCTCGTCCTCGTCCTCCTCAAAGCCTCAGGGAGCAGAGAAGGAGTCTCAGCTGCCCACCAGGCTGCTCCAGCTGGCCAAACCCAAAGAGAAGAAAGACAAGAAGAAGAAGAAGGGGAAAGGAGGGGAGCAGACACAGACAGGTACGACGAACAAGGCCCATCCTGACACTAGCAGGCTGAACAATGCAGATTGTCTGTGCTCACCCCCCTTAATGTTAAATAAATCTTACACATTTGCCTTAATGCTCACAGTTAGAGGTTCAGATGGATACTGCTCTCATGTCAGTA
Organism: Chaetodon trifasciatus; assembly: GCA_037975065.1. NCBI lineage: Eukaryota > Metazoa > Chordata > Actinopteri > Chaetodontiformes > Chaetodontidae > Chaetodon > Chaetodon trifasciatus. The sequence continues at coordinate 3,616,636 of JBBMOE010000002.1, read as the reverse complement.
TAGTAAGGAGGAAGCTACAGCATCGCAATCCTTAGCTTAGCTTAGCATTAAGACCAGAAACAGGGGGAAACAGCTCGCCTGGCTTTTTCCAAATGTAGAAATCCACATACCAGCATCTCATTTGTTTAATCTGTTCAAACTCTGAAGTGTAAAACCAACAATAAGCAAGTAGTAACTTGTGTCTTCATGTCTCCTTAGAAAGCAAAGTGACGTCTGATCCTCAGAACGATGGAGATATCTTCTTCTGCTGAGGACCTGGACGATGTGAAATTCTAACCTTCCTGAGGAGCCAGACAACTGGCCAGCGTAGCAAACAAGATCCTGATTGTTCCTTGACCCTCTGTCTGGATATAAAGCATGTCTTTGCTGACAGACATGTGTCCCGGGTAAACAGAGGTATTCATCTCCTCCCACAGACACCAGGTGAAGTTATGCTGAGCTGATGACTCAATCAGGAAGACTCTAATCGACACATGTGCCAAGAAAATCCCCTACAACCCTCCATCGTTTAGAGATGTGACGGGAAGCCAAGGAGGACCAAACAAAAGCCGTGTGAGGAGCACGAGAGGAAGACAGACTCTTGATTTCTTCCAGCTGTCCGTCACAGATCGTGTGCTAGCACGTGGTGCTTCAGGTCAAATCTCCTCAAGCGTAGCAAACCTTAGCTTTAACATCACCCAACAATAAGTGCCATTTCTTCAAGTATTTCTTCTGCTAACTTTGAATGCTTGTGATACCGGTGACCCCTGAGTTTCATTGAAGGGGTCCCAGGCTGAACACATTTTAATCTAAGGTGTGATTTGTACGTCCCTCCCTTCGCTCCAACTCTGGTTTGATCAGTCGAGCTAAACGAGCCCGCCATGTCTCACTGTCCACACGCTGTGCTGAGGTCAGTGTGGGCAGTCAGCGTGTGCAGCAAGGCCACAGACCTCCAGACACAGTCAATCAGTGACACGTCAGTCAGCAGACAGATGGATGGATCTGCAGAGACGGACTTGTCTCGTGGTCCACCGAGAGGTCAGAGTGGGAAGGATGAGCAGAGACTCCGTGGTTTTAGTGCCTTAACTCTTCTGTTGAATGTAATGTAATGATGTAATGAGTGGAATGAAGTGCATGCTCAGAGCAGGTGTTTTTAATCCTGCTGTTGTCAGATAATCACCTCCAGGCTTGAGAAATTCATAGGTTTTTTCTTTTTTTTTTTTTTTAAGGCGGTCATCTCAGTCAGTCGTGAGATGTCCCCGTCAGTACGGACGAACAGACTGTAAGCCCAGTGCGAGCTCTGTGGGAGAATCAGCGCTCATCTTTAATCAGCATTTAGTGTGACAATCACCACAGTGCAACAGTCACTGCAGCACAACAGGATCAGGAGGACAAAGGTTTTAACATGCACTTTATACACACCAGAGACAGATGTTGTATTTTAAGGCTCTGTCATTTCCAAATAATTTCATCCTGATTCCTTTTCAGTCATTTGGCCCTAAATGCAGGGAAAATGGGAACATCCTTGATGCTCCATTTAAACTCAAGTGAATTTATTCTTTATGTGGTAAATTGTCCAGTAAATACACAGCCCCTACATGTCCAGAAGATTAATAAGAAGTGTACCGATTGATCACTGTGTCAGTTAGCCTGTCACTAGCATGAAATGATACCGTTCTTTATTGTAGAAGTCCAAGTAAATGTCATGGAAATGATTTGGAAATGACAGAACTGTAAAGTGGAGGATGAGAGCAGCAGTACTTGGTCGTATCGTAGTGGGTTGGGTCAGAATTCAGTATTACTGAATTGAGGCTTTTACTGGATTTATCTTGAGATGATTTGATCATATCATGTTATTGTTTTACAAACTTCTGTGGTCAGAATGAATGATTCCAAGAACATATGAATGAAAAGTGAACAAGAGTTAGTTCATATGTGACACATTTTAAGAGCTTTTCCCTCACTCCCTTTCATTGAGCATCGGTTCGACTGAGCCACGCAGCTCCACAGCTCAGTGTTGACCTTGGAAAGATGTGTTGAACACAGTCTCACCTCAAAGGCCTTTTAGTAGCTCCTCCAGAGCTTTTGACCCCGTGGCACAGTCGTCATGAGCACATTGGGATCACTCAGTCACCGCTGATGTCAGGACTCTGAGCACCTCTCAGCTCGACGTCCACGTTGATGTCAGTCAGTTTGGATTTATTCGTGTCATCACACACACATTTGCCTCTTTGTGATAAACGCTGATATTAGAAATCATGAATGTTGCGACGTTGAGCTCAGTCACATGTCCGGCTCTGCTTTGTAGAAAGTCTTCAAATGAGAGATAATCACCGAGTGCATAGGAATCATGTCAGAAAAATATCCCAATTTGTTGGGTTAAGGGCTCACTGTCATATCAATCAATACCAACCAATCATCGTTGGTGGTGCTGTGCATTGTCAGATAGTCGCTGGAAACATTATTCGGCTCAGCTGAACAGAGGAGCAGAGACGAGCCTTTATTTCTAACTCCCTCTGGTCTGCCTGAGTCTGTGTGATGACAGTATTTTAGCAAGGCGCCTCTTTGTTTTCACATCGATTTCCGTTCATCATCTTAGTTTGCTGTTGCTCAGCACTTCCTCCATCTGCTTCACGTTCAAATCCTTCAGGAGTCCAGGAGGTAACGTCTCCATTTCCCAGAAGGTCTTTTATCTTGAAACAAAGTAGAATCAATCCAAGTGAATTCCTCTGAGAGCGAAGAGCATCGCAGTTTCACGGAGCGCCGACGAGCTGACTGATGGAACAATGCTGCAGAAACACACAGTACAGCTACTTGTTGCTATTATTTCACACCCACCCATTATTTGACAATTAACAGCATACACCAAAGCCAGGTTTAGAGTATGCTTGTATTTTGAAAAGACAATCCTGAACTCAGGATTTAAATCCAGCAACGCTTTTAGCCTGTTTTGAATCGTATTGGAAAGACAATCATCAGTGCAGAGGATCACGAGTGAAATGATAAAAACCATTTACGAATGGTTTCCTCGCATGCTTTCTCTCTGTGCTCTGCAGTGCAGTGCAGATGCTCCCTCTGCACTGAAAGTGTATGACAAGGACAAATACAAACCAACCCTTCCTCAAAATCCTCCCCCTTAATCCAAATATCGTGTCTCTCCCTGTCCTCGTCCCCTCTCCAGCCCTGCTGGGATTGATAAGGCCAGCACGCAGAGGATGCCCCGAGGCTCGTATTCATCCCCCGTCATCCCGCTGCAGTAATGATTCATAGCTTTAGATTTTCACCACATTGATTTTTGCCTCCTGCTCTCTGCGGAGAAGCCTTTCATAGGAGGCTGCAGTCTGAAGAATAATATTTCAGCCTGCAGTGTCACTTCCCGCCTCGCTGCTGAGACGAGCACATTTCTGCTGAATCTGAAAGTTCAGCGGCCCATCTCTAATTCACTGCAGCTCCCTCTTCTTCTTCTTCTTCTTCTTCTTCTTCTTCTCTTCTGTCACTCTCACTGTTGATTGTGTGATCACCAGCGGTGGCTCGTCTTCCTCAGTCCTTCAGTCTCTTTGATTGAGAGGCAAAGCACAGTCAGATTCCTTTGCAGACGTGTTCATAATCCAGGAAAAAAATGCTGCCTTTCCCTGCAGATCCACATCAAAGCCACTTTCCTCAGCAGCAGTATATTTCAAAGATAACTGCAGTGTGTTTTCAGTGTCACACAGCCTTAAGATGACCTACGCGAGAAAATGTTTTCTACGTTATCTGTGCCTGAAAGTTTTTTTATGCTGCAGCGTGCAGATATGCTCTGTAAATAAGAAGCCCTGTGCTCAAGTTTGAAAGAAGTTTAGAGTTTGGTATCATGGTAGCGCCCCCTGTCTGTGCACTAACCAGTCAGACTACAAAGACTTCATGTAAAGCTGCGTTTGCAGCAACCGACTGCAGCTTTCCAGCTAATGTCTCCCTCTTTACAGACACTTCCTGTGTCGCGGCGAACATCAGCGTCCAGGCTAGAGAGCTCATAAGCTGGTCAGCTGCAGCACGTGAACATCTACATCAGTCAGTTTCCATGCTAAATCACAACTAGCTAACAAAACACTTTCAGTGGATGGATCTCCAAAGACATCTTGTTCTTCGTTTCAGCGATTAAAAGAGAAGTTAACAGTTAATGTAGACATCGCCTTGATGGCTAATTGGTATTTCAGTTGGACTTAAATCTAGATTTAGCATCCATGTATCAGCTGAAATCTGAAAAGGATCAGAAAAACCTAAATTAATAGAGAAATGACTAAGATGTTAGATGAAAACCCTCTTAATTTATTTCTTGTGTTGAATCAGGATGAGCCACGAATATGTTTCAAACAATTGACTTTTTTTTTTTATTTTTAAAGAAACTTTAGAAAGATTAAGCACAAGGTGTTCTTTCGTTTAGTAAAACTCATCATGTATCTTTTTTTTTCAACCCTGCTCTACATTTCAAGCCAAAGGATTCGATCTCGTCGTGTTTTCAGTGTAAATCACAGCAGCGATGCTACATGGTAGCAGCCAGAGGCCTGCTGTGGAGAGGGAGATTCTGATCCAGAGAGCCCCCCAGAGTGATGCCCTTCAGCAGGGTTCAGTGTCCTTCAGTAAAAACCAGACTTTAATTTCACTAAAGTTGGATGTGAGTCCCGTTGGAGGATGTCTACGCAGGGCTGTTTTTCCCTCAAGGCGTAATCTGAAGCTTTGGCTCCCTGAGATGAGCTAAATCACAGACCGCTGTTTGATCATAGCGTTTAGTGGTTTGAGGAGGAAGTGAAACCTGGAATCTTGAGTTTTGCAGAGAGAGGAGCATGCTGGGAGGTCTGGCTCTCCTCTCCCCCACATTTACCCCTTCAGCGTGCACTATTTTACTAAAACCATTCATAAGGAATTTGACAAACACACATTAGACCTTACAGTTTTTGCACTGTGAGCTTTTTTTGAAATGTATTTGTACTAAAAGCAGAAGGTACAAAGTTTATTTTTCTCATTTTATGTACAAAGAAAAAAAAAGGGCAAAACAAGACATTTTGTAAATATGTTTTATGTACAAATTTGAACTTCCAAAGTATTGACGACTGTGGATTTTGTTTAGTTGGATGATTGTTTTTTAATAAATAATAAAGCTTTATTTAATTGTCTTCTTCCTGTTTTAAAAATGTACAGTCATTTTCTCTCTTCAATAAATAACTGTGCTGTTTGTCATGTGATGCATGATGTGTGGTTCTTTTGATGGAGGGAGGAAGACTGCAGGGTGAAGAAGAAGAAAACAGAGTGGTGATGTCAGATTTGTCTGCTTGGAGTTTAGTGTTGCTCTATATGCGTTGCCTTTTTTGTAGCTTAGTCTTGGATGCATGCTGCTTACACTGTGGCACTGCCGGACTTCACGTTATTGTTATTGTCTCAGGGCTTCACACGGTCTGCCCAAAGGCTGCAACCCAGAAACTACCTGAACACAGCAAAATAATAAAATACAGTAATAAAAAGTGGAGGAAAATGGCTTCAATGGCATTAGTTATATAAAAGAGGATTTAACTTGCATTAAAATGACTTCAATGCACCACCCTTCAAAAAGGGAAATTTGACAGCCAATTAATGAAGTCTCATCAAATATACCAACCTATCAGTGTGGAACTCTGATTGATAATGAAATTAGTGATCAGGTAAACTAATGAACTCTGCTCAACTGAACTGACGAATGAATGGATCTTTGCAGGAAGTGATTCAGTTCAGTTCGTTCGGCCTAAACATTTGTTCTTATGAACTAAATATTCATAGTTATTTTCCGAGAGGACATCTGGTAACTACAAGGAGACATAGCTTATGCAGCGATGATGACACATGTAGGTGTATCATGTACAGTTCTTGCAGACTGGAACATAGCTGGTCCAACTCGGCCCCATCAGTCATCAGACCCAATTAGGTACAATCCTAATGTGTGTCCCAGCCTTTACTGTGCCAAAGAATTTCCTGTTTAAGCTTCAGGGCAGAACATTATTACACACACTTGAGAGTAAAATGTCAGCTCTTGATTACCTTGGGAAAACACAAACCCGTTATTTATCACCTCACTGATGACAACGACGACGATGAGAAAATGTATGTCACATGTCTCGTTTGTAACCCACAGAGAACCATCGTAGACTCCGTAGTTCCCCTCAGCTCTATGTAGCTTTAGATGTGTGTTTCAGTTCATTGTTTTGGTTTTACATCCTCCAAATTTGCTGTTTTGGTTCAATCTCACCTCTCGTATCGCTGTTTTCTGCCACAGCAGGCAGTTATGTAGTGAAGAAAGAAAGCTGTGATAAACCTGCTGTACAGCACCTGCCCAGCAGCAGACAGCAGGCAGACAGATATTTCCCTAAGGAGCTGGTGGAGACCAAAGAGAGAGCTACAAGAGAGTGGATATTGGACTTAGATTGATCAGATGGAGACAAAAATACACCAAATGAATGCTAATGTTGCTCTGTAACTGTGGGATGTGTAAATAGACAGTGTTGTGTTCACAAGCTGTTTCTGCTGAAAACCATACTCACACATGCAAACCTAACCCTCAAAAAGCAGTCTGGACCCCTGGGGAGCAACAGGGGGGCACCCAAGTTTTAAGTATTTATGCTGTTTGGTTCACACCCAACTGGACCTGCTGTGAACTTCTAAAAGTCGGGAAAAAAACAAAACAATTCAAGTCACATGGAAACAGAGAGTTAAGTCATATAGAACATAATAACAGGCTGTTGCGTCGCTTGTTGTGGTGCTGAACTGAGAGACCCCCTAAGGTCATTTTATAATGCATCTTGTAATTTGCAGCAATATTCATTACGACTGTCACAAAGATTTTTTTTTCCTTGTCTGATGTATTCAAAAAGACAAAGAGGCACAAAAACAGAAATAAATGTTCCCCGACCCACAGCAGGACATGCTGTCATCTTCTCCTTCACAGACAGAGCTACGCAGGGTTTAAAAAGTGAATCAATGTTTATTTCACCAGTAAAAACATACAGTATCTAACAGTTTTTTTCCACAAAGAAGCTCCTTTAGTTTTTTTTTTCCAAATCATTTCAAAAATCCTCAGTTATTTCAAAACAGACATTGGTCTGACTTCTCTGTCCTTCTACAGAACAGCTGAAGAGTAGTTTAGAACATGTCTTCACTTTTGTGCAGTAGCTGAAATTCAACTCCAGAAAATGATTCACCTCAAGGGAAATTCAACTCAGGACATTTCCACACTCGACCAGTCTGTTGCGTCCCCGCGGCAGCTCTTTTAATAGCTGGACAGGGGACAAGTGTAAAAGACTTAAAACACCAGCAAACACTATACAGTACCACAGAGACGATACAACACATCCGCCATGACGCATCTGTGTCCTGCAGAAACCTTTTCCGTCCATTTCTCTGCCGTTCTTTCATCCTGTGACAGCTGGCGTCGTCTCCAGCATGTAGAAAATATTTCACATTTGTGGGACAAAGACACATCACTGCTAATGAATGCACTGATGAGTAGAAAAATGCATAGGTGTTACAGAAAGAAAAAAAAAGTTCAGTTTAGGGTTCAGCGTCTTTAAAACCCAGTTCTCGGTTCAGAGGGGGTTCAGCTTCTTCGAACAGCTCTTTGGCAGTGACGGTTTCTGCAGGACACGCTGAACACAGCGCTGTTCTGTGCTTCTCACGTTTCTTCTATAAACAGCACGTTGTCTTAAATAAAAAAAGCTTCTCACGACGGATGTGACACCCACAGCCCAGTGCCACTACTCTAGTGTTACTATTTCAGTTCCACATGTTTCTCCAACGCTAAAACATGCTACTGGAAATACAAAGGAGTACATGTGCAACTTGAGACATTAAACTGTCATATGTGCATTTGAATGAAATCCACAGATCATGCTTCCGAATGTGTTTCCTAATGCTTTTGTGTAGATTTCTTGGAACACATTGCTTTAAAGCTCAGTAAAGGTCTCTCGACAGCTTGTACTGGCGCTCAGGAAAGGCAGAAGTAAGAAGTGAAGTGCCGTCATTTGAAAGGTTTTTGGGCTCCACCGGGCACCGGCAGAGACCGGTTACTGCATCTCAACATGAGACTTAAGAGATAGCTGCTCCTACGTCGGATCCAACCTCATCACCCAAAAGGACAACGTTAAGATAAAAGGCATGTTGACACTATGATTTGGAGCATGTCCTCACAAAGAACTTGTTATGATCATGACCAAACCGTTTCTTTTCTCACTTTCTGACTGAGAGAAAGGCCGACACAGTTACCGTGGGGTCATTAGAACTGACTGATAATGCTACAGCAGTCTAGCATGTCGTCTTCGGATGACAGCTGAATTAATAATGAAGAACAAACAGCTGTTCTTCATTCACACCTCCAATACTGGTGACAGGTTAGTGATAACAGTTTGTTAACATCACTGCTGCTCAGGTCGACTGGTTCGACTTTTCCAAAGCAGCACAGGAGGGAACGGACGACCGTTTGGTCAAAATAACCAAATTAAAACAAATTTGTATTCATGTTTAGCTTCAACATGATTTCAACATCAACATCGTCTTCATCAGTCTGCTTTTCAAGCTCCTTGTGCAGCCGTCATTGTGCGAATCTCCTTGAGGACCTCAGTCTGTCGTCATTACTACAACATATGACAAACAGCAGACAAATTCAATCTGAAGCTACAAATACCATTCAGCATTCCACTGAGAATCAACTCTCCCAGTGACTTATTAATCCCACATTAAAAAATAATATTTCCAATCAAATACTGATGAGCCAAATGTTTAAATCCTCTGTTGATGGGACCTAAAACTCCAACTCAATTGCTTCATTAAGTTTGTATCGGTGCAGATGTCCTCGTAAATACTGTAGAGTGAGTGTGTGAAGTGCACCGTGAAATAATAACTGGATTTAGGTCCACGGGACACACGTCCTGCTTTCATTTACACGTTGTTGCATTTTCAAAGGAAACCACTTAAATATGTAAATGTTGTCGTCTGGCCGCAATTACAGCCTCTGTCTTTACACTGGAATGGTTTAGTAGTGAATTTCATGACTAGTAAGACAATAAAGAAGTATTGCATCAGAAAAAATGCACACGCACACAAAAAACCACACACAGGTTTGTGTGAGCGATCGATCGCTCTGTGAAAGCATCCGCCCATCCGGTTCATCAAAGAGTCTGTTCGAGTCGTATCACATTGTGTAGGAAGCATCAGACGGAGAGTAATCCTCTCTCTGTGTGTTAAGACCTGGGTGCTGTGCTGTTGGCTTCTTGACTACACCGCTCAGGACTGGTTCAAAGTCTGTGAGGTGCAGCTTGTTTTTGAAGGATTGGTCCTGTGTGGAGCTCCAGCCACAGCCAGCTGACTGCAGGGTGGAGTCTCAGAGCTTCTCCTCCAGCCCCCCCGCTCTTTCTCAAAGGACGTCAACCCCTGGACAAGACAGGAAGATGGGAGGGAGACAAGAGACAAAGATTAGGACTGTCTTCAAACTCATGTTGTCAACAACAATCTCTCTAATCAGAGTGTATGTGTTCATCCTCAGCAGCTTCAGTCTGCCACCACAGCAGCTGTTCTGGTGTTTCTGGTGCATTCAGTCTGATTTTATTGATACCCCAGAAGGAGAATATGGGTGTTAGAGCAGCAGAAAATGTTAATAACTGTACAGGAGAGTTGCAGCAACAGGGTGGCGACCGCTGAGCACCCTGAAGTGATCAACACGCCTCCTGAAAAGCCCGGCAGAACGCTGATGTGGAGTTAAAACAGCGGGAATCTATGCAAGCAAGGGAGGCAGGGAAAGGAGGTGAAAGGAAATTTGGATGATCACAGCTTTGTGATTGGACGGAGGGGAGTGTGGAAAGTCCAGAGAGCTTGGCGAGGTGCCTCATGCAAGGAGCAGATCAAGAGCATGAGCCTCTGTGAGAGTCGGCCCGCTGACAAACTGAACAAAGTTAAAAGCTTCGATCATATTTCAGAATCGTGAAATATGTCTCTTCTTCTTCTGTCCCCATCTCTTCACTCAACTTTAAAACTCGGCAGTCCGGTGAATCTAATGAATCATTTTTGAAACCATTTTTTCACACAATGAACACACTAAGCCGTATAATTATACAGTGACAGCTCAGTGTGACAGACACTTTAGGTGTTAGTGTTTCTGAGTAAGATGAGTAAGCCTGCTTCTGGAAATAACCCTCGAGCACCATCACCATCAACTGTGTATGTGTGTGTGTGTGTGTGTGTGTGTGTGTGTGTGTGTGTGTGTGTGTGTGTGTGTGTCTGTGTCTGTGTAAGGCAAAAGAAACTACTGATAACTGTGATGTGGATGCTGTTGTCATCCTGCTCCCACTCACATGAACTCAAATACACAGATGATATTTAAATCACTTTGCTTTTGGCACAATATGAAGCAAAGACGTCTCCTGGTGTCTGCTGATGATATTTGATTAAATATGGAATATAACAGCTGATTGGCTGGACATACTGGGCAATAGGAGTGCATATCGGTCAGCATTCAGCCAAGTCATACTAAAAACAGCATTTCATATTTGAAAATGTCTGAACAGAAATCTTTGGTGCCAGGCTGAACGGGTCTGATGCAGCTATTTAGAGACATGAAGCTGCACTCGTGGCCTAAAGGCTCATGTTTGTTTTGAATGACCAAAGCTAACTTTAGACTATTATGAGGACTGGACTGATTACCAGGCAGCAGAGCCAATATCTTAATTAATTTAATATTCAGTAAGATTTTACAGACATGATTCAATTCAGTAAATATTGCTTGTTTATACCTCATTCTGTTCTGTTTTAAAGGTGGGAGGATTGTAGTGGGAGCACTGGTTTGCATGGCTCACAGGCCAGGCAGAGGGCTCCTGAGCAGAATTTGGCTTAGGGCCTCGCAGAGGTCAAGACCAGCTCTGCAGAGCATGCTACAGCACTGATGGGTACAGCGGAGCAGAGTGTATACTGCAATAAATTATTAAAATATGAAAGAAAAGAGTTGTTTTCATTTTTTGGCAGCTGGGTCAGTGAAAACATAGAAGGAGCCAGTAAAAGTCTGATCGGCCGGCCAAGTGGGCCAGAGGGGAAAAAAGGTTACACTAGGAGCTCTATTTAGAAACTTCAGTGTACTTTGAGCTATTAATTATTCTGTGCTGTGACACCAATAAAAGAGATAAGAGCGTAAGCAAGATTTGATTAGCAACAACTACATCTGAATATTAAAGTGCTGAAGACGCTGTCAAAATTTAAAAACATCTTCTTAAATTCAAACTTCTTGTTTGCTGATAATAATATTAACCAGTGGTTCCCACAGATTGGGCAGCGGACGGAGACCAGACCACCAAACACTGAAAACCGAGCCATGAGGAAGTACGATTTCACAAACACTCTGAAGCAAAACAAATTGAAAGACTGTAGATAATCTCATCAGCATGGAGCAGGATAACTACGGCTGGTTCGGCTTCTGAGCTAGTGAAAAACATCAGAAAAAAGGCCATCATGCTCTTTTAACAGTTTTAGGATTCTGTATACAGGAAATATGGGCTGGAAAACAAGCTTTGAAAAATGGTTTTAATGTGTGTACCTACGGGCGGTTCCTCTGCAAACACACCATGGGACCGTGCAGAACGTGGGCTTATGTTTCACACACTCTCCTCAACTAACTCTGAACTGCTTTCTCCTCAGATTTCCTCTCTTCAGGCTGACACACCAGCTCAGTATTTACAGTACGGCTTTCTCTCTCTCCGTCATATAATCTTGACATGTTCTTAGCCAGCTCTCTGATACAACTCTAATCCCCACAATGACTCACGCGTGCACGGGCGTGCGCACTAACGCACACACCACAGACACACGAACACTGACAAACCACACACTCGGCAGCGCGCAGACTGGAATAAACATGAGCACAAGAACACCGGCTAATCGGCTGTCAGGCATTAACACACAAAGTGCTCTGCATTAAAACGGTCTCCGTTCTGCCAAATATTATGACGCCTGACCAGAAAAGGAGATTTGAGAGCAGAAGCGGTGGAAATATGAGCTGCGGAGCTGAAACTGGAGAGGCAGGATTATGCGATTGTGTGTATGTGTGTTGCAGAGGAGATGACAGGCAGCAGGGATACTTTAAAGCGATGATATTCACAGTGATCTTAAGCCTGTGTGAACGCTGACAGCTCTTGCCTAAAGAAGGGCTTCTTAATCCTAAAACTGTTGCAGCCACAGAATTAAACAGAGAGCAAACCTTGACTCATGCTTTGGGACGAGTATCAGTGTGTGTTAGCTTTCCAGTTGTTTCAGTTCGGGGCACAGATGAACACTCAAAGGCAAAGTAGCTTTTGGTGTCTGACTGAGGGCGAGAGTTCAAATCCCACCAACACTGATGAAGCCGTACAGTCATTTAGATGGCACAGACGTCATATATGAACGCAGTGAATCTCTAATGTTTGGTGCTCCACATGAACGTTTTGTGTTCATTCTATCTGCACCAGAGCTGAGCTCTGCTGCTGCCGGATGATCTGCAGCTCATCTGTCATAATTCTGTAATTAGTGTCTGTGGGAGCTAAATGCTAACCTTAGCATGCTAACATGCTCACAATGACATGCTAATGGTTAACCGACATGATCTTCAGCATGTTCACCATCTGAAATTAGGCTGATGGGAGTGTTTCTTGGTATTTATGTCATAAACCAAAACTTTGGAAGAATTCAAACTTTGACCTGGTGGTGGTGGTGAATGAAAAGTCAGAGGATCATCAAAGTTGTTACAATTCATCCTGAAGGGAGCACGAATCTCTGAACCAAAGTTCACGACAATCCATCCAATAGATGTTGGACCAAAGTGGTAAACTCGCTGACCTGCCAACCAAGCAGCTGACAGACATATCTGTCATATCATATCTGAAAATCTACTTCCACACCTTCAGCGCATGTAGACTACATGAAAATGACAAGAGTCATTGATCCCTTCATGATCTTGAGTCCCAACAATGGAGACACCACTTCCTGCATGAAATCTCAGTTTGTTTTTCGCGAGTCAGAATGACAGAAATGCACACTATATGCAAATATCAATCTAAATATTCAGGATTTAAAGTTTCCTGTTGCTTCACTCCAACTTTCTATGATCTATTTGCCCATGATGGCTGATAGACCCCAGTCTGGGGTGTGTAAAGGCGACACAAAGAAGCAACTAACTGTAACCTAGATCACCTGATTGTGCTGATTGTGTTGACGTATGAGCTGAGAGTGAAATGAGGACAATGTGTTTGGCTGTAGGACCATCAGTTATTGTTTATCTCCTATGATATAACATGTCATTAGGACCACAGTTAATAAAAGAAAGAAGCCTCATGCAGACCTGTGGGAATCTGTGCAAATCAATCTCATTCCTGGTGTGTAAATAAATCAATAATAATACGAGAAAAACGGATTTAATGGGGTATTAAGTCATTGCCTCATGTCCTGTTTTGTTGATGAATAAATCATAACCATAAAAACAAAGTGAGGCAAACACTGCCTACACTGAGCAGTCAATTCTCAATTAGCCAGGCTCAGTGGAGACCCATGGGAGAGGCTGTTACTGCTGCTCTGAGTGCTGGAAGTGGTGCTAAATTCCAGTATGATCCACCACCACACACTGCGTCACAGCTAAAACAGGACAAGGGCAGGAGAAATGAGAACAAAGCAGAGATGGGAGAAGACACATTTGAGTGAGCGAATGGTGCAGAAATACAGGAGCTGTAAATGTATGAGAAGAGAGGGATCGGAGAGGAGCCGGCTCTGGGAATCCAGTTACATAAGATGCGTTTTTGAAGGGGTGGGGGCAGGTGAAAAAGGGAAGGAAGAGGAAGCATCAGTGGGTGAATACGGATGGTGGATATTTATATGCTGCTGTCCCACTGCACAGGTTCTCAAGGAGAACATAACCTTAGGAAGAAAGCTACTTCACCGTTTTACCTCAGACTGGCCATTATGTACCCCTGAACACAACCTAACAGCAATACAATAACATGAGCTAATGTGATTCAAGTTTTACAATTTCACTGTCATATCATGGCTCATCAAATATAGATTTTGGCTTTGGGTAATACTGTTAATGATCGTCATCCATGACAAGAAACCCCAAAACACTCCTGGACTGAGAGAAAAGTGAGATGTGTTATCAAATTCACACTGACTCCACAGAAGTTGGGGTGCTAGTAATAACATCCTTTATACAGTCATGTGTTCACAAATTGGTGCACCTCTCTTCCTCCTTGCTTGTTGCCTTCCCAGGATGCCCCTTTCATACCCAATCATGATACTATCACCTGTTAGCAATGAACCTCTTTACCTGTGGAATGTTCCAGACAGGTGTTTTTGCAGCATCCCACATCTTATCACATTCTGTTTTATGTTTTACACAGTCTCAACCTTTTTGAATCTGGGTTGTATGCTAAAAAAAACCCTACAAAAATTCCCCTACAGAAGAGTTAGGGCCTCGTTTACAATTTGCAAGACTCGGCTTAACAAACAGCGGGCTGAAAAGTGCTGTTTTGTCTGCGTCTACACATGGTACTTTGAGCACAGCAGTACGCGTAGGTCATCCTCATTTTGGCAGTGTTCAGAGCCAAACGCACAATCACTGAAGTTACACTCGTAAAATGGAGGAAAATAGAATTGAAGCCTGTAATCACACTTGGGGACATGCAAATAGCATGTGTGAGAAAAACCCTTTGTCAGTTCAGGTAGAAAAGCGCTCTATATAAGTGCAGTCCAAGGGCAGACCATAAAACCTGAGTGTGTACCACTCAACACGAATGAGCTGCGCAGACAGCTGGATTGATTAAAATAGAGTCTGTTGGAGCGTGAGACGGACGGCTGAAAAACGTAGCTGGAAAGCCTCCCGTGTAGCTGCAAAATTAATGTGCACTTTTTCTAAACCTGCACTTAATGTGGGCTTTATGAACATAGAGAGACAAGAGGAAACAGGACAGAGACTGGAGGGAAATAACAGAAGAGAGTCTGAGCTGTCACAAAAACACAGCACAGTTCACGCACACACAAACAACTATCACATTGCACACATAATGCATGGCAGAAAACTGCATTGTGAGTCAGTCCTACCTGGAATGACTCTTCCTGGCGTCTCCCAGTTAGGCAGGCAGGTGTTTCCATGTGCTGACAAAGGCAGTGGGGATCAGTGAATAAGGCACAGTAGTGATGGAGTTCCAGCTATCCGACGTGGGGTCGTAACAGTCCAACGTTTTGCACCGCTGCGTCCCAAAATAACCTCCCACCACATACAGCTTATTCCCAGAGGCCACGGCGTGGCAGCTCATCCGTTTGGACGTCATGTCGCCCACTCGGGTCCACTGATTGGTTTCACAGTCAAAGCGATAAGCAGAGGCAGCAGTGAATTCAGTGTCACCGCCCATGATGAAGATCTGGCTCCCTAAAACAGCAGCCGCTGTGTAGCGCCAAGGCTGAGGGCATTCAGCTGCAATATTCCAGCGGTTACCCACAGGGTCGTAGCACTGGACCTAGATACACAAGACATTGTTTAGGTGTACTGATACAGTTTGGAGAATTGATCTACAAAGATCTAAAGGCAGGACATATCAGACGACCATGCAGCAGAATGTGCTAACATAGAGCGCCTTTATTTTGTTTGGTTTTACATTATATTATTCATGCCAACACACAAGTTGAGTAACAAGCATTTAATGACAAATGGTTCTTAAATGTAAAATGTAAAGCAGAAAAACATACATCAAATTAGACCATTTACTAAAATAGTGGCTATGAAATGACACTGTGGGTTCAGTCATAGCAGTTTGGTGTTTCATTAGCTAGAAACTGAAAGGTGGAATGTGGAGCTGCCCTGTAAGAATCTGTAAGGAAGGTAAAAATAGAAACATCCACCAACCTTGGAGGCCTTGTCTCTGTGAATGGTGGTCCCTCCAAAAACAAAGAGTTTGAGCTTGGCACTGACCACAGCTGCATTACTGACTCCATCTCTTAGAGGAGCCATCATAGTCCATTTATTACTGAGAGGATCGTACCGCTCCACCTAGATAAATATTACACAGTAACACTTTGAGACATCTCACGATTGATTTCAACAAACATATGGCTTAGAGGTTAAGGCCAAGATGAATAAAGCTGAGTAAAACTCAGACAAGCAGCAGAGATTTCATAGCTGTATTTAAGTATGTAAGTTGGTGTTTCTCTGACCTGTTTTAGGGACACAGATGGTGAGGCAGGAAAAACTCCAGCTATGGCTGTGTGACCTCCAACGACATAGAGACTATTCTCCAACTCAGCTGAACCATGGCCAAACCTGGAGAAGAGAACACCCACATTATGAGTATGTGTGTGTACCTCGACGATGTAGGAGGACTATCAACATATACACAGACACATACTTATATTCCACTCTACATAAATGTGTACCACTCTACAAGAACGTTGAGAAATCCCAACACGATTAGCCATACAGTGGCTGAAAAGAGTGGAATACACTCTGGGTGGTGAGGCACTGCTGGGACAGTTTAGAAAGAGGTGGGGAACAGGCAAAACCACAGTCAGATGGTTGGGGAACTGGAAGCAGGACACAGGTAGAGTAAAGTTAGCCGCAAATGGGCATTTATTGATGCTTCTCTATTCTTTTCAAGTTCAGTGTACAGGAAATTAGTTTGCAGGTGTGTGTGCGTGTGTGCGTGTGTGTGTGTGTGTGTGTGTGTGTGTGTGTGTGTGTGTGTGTGTGTGTGTGTGAGACAACAAAGGAACCAAAAACATCCATTAGAAACAACACACATAATCCATGGCAGCATCAACAAATCAATTCGCCCAGAATAAATCAATATATTAAAAATTAAGTATTTACATATTTACATATTAACCACTTCTGGTTACTGGCATAGAGCTTACGTTATCGCTGCTTGGAATACAAACAATACTCGCGGTAGTGCCGCACTCGTGGCTACTTCAAACCGCACACAGATGTCGGAGATACCACCCGTCATCAAAGACAGGAGGAAAGGGGAAACTGCGCTCACGTTTCAAAGACGCACACAGGATTATTCCTGCAGGCCAGGAGATGGGAGAAGTGTTGGGGTCTCGGGTAAACCATCCGGATGCAAAACGTGGCGCATTGCACCCAGGCATGTTATATGCGTGTCTTATCAGCTGATCGTCATCAGGTGTGTGCATTACGCTGCGCGAGTGGTGGCCTGGTTGCTTGAGTGCGTTCAGGGCAGAGAATGTGAAAGCAGTGCGATGGCGTGGGCTGGTTAACCAGGAAGTGAGTGAGGATTTTTTACAGCGGCCATAAATTCCTCTGTGTCAAACAGCAGAACCAGACCACGCACAAACAATCTGACTAGAGTGTCAACACTCAACACTATCAGTACGAATACTCTGGAGGGTGTAGAGAGGTTTCTTATTTCATCCACCTGCTGTTTCAACACCCGACCCACCAGCTTTCTCCAAAAATGTTTTCAGCACCTTGGAAACAAATGTGCTGAAAATTGTCAGTGGCTCATTGCTGTCAGGCATTTTTCCAAAATGACTGAAAACTGCAGCTGTGAAGCCCCTTATAAAGCGAGGCAACCTGGATCCTTCAGTACTGAATAACTGCAGACCCATCTCTAATCTTCGCTTTAGTGTAAAAAATATTGAGGAAGCTGTTTCGATTCAATTCAACGACTCTTTATCTGATCTAATTCAAGTTAAACATCAGGTTTGGTGCAGCTTGATCTTAGCAAAGCCTTGATACTGCGGACCAAAAACTACCTCTCGACAGAGGAGAGCAGTGGGTGGGATTATCTGGCTGGTTCAGATTTTATCTTGAAGGCAAAGGCTGTGTTGTTAGCATTGGAGATCATAAATGAGGGCAGATCGCCGTGTTACGTGGAGGGTTTTATTGTTGGGCTGCAATTATTCAACCTGTACATGCTCCCTGTAGGCCAGATCATACATCACTATAAAGCTGCTGATCACTGCAGATGACAGTTTAACTGAGCTCTCTCACCAAGTGACCATGGCCCCTATCAGCTGACAGCGAGTAAATAGCTGGATGCATTTAAGCTTCCTTCAGTTAGAAAAAGACGAGACAGAAATGATTTTTGATTTTTGGCTACAAGAACATGAACAGCTATAGAGCACTTAGACATACTTGTTACTTTTACACTGTAACACACGTAACTCACCTGGCTATTAGCATGGGCGCTCCTTTAGACCACTCTTCATGGACAGTATCATAGATCCAGACATCTTTAGACACTCCATTCTCCGACCCTCTTCCTCCCGTCACGTAAACTTTACAACCGATGGCACACGCGCTGAACTCCTTCCTGGGGCTGGGGAGGTCTGCCTTAGGTATGATCTCCTTGGCTTTGTGGTCCACCTAAAAATGGATCACACACCACCACACACAAAGAATATGTGTATATATGTATACAGAAATGGACAACATCTGGGAGGGTGAAATATGAATATGTAATTCATGCCAAACCAATGGGACACCTTACACTATTTTTGCACACATGAAAACAGGTCATCCAGACATAAAGGATAAAGGACTGTGTATCCGTCTCTCACCTGATAAATCTTATCACACATGAAGGTCTGACCTCCCAGGATAAGCAGTGTGTGTCCTGCCTTGCGTGGTCGAGCACAGGGACTCGTGACTACGCCGTCATTCTGAAGGATCTTCTTCTTACACTGCATCGCCTCCTCTACTATTGACCTGCAGAGGAGAGTTAAAATGTGAACAGAGAGACAATGACGTGTTTGTCTTCACTAAAAGACTGGCCTAATTCTCTATCAACAGCCACGGCTGCTAAATGTGGCTCAACTCCCACAAGTCTCCTTTAAAGACAAGTTCAATTTCAAAAGGATTTGGATGCTAATCAAGAGGACCAGTTGGCCAGATGGAACATCTCCTAAGATTCAGAGCTCAATATTGAAAGAGGAGAGGAGAGGAGAGGAGAGGAGAGGAGAGGAGAGTAGAGGGATGACAGAAAGTCATTTTCCTTGGCAGGTACATTGACTGTGTGCCACTTCTCAGTGTTTTTCACACTGAACTGAAGTCTCACACCAGTCCACTAACGTATCTGTGGGTCAATAAATCTATGCTCATTCGAATGCTGTAGTAAACACACTGTTTTCTAAGTGGACTTTACATAATATTCTTATCAGCCTAGATATTGTACACTTATGTATGCTGGTATGATAAATACAGTATGGTAATATGGTACATATGTAATGATGTTTTTGACAATGGTGCAAGTAATTAATAAGATTTATTCTTAGTACTGAAGATGTTTATTTCTTATTAACTGTACAGCTTTTTGAGCATTTTTTTGGTGGACTGTGTTTTTAAATGTGCCTCTTCTGATACACCAGCTGCAAGATGTTCACACTATTTAAGTCATAACGAAGGTGATGAAATATATATATGTACACAATTCAATTATTACAACTTCATATTTTCTAATCTTCGACAGAGCAAAGTGAAATAAAGACAACAGACTAGAGACAGAAACCAGAGCTCAATATCGATTCACAAGGACCCTGACACGGCCTACCTGCTCCTCTTATCAGCCATGACCAGCTCTTCACAGGCCACAGCCTCCAGCAGACATTCAGACGGCAGCAGAGCCAGCCTGATTCCCCTCAGCAGCTCTGGTAAATGCTGACGCCGACCCTCCAGGTCATATCGAACCCACCGCATCACAGAGTTAAACACAATCTGCCACAAGTCAAAATAATGGTCAGACATCAATATTTAAAAAGAAGCTTACCATCAGCAATTTTATTGTAGAAGAGAAAATAATGGAAGAAAAAAAGGAGGAACAAAATAAACAGAGGAAAGAGACGACCGCTCACCTGTTCATCTTCAATCTCCAGCTCATCGCTGAGAATCAGCTCCAGCAGTTTATCATGAGACAGGCTATAGAAATCCTCTGATTCTCTTACCTAAAAGACAAACACTTCCATTACATGCACGCTACATTAAACCGGTAAATCATAATATCTGCTACACATGATTCTTGTTACGAAATATGCTGCAAACTCTACTTGAGTGATGAAGGGGAGATGAAGAGGAGGACCACTTGCTAACTTCAGCTCAGTTGTCTTAGTACCGAGCAAATAGTCAAAGTCGTCTCCTGTACAGTTTTGTGTTCTCACACCAGAAATAATGTTTCTAGGAATTGGGAACTCACACGTCTGTGAAAGAGTGGAGGATTAGAGCTGCTGCATCCAGGCGCATCACACCTGCAGGTGTTACGGGTGTTGCTATACCCACACTTCTTACTGAGGAAGTTGCTGATGTAATGAAATGTGTAAAAACTGTACTTCAGAGAATGAGTTCCCCATACATGGAAAATCCATTGGTCACTTAAGATTGTCTGAACAGCCATCCAGCCAATCATAGCAATGTGGCCAACCCGCCAGCCCAGTGAAGCCTTAACAGTACGATCTGTGTGTGAATTCAAAATGGGGCTTCTGTCAGTTGCTGGCTGTGGTGACAGAATAGGGAAAGCACTGTCAGCAGCCACATCAATCCAATCAAAGCACTAAAAGATGGAGATTTCAAAAGAGCAAACAAAGTACACCCCCATGCTTTTATATCCACACTCACGCCAAGTTTGTTTTCAATTTCCTCATCCAGCTATGGTAAAAGCTCAAGCTAATCTGTGTGAAGTGTCTCTCATGATGAACAGATGCAAAACTCTCTGCCTCCACTAAAGTTATTCAGTCTCAACTTCCCTTTCAAAACACAGTCAATGTCCAATGAATCATTGTGGTATTAGGGACAATGTAAGGCCTGGAAATAGGCATGTCAGAAGATGTCTGTCAGGCTATCACAGTCTGCTGTGGTGGGTACTGCCAGCTCATCTTCCCTCAGACCCATTTAGTCCCTTCAGAAAGTATGAGTGACATCAACAACAGTAGCAGTATTAATCCATCAGACAGATTTTAGATGTATATGTATAGACTTTCACCACGCAGAAACTTGTCCAAATTTTCTGGTTCTGGTAGTCCATTTATGTGGTCTATGTGGCCGACCTAGTCACAATGTCCCAGCTGCCGGCACTCAGCTACTATAAATTGATGGCTGCCTGGATATGAGTTGCTGCAAGAAGCCAGAAACAATGGAAGTCATCTTTACCGTCTCGTAGTGTAACAGGCACATCCTCCACGACAGCTCGTACAGTCTTTTACACTGATGAGCATCTGATAACAGCATCATCCCCAGGCAGTTGGAGGAGTGCAGGTTTTTTTCTAAGAACTCCGCTGCTGCGTCTCGGATGTCATGAAACTGCAACATGTCGCCCGCCTCTAACAATGACTCAGCATTCTCCTCGTTTATGATGACTCGAGAGGAATAGGCAAAGTCCAGCAGAAGCTCCAAGACCTGGGAGAGTAGACAAGTAGAGTTAGCGACTGACATTATCGTACAGACCATGACACGACACAGTGACACAACTTAGTTCACATGAGGAGTTATGTTTCTTATACCTTGAAATGTGGTGCTGTACTGTCAATCTGTTGTCTTTCTTACCAGAGCTCAACTGATAGATCAGCATGGCTGATAGTATCAGCTGATTTTAGCTTATCAAGGCTACAGATGAGTAACAAATTAAAGGAAAAACACAACAAAATAAAAGTGCTTCCATACGGGTGGACTGTCTGATCCAATTAAACAGTTAACATCCTGTCCTGTTCTGTGACAGCATTCACGCTTCTGGGAGATTGCCGACTAGATTAAAGAGAAAGAGAGAGATATCCAAGGAGGGTTGAATCAAGGGGAACTGGAGTTGGGCGTTTTTTCAAAACCTCACACCATCAATAGTGCTGCTAGTGAACCGACACATGCCCATGCCCAAGAGAATGAGCACAAACATCTGAGGGATACACTTAAAGCTTGTGGATAATGTGAAGCACACAGAAGGTTACATTTCAATAGGAAAAACAGGGCATTTGTCTTCACAATCAATAGCATTACCTCGGGGTGTATGCTGTCTCTGAAATTGACATCGCTGTCCAGACTTTCTCGTAGGCCTCCACTGAACATTGCCTCAAAATAACGACTGCACGCTGCCAAGACAGCCCTGTAAGACACACACAGTATACTGTCAGTGACCAAAAATGGTCCAGAGGTTATAAAGACTCCTGTAAAAAGCACAAATGTTACCTGTGACATGGGAAGGAGCGATCCCCGGCCCACAGCGTGACGTCAGTGAACATGCACTGCTTCCTCATGGTGTTCAGGTGAGTCAGGACACTGTCAGGATGCGAAGGCTTGTGGAACAACGAGATGTTCATGGAGCCCGTGCTGGTGCGGGATTTCCGATTCTCATGAACAGTCACCGACATGGCAGCTTCGTTTGGCACCTCCAGAGAGTCTCTTGGAACAATCCCTCCTACTGTTCAGTGAAAACAACAGACCATTAGACTGAAGTACAGCTATGCATCAGCGGTCTTCTGCTGTTGTCATGTTAACTGCTGCTTTACAAATGTCTCCAAACCTAAATGTAGTGGTGACTAAATGGCATTTGTAGACTGTAATCTAATATCTGTAATATCACTGAATTTAATTGAATAGAATTGGACATAAAGTACCCACTCATAACCAATTACAGGCAACAGTATGTTGGGTTCCACATGCTGGAATTACTGCTGTATCTCATGATTATGAAAACTGGCCATTGCGGAAATTTTCCACAGAGTGTCTAAATATAAATGTGACAGTACCACATGGTGCATGTTAACAGTGTACCATAGCATAAAGTACATCTCAAAAACTATGATGCCCAATTTATACAACTGATGCTCTATGAGGTGAAAAGCGCATGATCATATCATCTGTGGGGCTGTGCTTGACCTTCTAAAGGGATAACTTAAGTCTCCAGTCCCCATGGACATGACACAGTGACACAGCAAACATCAAGAAAAAAAAATCTTGATGTACTTCGAGAGCCCCCGAGAATCTAAGGTATTGTACAAAATGTGTGTTCAACAACCTTTTTGATTATTAAAGAGCCAGGGCAAAAGTTTTGCATTGAGGCAGGACATTTTAACGAACTGCCACCACAAAAGTTCTGTGACAACTCTGCGATCATCAGCCTCATCACAGATGAAGATGACAGGGGATACAAAAAACTGACCAGGGGATTTGTGGATTGATGCCAGTAGAATCGCCTCCCTATCAATGTAGGGAAAGCCTGGTGGTGGGCTTCACAGGAGCAAAAACTCTCCTCCTACACCTGAGAACATTACCCTACACCAGTAAACCATCAACCCTAATGGAGAGCATGTCCCACTCCATACAGGACTCATTCAGTGAAAGGCTGCTTCACCCACAGTGTGTGAAGGAGAGACACTGCAAGTCCTTCCTTCCTGCTGCTGTTAGACTTTAAAATCCACACTACTCTCGGCAGACCACACACACCCAGCTGAGAAACCCACTCATGCCGTATCAGTGCTCCCCATGTGCAATAATGGGAACTCAACCACTGCCTTGTTTTACTATTCTTTATGTATTACATCTTTTTTCTAA
This sequence comes from Chaetodon trifasciatus, assembly GCA_037975065.1. NCBI lineage: Eukaryota > Metazoa > Chordata > Actinopteri > Chaetodontiformes > Chaetodontidae > Chaetodon > Chaetodon trifasciatus. The sequence continues at coordinate 3,593,112 of JBBMOE010000002.1, read as the reverse complement.
TCACTGCTTCCTCAATTATATTATTCCCTTTGCTGTTGTGACACTGCATAACTCCCCAATAAGGGATTAAAAAAGTATTATTTGATTTTGCAGTTAAACAGTTAATTGAGTGTCAGATTAAGACAATTTTGACCAGTGGTAACTATAAAAAAATCCTAAATACTAAAATATCCCAGCCAACAGTGCTGCCCTGCAGACAGATCAGCTCTCATTAAAATGACAGATTCACATTTCTTTGAAGTCTGTCTCAAAACATTACTCACATGCCCATATGTACACTGAAGACTGTTCTGGCAGTTTTTCATGTTCCTCTCATCATACTGGCTTTGAAGTAATCACCTCCTAATGCTACTCCACTTGAAGAGATGAGAGACAAAGTCCACACGTCCTGGATCAAAATGACATCTAACATTTGACTGAAGCTAATACAGGGCTTCAACTGTCTAAGTTAGACATATCAAGTAGATATCTCCAAGTTCTTCTTAGTTTACAGTGTGTCTTCACAAACACTTCACTGTTTTTAATCTCTTTCACAAAGCTCTGCCAGCAAACACTGTCTGTGCAACCAGTGACTCTCTCAGCTTATATACGACAGTGTGAATGTGATTTTAAAAAAAAGGTGAAGCTATCCATTAAAACAACAATCAAAACCTGCAGGCCAAGCCTAAATCATGGCACATTCCATTTGCTTGTGATGTTACTGGCTTGTACAGCAAAGACTAAATGGACAAATACTAAGAAACCAGTAAAACTGGACCATACCAGCTAAAGTCAAACAGCATTAAGGCCACAACCATGGCAACAGAAACGATAGGAGATGTGTTGTTAGACATCTTCGCAGGCAGATGAGTCAATGCAGACTTAAACAACACACCACAGATTAGAAGAACTGTTGTTTCAGCAGCCTCAACAGTGCTTTTGTGTGTTTGTGTGTGTGTGTGTGTGTGTGTGTGTGTGTGTGTGTGTGTCCATCTACATTTGCTGACATGCAGTTTTAGAACAGAGCCACCACAGATCAGTCACGGGGTGCTTGGTGTTTTTTGTCTGTGTGCTTCACAGATCACAATGCAGGCACAGGCACAAACACACACACACACACACACACACACACACACTAAAGCACAAACATGTATACTAAGCATTGTGTTGTCTGGTTCACGCTTTTATGCCATCAACAACATGTTGTGTGCATGTGTGTGAGAGAGAGAGAGAGAGAGAGAGAGAGTGTGTGTTTTTTTTTGTTATATGCTGGTGGGGACTTTAAACTGACTTCACACCAACCCATGGGGACTTCCTATCACCATTGGGGACATTACTGAGGTCATCACAGGTCCAGACTGCTTTCTGAGGGTTAAGAATTGGCTTTAAGGTTAAGATGAGGGCAAGGGTTATGGTTAGGGGTTAAGGAATGCATTATGTCAATGGAGTATCCCCATGGTGATACAAACGTGTGTGTGTTTACATAAGGACATTGGCAGCAAAAGGTGACAGAGCAAAAAATAAATAAAAAAAAAAAAATCGAGCATGTCAGTCTGCAAGTCATCGTCTGAGAGCACGCAGGCATGGATTTGTACGAGCAGAATTAGATTTGGGAGGGAGGGAGGGAGGACAGAATCGTGAATGCAGCAAAATTATTTGAGCAGCAAGAAGAACTGTAACTACAACAAGAGAGATTCTCACACATGTAAAGATCAACGCTGCTCATGCTCACCTCTGACATCTGATTTCCTCCAAAATGAAGTTGGGACAGTGGCGCTTTTAACCACCAGATGGAGACAAAGTGGAGTATTTGGTGTCTGTATTTCGGTGCCTGTACACTATATGACACATTAAGCTTGGTGCCAAACTATCTACTTGCTTTTCATTAAGGCAGTGTCATTCTGAGAGTGAAACTAGAAGTAGTCACTAGCTACATGTATATGACAGTGGCTGTGTTAGCTTCCTGCTAGCTTATATTTGTAGCATTAGTCTCTGAGCCATATCAGGGCTTTGTTATTTCCTCTTTTGTCATGGTTACGAATAGTTTTAAAAGACAAAAAATATATATGTATGATGCTCATTGACATTTCTGAGCAGAATGCTGCCTTCAGACACCCAGTGAGTCTCTTGGATCACTGGAACATTGCTACTCCATATTAAAGGGCACCTATGGCTCTGCTCCCCATGTGCAGCTTTTGGACTCTGGTCAGGCCCGCAGGATGTCGCTAACGACATGAGACAATCCCTCCACGCTGTGAAGAACCAACAACTGGTCAATGACCTGAATGCGCTTTACAGCAGGTTTGATAAGGCCACATTCATATGCTTTACCTGCTCTGACATCAGAAAACTACCTACACCCCTCACCTGCACTCAGGATCTGTGAGGAGTGCATGTCTCAGCTCTTTCAGAGAACACAAGGGAAGAACAAAGAAGTGTGGTGTTGAGGGTGGAGCAGTTTGGATGAGCAGTTCTCAAGAAAGGTGATAAATACAGTCCCGCAGAGCCAGAGAGCCCCTTCAGTTCTCCATGTAGCAGTTCAAGACCCAGTTTTAGATGCAAGAACGTGCAAGCTTAGATGACAGTTGTTGACTTTGCTCTAACCACAGCCATGTAGACAGAGGCTTAGGGTTAACCCGCTCTCTCAACAGCACTGATTATACCTCATGAGGCATCAGCTACTTTGAGTTTTAATGTCATCAGTGTTAGGGGTAGTGAACTACAGTCATACTTGCATAGTGATTCAAATAGTTACTTTTTTTTTGCCATTTTTGCCAGGAACCCACCACCATACACTTCACCTTTGTGGAGCACAAATACAAAAGGGCAGGTGTTCACCATGGCCTTACTTCAGGAAATACACAACACTGACTAGCTGAACCAACAACAAGACCAAAACCAACAAAAGCTATGTTTTTTACTTATAATGTATGTTTTGGAAACATCTCAATAATCAGCTTAAAGCTGGTGGCGTATTGTAATATTACTGCGCAGTTTCAAAAAGAAAAATGAACTGCTGCGGCATGCCTACAGCTAAAACTGTGGGTCTGGAGCTGTTCAGGTTAGAACCACAGGAGCTCTCCAGCTCTGCAGTTTGATGATATTGGGAAAGCTGCAAGGTAATGATCTGAATATATCACCTTTCCATGGGATTTCATAGGATGTTTTCTAAATATAGTGAACTGTGATGTACATTTTGTTCTGTAAATCAACAATGCAAAGCACACTTTCATAAATGACCCATTTGATAAAAAGCCCACATTTTATCCATATTTGACCCACACGAGACTGTTTTTGTGTGATAGTGCTTCTCTTGCACAAGGTAATGCAAAAAAAAATCCCTCAGAGAGTTGTGTAAACTTTTGTTTCTCTCTCTCTCTCTGTGTGTCTGTCTTCTTGTTCTTTTGTTCAGTAGATGAGACTCATAGTCTGCCAAACAAATGGAATTAAACATCAGTTCATTTAATCAAATTCCTACTGGTGGCCAATGGCTTATGCCCTTGAAGCCGTTTTATCCACAGTGACATGAGACGACCTAGTGTCAGTAAACACACTGGCCAAAGGTTAGCCAGTGAATCAATACCCCTTTTTACTAGTGTCAGTGTGGCGGGTGGCTTATTTTTCTGGGGCATTTCTGACTCGTGCTTTGAAATGAAAAGGAGGGAAAACTGATGTTCTGCAAAATTATTTACTCAAAACTAACACACTCTAAGTCATTAACAAGGGCAAAGGTCATATCTTCTCAAATCTGCACTGAAAAATGGCCACTAGAAGAAACTGGCCTGAAATTGCAGTGCTTGTTTACTTGTATGATTTTTGAATCAAACAGCAGAGTATCTGGATAAGAACTGAATTGACTTGAAGGAATCATGCAAAACAGAAGACGAATCAGGGCTTCAGCTAATGTTTCTAAAATGTCAGTCAAAACTGGCTACTGTCCATCAGATTGCCAGAGCCCAAGATGTCTTCCAATGTCTTGCATCCAACCGACAGCGCAGAATCCAACCATATTAAGCAGAGACACGAGGAGGAAATAGGGGAAGAAAGAATATATGAGACACTGTTGCACTAGTAAACTGGCTGATGATGCATGGATGGGAGGTGGCAGGCAGAGATGACTGAACAAAGGGGATATTAAAAGGGTTTCAGGGCTTCATTCCACTTGCAGGCCAAACTTACGGTGACAGAGATTGCTGACCCAGGCACAGGCACTGACGGTCAGGAGGTGAGGGGGGCTCTGCATCCCTGCACTGCTACACAGGACTAATGAACACAAACAGATTCAGGGAATATGCACTGCACTCTTATGTCTCAACACATGAAGCAGTAAGGGGTATGAAGGGGTGAGGACAGTGATAGACACTGATGTGTGTCGTTACGTCATGCAGAGATCGCCTCTACGTCAATACACTTGTTTTAGACCATCAAAGTTTTACATTTTTCTTTCAACCTTAAGTGAACATTTTTAAATCATGCAATAAATTGTTGAAACTAGAGATGTCATTAGTCCACTCTTCATATTCTTCTGAACAATGTTCAGAACAGGCTTCATAGAAATTAGCCTTGCTGTTAGAAATTTCAACCGTCTCGCATCATGGTTTCTGCAACACTTACCTCTCCACTTCCAGCGCATACACACACGTACACAGACTTGCAGTAACGCAGCTCAGCAGTGGAATATCAACAGAGTGGCTGAATAGAACGCGGCCTTGCAAAGAGGCTGGTAGTCAGAGTGCCTGAGCTTGTTTACACACAGCATAGCTGCACCACTGGACTTGTTGCCCAGGGCCACTCAGTGAGTGTGTGAGTGTGTGTGTGTGTGTGTGTGTGTGTGTGTGACACTGAGTAAGCGAGCTAGTGTGAACAGTTTATTGACAAGAGGCCCAATTCTGGGGACGTCTTACAGCTTGATTCCACCGGGCACGGCTGCATCACATTCTGGCTGTGACGCACTTTTTTTTCTGTCACAGCTTCGTCTCCCGCTGGGAGTGCTGCTCGCCCGATTTTGTTGACTTGCTCATTTTTTCTTGATGTTTGTGGATTTTCTATACCATTGCTGTGTCTGACTTCCTGCCCAGCTCGATCTGCTCTGAGCAGCTTGACGCAGCTTACGTCAAAAATAGACCGGGCACATATTCTCAGCTGAGCAGAACAGAGAGCCGCTTCTACGACGCTCCTGAAATGTGCTGCGGTGCTTCTAGTGGAATTACCAGCATTGTCCGCAATGGCCGGGTTCAGCTCCGGGGGCCGCGACACAGTCGTGCCCGCTGGAACCTACAAGTGGAACCTTGAACTCTCTTAAGTTAAATTTTAGAAAAACATACTATATATCATTTACAGACCTGGATGAGTAATTGGTACATTCCAATAGCTTTTAAAAATGTCAAAAGGGCTGACTGTAACAGCAAACTGAAGTGAAGGCGATGGCATTATCTTAATATACAAGAACATATTCTATTACTGGGATGCACAACATGCCAAACTGACTGATATGGGGAGTGAACGCATTTTTAGTGACCACATATCTGAGAGTGGTGAGTAGCTCAAAATGCACTTAAGACAACTGTTCACTCATAGATCTATGCAACACCCTGATGCTACAACTACAGCAGACCAAAACATGCAGCCTGTCACGCTGATTTTAGTCAAACAAACCTCAAAATTGTTACACCTAAATTCCACCAGCACGTCCACATCCCCACCAGAAAGCCTGAATGAACAGAGAGGTGAGGGCCCTATCCAGAGCTGGAAAACCTGCCTTTCAGTCAGGTGACACAGAAGCACACAACACTGCCAGAGAAGACTGAAAGCTGGCATCAAGGAGGCAAAGTTTCAGCATCAGTAGAGACTGGAGAAAGACCTCAACACCAATAGCGCCACATGTGGCTCGCAATCCAGGACATCACAGCTTACAAAAGCAGGATCGCCTCCATCATGTGTGAGGCCACGTCGCCAGATGAGTAGAGCTGCAATGATTGATCGATTAGTTGTCAAGTATTAAATTGATTGCCAACTACTTTTGGAGCAATTTCTTAAGAAAAAGAAGTAAAAATTCTTTGATTGCAGATTCTTAACTGCTGGTGTTCTTTACATTTCTATGACAGCGAACTGAATGTCCTTGGGTTGTAGACAAAACAAGACTTTCGAGGACATCATCATTTTCTAACAACACTGCAACATCAGATAAATTGTGAGCATCTACAACAGATGTGAGAAGAATCCTGCCGAGAGTGAATATGAGTAAAGCTGCTGGGCCTGATAACATCCCTGGCTATGCGCTAAAAACATACTAATCAGCTAGTTGATGTTATTACTGACATTTTTTAACATACTGCTGTTACAAGAAAGTGTTCCCACCTACATCTGCTATGCCGAGTCTAAACAGCCCCCAGACCTCCAGTCTCATGAAGCATTTTGAAAAACTGGTTCTCCAGCACATAAAGGACAACATCGCAACCAGCCTGGACCCAAACCTTTTTGCATTCAGAATCAGCAGATCCATAGAGATGCCATCTCCACTGCTCTCCACTCAGTTGTAACACACCTTGAAAACAGCAACACCTACATGAGAATGCTGTTTGTTGATTTCAACTCAGGATTCAACACAATCTCCCCCATGAAACGGGCACTCCCTTTTCATTCATTCTTTTAGTTTAATTAAGAACGGCATCTTATTGGTCGTTTATGGATAGTATTACCTTAGCAGAAAAAAAGGCATTTCTTTGAAGTGGCTGAAGTTCGGCCAGGTAATTACTAGGGCCACTTTAAATGCAATACAGAGAATGGGAGAGTTTGCTCGGCAGGTACATTTAAATCCTCACTGCAAAAAACACCTACAATCAAAGACATCGTTTGTACAGGCTGCTGGACGCTTATCTAAAGCAGGTGGGCAAAAGGCTTCCATAACACGGGCAGGTTCATTCACTGGCAATATATTTACTGGTGTGCATATTTTGCATTTAGCATAATAGCATTAGCATATTATGGACCTATCAGGATGAACAGTTT
>JBBMOE010000002.1:3448753-3585729 GCA_037975065.1 Chaetodon trifasciatus | reverse complement strand
CTCTCTCTCTCTCTCTCTCTCTCTCTCTCTCTCTCTCTCTCTCTCTCTCTTTTTCATTTTTCAACTTTTTACATCTACCCAGACATGGCCAGACATGGCTGGAAGAGGGGTGGTTTTAAATGTGCTCTATCAGGTAGGAAGAAACAAGCACATATGGCTCTCACATTACTGTCACACATAACGCTTCAGAGGTTATGATATATGACATTTTCAACCAATCAATAATTCAATGCATCCCACCACTTGATTTTTCACTGAGGTATGGCGTCGGTGCAAAAAAAGCTCAGTTAGATGTGGTCCTGTGCACAGCACGAGTGGAAATACAATTTACAGTATCACACCGAATAAACTGACAATCAGATCAAACTTATGAAGTACAGCTGAGAAAATTTGCTTCTTTGTCGCCCCTTACAAGCTCAAACACACAAACTATCACACACACTTTCCATTGCTGTACCTACTGTACTACCTGTTTGTTTAGCTCACTGGCAACTAATCAGTGAAACTGTGAGCTTTGTAAGGATGCATGCTGACACTGAATAGGACATGAGGGTTAACAGCAAGACAGTATTTTTGTTACATGTAGATGTATCAAGAGGGCAGCACTGTGGTTGTGCTTACATAATCTATGAATTTCCAAGTCCATTGTTCAAAAAGATGCATACAAGTAAGCAGCATTCAAGTACAGCACATAAAATATTACATATGGCATCAAGAGGATTTTAATGGAGGCTCCATGATTGCCCTGAACGCCTCAGTCAACATCATTTTAGATTCTTAGTGTGTGTGTGTCTGCTTTCATGAGTCAAAAAACCTGTGTAGCTCGTGCTACATAAACAATTCACACAGATTTTTCAAGTGTGCAGCTATGTGTGGCCTGCATTTGCATTTAAATCCAACGTTAAATAATTAACCTGCATGGTTGCATAATCATAGAATAATGTAACAATGACACAAAAATGTTACTAAAAGAAGCCAGGGGCAAGTTCAGCCCCAACAAAACGTAGCAAACGTTCTTTTAAACAGACAATGGTTGTCCTGTTGTGTTACGCAACCTTTTAAAGGGGGCCTATTATACCATACTAATAAGTAGGTAAATGTAAACGTATCCCAGTGAGCAAAAAGCTCAGGCTTCACACTGCTCTGAATAGTAGGTTTACAACTTTTTTTCCCTCTACTTTAGTTTCCCTACAACACATAAACCCATCATAAACTCATTTATTGGTCATCTGCTCCAGGCACAGCTCACCCGCCCGCTCAGTCTGTCTTTTCCCGTTGAGATGATATATAGCCTCTGATCTGGATCGTATCTTATGAAGGAAATCTTTTCTGGTTTTCCCTCTGATGTCCTCTGACTGCTCTGTCTGAACTGTCTGTGTCTTATGGAGTTTCCTGATGGACAGATGGCTATACTTGTTCTGCAAACTGCAATGTTAGCTGTGGTTAGCTACATAGCTCAGTTAGTGGTCAGTTTGACTCTACCTACTGGGTCCCCCTGCCCCATGCATGAAAACCTCCTCCTCCCAGAAATTCAAAGCTCCAGTGCTAGAGGTGAGGACAAATAGTATCATATTCACTGGGAATTTGACCATTCTTTGAACAATCCCACACGTATGAAAATGTACACTCTCAAACTAGTTGTTGTAGACTTGTGATATGCTAGCAGCTAGCTTCACCTGTCTTACCACAGTTGGGAGCACACTGGTTTGTTTAGACTAATAGTGAGCAGTTAGCCAGAGTGGAGCTAGTAACTTGTGGAGCACAGAGGACTGATGAAGGATGGTAGTGAGACGTTGTGTAGTGGCATTTATAAACAGGAACTTTATTTGCTCTGCAGCAGCAGAGCACACACATTTCTAACACTATTAGGCTGCAACCTGAGCTTATCTGGACACGTTAACACTGACTACTATGAGTAACTCCCTGTAGCATGTACTTTACAGTGGCTACACACAAAAAAGATCTAATCATGATCCATCCCAACACTACCCTGGTGCTCAAACATCCCAGTCCGAGCAGCATCAGCTGACAGGACAGCTAGCTGCATGGCTAACTGAGCTAACTAGCAAAGCAAGAAGTAAACCTGCCTCTCCATCAGGAAACTCCTTAAAAGATATTTGTTCCATAAAATATGACCTAGTTTCACCAAAAATCAATGAATTAATTTGAAAAGTTATGGTTTTGTACAGCAATCAGTGAGGTGCAGCTTTATCCAATTTAGTTCACACATTATAATGCTGTTGAAGACACCTGCAAGAGGATGGAGTGGCTCACAAGCAGTAGGCTCAGTAGGCTTTTGGAAGTTGGCCAATCAGAAGAAAGCTTTTGGGGTGGTATGTTAAAGAGACAGTACCAAAAACGGCTAATTTCAGAGAGAGGATGAATTGAGGGGCCGCATTAAGGGCCAGTGTAAGATAAACAAGGACGGCGTTTGAACTGTGACTCATGTAAAACTGCTCTCGTGGAGTCTCAAATTAAAAATGTAGAGCCGGAAATTAATGTAATAGGTCCCCTTCAATACGGTGGGGCTGTAATGGGAACAACTCTGACACACCCACTAAACGAGAGAAAACGTACCTGAAAGCCGCTGCACAACGTTTTGGGGAAAACCGGAAACCGTAACAAAACTGTGTACACAGCTTTCAGTGAGAAGGTGCCCCAGGTAAAAGCACAAAGGGTGACCTGCTGCGATTCACAGCAAACTGTGAATGAATTGGGTGAAAGCCACACTTTACTGACACAAAGACTTACACTAGGGAGCCTTCAGTTTAATATGAATTGGTCTTAAGTGGACAAGTTGATTCAAACTGTGAACAATCTCCCGGCATCAAGTAGCTAGCACTAGTTAGCTTTCAAGCTAATAACTGAATAACTTGCGTTCGACCAGCAATACCAGCGTCTGCTTGCGGTTAGGGAGCGACGCTGTAACGTTATATGTAATTTACCACTCTGCCGATAAAAGATGGAGACTTTGACTGATCTCTCCACATATACAATCAGTAAAAAACGAACAACTTGAGCTGTGACTAACGTTACATACAGTAAACGAGGTTGCGCTAGCTCTGGCATGCACCAACTTGGTGTTAATGACGGCCAGACTGAACCACTTCAACTTGTCTTAAAGCAGGCAGTAAAAATTCCCACACTGTGGAAAGTAAGTTGACCACGATACAAAAGGGACATTCTCAATTTAACATGTCGCTGAGGAGGAATTAACTACAGTGCATGGGGGTTCTAAAGAAGTCCATCACTGATAAAACAGCACATTTCTCTGACACAATAGTCGGGATAGCTACACTGCGATTCCACTTAGTATCCGCATAAGAAATACAAACAAAGAAAATTTTGTTTTACTCACATGTATAATACTTGTCGGTGTCAAGTTAAATCCACAGAATACAAAGCATGGGCTTCGTTGATAAAAACATCATATTTCTGTGACAAAACCTGAAGTATGTCTATCCGTCCCTGCCTGTCTCTCTGGTTTTGGAAGAAAACCCTTAAAACTGCACTGACCCCACCAACCATTAGCTTTTGATTTATTCGTGACTGACACCTTTCTAACCAATCCCTTTGTCAACCTGATGCAGGCTGGTCTCTCAGCCAATGAAACTGCGAGTAGGCGGGATTTCAATGGCTTGGCCGAATGCGACTTACTATTACCTCCACCAATCCTCGTGGTTTCCTTTATGCAAATCTAAAGCCAAGACCAATGAAAATTGTCAACTCGGAGGAAGCAGCATGTCGACGGTTGTATCAACCAATCAGCTAATGTGCAGACTTCGTATTAATGGCGACAGCAAAACAATAGCACGTTGGTACTTGACAGAGTACAGATTTTGAAACGGTCCCCTCACTTTTGTTGTTTTAATCCAACAGCACGTGGAATCACACTTTTTGGGTCGTCAAATTTTCGACTTAACTGTAATAATCGCTGATATAAACTTTACATCATAATTATAAAACTGAGAAAACAGTAGTCATCAGGTGATGAAGACACAAAGGTTTGGTCTACGTTACTTCCAGTCATTCTTCTGTTGATGAAATCATGGCAGTCCACATCTGTTCTTCCCTTTTATTTTCTCTTTAAAACATAGATCAACACTGCCCCCTGGTGTCTGAAAGTCAACAGTGCAATATGTTATGTGTTCCACAGCAACAACGGTGGATCATGCAGTGATCAATGATTGTTCTTCGGGTACATGCACTACTCACAAAAAGTTTGGGATACTCGGCTTTCGGGTGAAATTTCAGGATGAACCTAAAATGCACTATAACCTTTACAGGTGAACTTAATTTGACCTTCTTTACACTTTTGAATGCATACGTCCAACTGTTCAACGTTTCAGTACTTTTTACACAAATTGCTGATCTCTAACAAAGAGCTGAACGGCAAAATTCCCAACAGGTGTTTGAACCATGAATTGACCAATAAATTTCCTGGTTCAATTAGAATTGGTATTTAAACAGTGCTCTTTATCATGCTGTTCACATTTTTACATCATGAGACCAAGACGACATCTAACAACTGATCAACAGTACCTCGCCATTGCGAGGCTCCAAACAGGATGTTCTCAGAGAGAAGTGGCCACTGAGCTTAGAGTGTCACAGAGTGTCATCAACAGGTTGGAGTCACAGAAAGGCATAGAAGTGGACATCCTTTGGCCACATCCCACACTGATGACTGTGTCGCATCATTAGGAAATGGCTGCTGGAGACTGGGGTACCTCAAGTGGAGTGGCCTGCACTTTCCCCAGACCTGAATCCCATAGAAAACCTATGAGATCAGCCGAGTCTCTGTGTAGAGGGTCGTAACTCTGTACCCCAGAACCTCAATGACCTGAGGGCTGCCCTTCAAGAAGAGTGGGATGCCATGCCTCAGCAGACAGTAAGTCAACTTGTCAAGCTGTAATTGATGCTCAAAGGCACATGACAAGTTATTGAGACATTAACATTTTTTGTTGTGGTATACCCACCACTGTTGTTGGCTTTTGTTTCAATAAATTGTTTGAGATGAGGAAATCACCATTGCATGCTTCTAATTAAATGCCCTACTTTCATGATATAATATCACTGTAGTGTGAACTTGCATTTTCCATAAACTTCACCTGAAAGCCAAATATCCCTAACTTTTTGTGAGTAGTGTAAATGCAGAGCAAGGGGAAAATAGCCTTTATTTATTCAGCATATTGGTTTGAAACAGCAACCAGATCTCACTCTACATTTTCAGGGCGGGATTAATAAAGACAGATTGATTACACCCCGGGCCTGTAGGTGATTGTAAAACCAGATAAGTGTGCTATCCAGCTGTTTTTGGGCTTCACTCAGATTTTCTGGGAGCTCACCTTTCTGTCAGCATGTCCGAATGTTGACATTTTGACCTTTTTGTTCTTCGAAACTGGTGTGAAATTCATCTGGTATTGTCGTCACGACTACAAAAATTTACTGTGAAAACTGTCGTGGAATGTGAAGGCCGAATGCACAAACCACAGAAGGCCAAAAACACTCAATATCAACTGTCCAATTGTTTCAGAAAAATCTTCTTGAAAATGTCCAAATAAAGATCTGCAGGAGTCAGAAGTCTGAAGAGCAAAGTACTTTATTGTCCACAATAAAGAGGAACACGCACAGAAACGCACAGAATGCAATCCTGATGAGCTCTGATTTACAGTGGTCTGCGCTCTGTCTTCTATACTGTTCATCACACAAAGAAGAGGCAGCTGCCAAGACACCTGCAAGGTCGTGGAAAGCCCAGAAGGCAGCTGCAGAGACACCTGCGTAGCCCCTGATAAGGATTCTCTATGAGATTAGTTGATTTCATAATTTCTCTGCTTTTGCTACGGTATCATGCTCTGTGCATCAGCTGTTACTACGATATCACTCTTAGCAAGTCAGCTGCTATCACGGGTCACATCCTAACAATTTATTTCTGCAATATCAGGTTCATTAAATCAATTGTTATCAGCTACCATTGGTTATAGCATTTTCCCCAGTTATCACATATCTTCACATGTCTTATTTGAGAAATTATACTACAGTTTACAAACTTTATTATAAGCAAAGAATGCATCTTACAAAGTATAAAGGCATACCACACACTACTATTGCCTTTAAGTGCACTTTTGAGATTATATTAAATCATAGTGAGATAATATATTAAGCCATAGACTGATTATAAGAACATTTAATCTATCAGTAGTTACAGCAAAAATATTCAGATACGGATTGTAAGAGAATACTTGTTTAAAGACTTTGTTCAAACAGTAAGAGAGGCACAAAGCCACACAAAGAAGCTGCTGTAGAGACCCCCTCAAGGCCAGAGGGCCTGATAAGCTGCTGTAGAGACACCTGCAAGGCCATAGAAAACTGATAAGGGTGCTCTGTGACTGTGATTTCATGATCTTTCTGCTTCTCCTTCACTTCTCTGTAGTGTCATGTTTAAAGCATCAGCTGCACTCTAAGCACATGAACTATTATCACAATATCGCATTATATCATCTTCACTTACAATATCATGCTCAACAAATCAGTTACTATCATCTACCATTGATTACAGTGTTTTCTCTCAATTCTCTTTAAATCATCACTGCTGGAAAAATTATACTAAAAAACCGCGCATGAACCCATTTTTGCTTTCTTAGACTCATAATCAAATAGTGTTGATGTAATCATGATTTTAAATGAGACATTCAGGTTATTGTAAAATCACTATGATCTGTTGGTAATCGTTGTTATTAATATTTCACAATGAAGGGTTATACATGATAAAATAAAAAAAAAAAGAAAATAGATTAAAGATTGTAAAACAAAAAGAACCAAGGCAAATGCAGTTTGAGTTTTTGATTGTTAGATCAGTGAGCCAGAACATACGGCATTTGATTTGACATTAAAATGGGGATATTGTGGTGTATTGGAACCAAGGTCCCAAGCCACATGGACCAAAAGTTCTAAAGTCTTAGCTATATTCAATAGTTCAGAAAAATCTCCTTGTAGGTGTTCAGTAAAATCATCAGCAGGAGTCAGAGTTCTGGGTAGCAAAGTCTTTTATGTCGACAAAAAAGGAGAACTGTTCAACATGTACACACAAAGTGCATCAGAAGAGCTCTGATCTAAAATGGCTTGTTCACTCGTTTTTATACAGTTGGGACTGGTTGTCTTACTTCACAATCCTAATGTGTTTCCTTATTTTAACACACAGCACGGCACAAAACATTGGCACAAGACATTTTCTTCAGCACACCACTTATCTTTTAAGAAAAAATTATACCACAATATGACATTTAAACATTTTAGAGTTCAATTGTGAAAACTATGTTTTTTTTTGTTTTGGAAACTAAACATTAGAAAGGCACAGTCCGCACTGTTTGTTTGTTCCTGTGTGGTCCTGTGGTGTCTTTTTGTCTGGTCCATGTTTTTGTGTGTGAGTGTGTGCTCTTCTCTTTTTTACCAGCTGTGCTGGTCCTGCCCTCCTCCATACAGCAAGTGGTGTCGCTGTCCCATTGGTCCCTGCTGCCGCATCCAGCCTGTTTTAAACCGCAGATTTTTTATTCATCGGGGGACTCAGCTTGACAGCAGTGGCTTGTTTGTTTCTGGCATTTATCTTGAGAACTTTGTCCCCAGATCTCTTGTGTATATTGTGGTAGTGTTCGCTTTAGTAGTGTGGTTTTTGGTGGTGGGGTTTAGATCTTTTCCAGGGTTTTGGGTTGTTTTGTTTTGGCTGTGACCCTTTTTTTTACCTGTACATCAGGTCTCTTTTTGTTAATAACAATAACTTTGTGGGTGGTTGTGGCTTAGAGCATTTGTTGATTTGGAGACAAAGTTTGTTTTTTTTTCACTCTTTTATGTTGCGTCCCTGCTCCCCTAGACTGGCACGTAACAACAGTAAAAACCAAGTAGTAAGAACAGATCAACAAAAGAAAAGGTGCAAATTGTGCATTTGGAGCTTTTATTACAAATAAAATGAATGACTCTACCTGCAAAGAGTTTCATCAGTCACGACTTAAAAGAAACTTGATGTGAATATGACATTGGATCTTTTGACATTGAGAGATCATTTGTTTAATTTGAACCATTTGGAAATAGTTCCTAAATCAGAGTTAGCTTTAGCCACAAGTACAGACATATTAGAAGATGAGAAATAAATTGGTAAAAGGAAGAGAAAAAAATTATCCCTGTGGGTCACCACTTGTAATAATGGCACTATCAGAGGTCCATCCATTAATCCTCCTGCTGAAGAAACCAGCTGGTTTGAAGCTGGTATCACGCTGGTTCTGCTGGTCACCCAACTGTGCCAGTTTAGTCAGGCTGGTCAACCAGCTTTGACAAGTTAATATGACGCAGATCTTGCTGGTCAAGGATGAATGCCTGGAACTCTCATCCAAGAGACTTCTTCAGTCAGAACTTAAGAAGTGAGATACTGCAACGAAACAATTTCCCAAATTGGGATCAGTAAAAAAGCGGTCTAAAGTCTAAAGTCTACTCAGGGAAGTGGAAACACTGGTAATGGTATGGAAGGTGATGGAAATGTAGTGGGAGTGTGGAAAATGTTCTGTGTGGACAGAATAGAGATAAACAAGATATCGCAGAGGATTATTGTGACTGGCAATGGAATGTGGGAGGTGGTGTATCAAAAGCATGATGTGCAGTCAAGGGCATTGATAGGATAAGAGAAGTTCCTTTCTGATTCTGTGTCAGCAGTTTCCCAGGACCAGCTTGGTTTTGTTGTACCTGCTTTAAGGCAATAAAACCTACTTTAAAGACTGTTGGTGCATTTACAAATTGTGTGGTTAGGAGTCTGCTGAATACACCTGGCTCTGGTGAAGATTTCTACTCCAATGGGGAAAGAGGGAGGGAGAGAGGGAGAGAGCATCTCTTTTTGAACCAAAAATTCCCTCTTAGTCTTGATTAAGATTAGGTTGGCATCAGAAAACACTTCAAAAATACTTCTGGATCGATTATTGGTGTCTTCAGCGACTGCAACCCATTCTTTTAAAATCCAGTTTGAACTGCCTGTGCCAGCATTAGATTTATCTCAGGGCTTTTGTGGCAGATTGCCAATGTTGTGGTAGAAAGAAACCGAAGTTTCAAGCCACAAAGGACCAAAAATCTAAATTCAGCTGTGACCAATTGTTCAAAGAAAAATCTTCTTGAAGGCGTTCAAAAATGATCTGTTCAAAAATGCTTCATGTTCACAACTCTCTCATTTGATTCCTTGCTGGATTTGCCTCTGCAACATCACACCAAGTTCTCATAGAAGTTGATGCTTCTGGTTTACTACCAACCACAAAGGACCAAAAATCTAATTTCAGCTGTGACCAATTGTTCAAGGAAAAATCTTCTTGAAGGTCTTCAAAAATGATCTGCAGGAGACAGTATTCTGAAGACATCTTCAGAATCTTTTTAAAAAGATTAATTAACACAATCTTCAGTGGTAAATGCATAATGTCACATTATAAGAACATAACATACAACAGTATTGTCATTAAGTCTACTTTAAGATTATATCAGATCATGGGGAGATTCTAAGAACATTTCCTTCATCCGTACAATCATGGTGAGTTTATAAGAACACTTCATTCATCAGAAATTATGATAACACATACGAAAATGAAGTATAAGAGAATACACAATTAAAGGCTCACTGGTAGCCAGTAGGCCATTTGTAGTCTCAAATGGCCTACTAATGGCCTAACTTTTCAACCCAGAGAGCCAGCCGCAGAGGCGCATGCGCATGAGCCATAGGAAGGCCCCTGACAGGTGTGCTGACCAGAATACTTTCTGGGGCCATGTTCACAACTACAACTATTGATTGTCATTGGTTACAGCTTTTCTTAAGTCATCACATATCTGTTAGGACCAACAACCTCGCCAACTTTGTAAAATCAGTCAGCATTTTTCTGATCTAATTGTGGCAGACTGCCAATGACCTTGCTTTTTTTAAAAAACAGTCAGCAATTTTGAGGCATGCCCTAACAAGTCTGGATTTATTCTGAGCTTTGGTCATTTGCATTTAATAAACATATGGGCTGAGATCACTCAGGCTCACTCAACTCATACATGCATACATCATATTTTCCAGTTTTCAGTATAGTTCCAGTGTAAAATCCCACATCAGTACCACATGGTATGTGATCGCTACCATGTGTTCGACCGTGCAGTGAGCTCAGCTGATGGAGTGAGCGTCAGTGCTCTCATTTGATTTCTTGCTGGATTTGCCTCTGCAATGTCAGACCAAATTCTCATAGAAGTTGATGCTTTTGGTTTACCACCAGCGCTGTTCCAGTAAGAAACATCATTTGGGCAGGCTGGTTTATTGTAGTAATACTTTGTAGGGCAACATCGTTTGATAACCTGCATGCTTATATTTATACAATTTGCTGGTTTTTTTTTTTAATGTATATGAGAATCACACATTATCATTACATTGTTATATTAAGCATAGATTCAACAAATAATGCTGGATTAAGCGATACTTTATATGGAAACTTTTATTTTCAAATCTTAGTAGAAGGCAGGGAAACGAGAGCTCAATTAAGGATTCATGATGCCCGGAATGATGGAAGCCATACAATACGCCTCAAAAACTGTGAACAGGTTCATTTATTTACATATCTGTCAAACAAATTGTAGCAAACAGTAAGACAACAACATCTTTGTCCTGCTCTGTTTGGGGGTTTGTTTCAGATGAACTAACACACATTTAGACAAGAGCCAGGACGGATGTCACTTTCCTGAATTCCATACATATAAGACAGCTCACATTGACCTACTCAGCTCTTGTAAATCAATTTAAATGTTTTGTCATTTTGTTTAATATTTTATGTAAGAAATATAAAAAAATAGCACAGTACTTAAAAAACTATATCATATTGTGTGTTTCTTACAAAAATAAGCTGTAAATACTGTGTAACAATATTCTTAATGTAGAAAAATATGAAAATAGAAATCTTTAACTGTTATATACAGTCCACAGTTAAGTGTTGGCATGGAATATTTTTAAGACATGAGGAAATGTAGTGCATGATTTAAAATGTATTACAGCCACGTAAACAACTGATGATTGATATTCAGTAGTAACATCTTTGACCATTGTCTCTGTTGCCAATGAAACCTCTGCCTGTCATGTTACTTATCCAGCCATTGCTGTGTCTTCTCCGTGTATTTCCTCTGAAATTTGTGGAAGCATGTGGAGGTCTTAGGGATCCAAGGCAAACACAGAGGACAATACTTCTCTGGATTTGGATGCCATGTATCTACGGTGGAGTTCATTCATACCACTCAGGTAAAACTTTGTTTTCCTGAAGAATAACAAAGCAATAAAAAAATATGAAGAATTCGTCCATGTTTTACTTGTGTTTGTTCCTTTTTTCTCTCATGGCAGTTATGTTGGGCTGCTTGTGTTTCCCTTCAACGAGGGCCCTCTTATCTGAAAAAAAGAACAACAAAAAAAAAGGCTTAGTTGAAAAAGGAATCATTCTGTGACGAGTCTGTTCAGGCATGACCAGTCCAGATAAATAAGAAGTTTCCTTCTGCTCGCCACTGACAGCACTATGTTGTTGAATAAGCTAATCCTTTTTGACATAAACTCAATTGAAAACAGTACAAATACAATTAATTCAATGTTGTATCTCATCAACTTAATTGTTTTTTGTTAATATATGCTTATTTTGAATTTGATGCCAGCAAATTTCAAAAAAATTGGGACAGGGGCAACAAATCATGGATTTTGACCAGGCCTTTTTAATCCACCTCTTGCAAGTCCCAGCTTTTTGGACGAGTAATACTAAAACTGCT
Organism: Chaetodon trifasciatus; assembly: GCA_037975065.1. Lineage (NCBI taxonomy): Eukaryota > Metazoa > Chordata > Actinopteri > Chaetodontiformes > Chaetodontidae > Chaetodon > Chaetodon trifasciatus. The sequence continues at coordinate 3,573,936 of JBBMOE010000002.1, read as the reverse complement.
GTACCACCTCTAAAATCTCAATATTACGACTTACTTGGAGCATGATCACTGTTGTCCTGTCTTGCATTGGATATGTCTTTGAAGTTGAAGGTTTTGGGTAACACTTTGAAGCTCAGGACATAATTATCTTGACGGGGAATGACAGCTTGGCTTCCATTTTCACTGTTACTTCCCTCTTGATCAGCAGGCTGTTTGAGTGTGATCGCATCTTTCTTTGTCCTCTCCTCTCTGGGTTTGAGTCCATTATAGAGGGTCCTCCTCCTCAGACTCAGGCAGCGTTGAGTATTTTGTTTCCAGATCCTCCTTTCAGAAGAAACTGGCAGTTCCTCAGTGTTGGTGGTGCAAAAAGTTTGAGCTTTCTTCAGACTCACCACAGATAAAGAGGCAATGGTTCGCTTATGCGATTTCAGTTTGTTTCTGCTTCTAATTTTAGGTGGTGGAAAACTTCTCCTTTTTCCTTGAATCCAACGTTTGACTGAATATTTCCCTGCTGGGACAGGTTCACTAGGCTTTCTCGGGGGACTGAGAATCGTTGTGAGAACCTCTGGAGGTCTTGGTAATCCATAAGATACAGCCTCTGAAGATGAAACATGTTTCTTTCTGCTGCCATTTAAAAAGCACGTGTCTTGTGGTGCTGAGCCAAACAGTACCAGTTGTACAGGTCTAGTGTTTGAGGCTAAAGGTTCACTATCCGTGGTATCAATTAGAACCTTCCTACGAGTTGAAGGCTGTGAATCCACATCGGCAGAGGGTTTGCATTTCTTTGAAGTAAGGGATGGAAAAAATCTATCATGATTGCTTAGTCTCTTGCGCTTTCTTTCAACAGTTTCATGTCTACCACTGAGGCTGAAAGTTGTCTGGATGGCAGCCATTGCACTGATTTGAGTTTGTTCTTCTTCAGATTCCACTAATGACACTGCCTCATCTGTACATGTCATCTGAGTCTGGCCACCAAGTTCTGATATCTGGCTGGCAACTTCACTTTCACTGCTGGGGAGATTTTCACTTTCTTTGCCACTACTGACTGAAGCACAGGACTGCGTACCTCCTGCAGATTTAAACTGACCACGTATACAATACACTTCAGAGTGAGTTTTGTGATCATTGTCAGTTAAGGCGGTGGTTTGACTGAGTTCATTGCATAGCTCGGGTTGACTACATGTCGCAACATCTATAGCTTTGGGTTGCACATCCTCCACAGAGCTATCCATGATTCTCTCTGACTGATTGTCCGTGTCGTTACTTTGTGACATCTTGCCTTGTACTTGCTCAAAGATACGTTTAGCCTCTTCTGGAGGCAACACTTGGATTTCAAATGAGTAATATGGGTCACTGGAATCGGGGCTGTCTGTTTCATTAGGAAAGGCAGCTTGTGTTGAAGTGGAGTCCATGGTGGAAGCTTGTTTTTCTTCACCAATGTCAACTGATTCAAGCTCTGTTTGTGACAAGCCCTTGTTTGCTACCTCACTTAGAATTTGTGCAAGATTGCTATTGGCTGTCCTGACCTGATCTGCTAGGCTATCAATCATCTGAAGACGATGGGACAAAGAAACAGGGAAGCCAAACTCTTTATCAATGTCATCTAACTGCTCATTGACATTCAACCATGAGGATTTGTACGGAAGTTCTGAGTAAGCTGTATTATGTTTGAGGATATGGTAGTTGCTGAGTTGCTTCCCAAAACTGGGCTTCACTTGTGATAGGATGACAGAGTCTGATGTTACATGGTCACTGCAGAATGTTGTAGTATCAGCCATTAGATCTTTGTACCAGCCTGTCTTGAGCTTACATGCCAAGTTTTTAATGTCACCATTCCAAAACAGGCTTAATAATTTGTTTGCAGAATCAAACTTCATTAAATTCATTCGGTGCTTCATCTGGGCTTTTTCATCATCCTGTATTAACTTAATTAATTTGCCAGTCGTCCATGGGATTGCCGGAACTGAGGAAAGCTCAAAGGCCTTTGGATCAGTTGGATCCTCACTTTGGTCCTTATCACCACTTTGGTTAACTAGCACTTCAGAGGTTGATTGTTGAGCACTTGGTGCAACAGGCTGGTCTGCTTGCATGTTAGTAACTATTTCAGATCCTGTGTCGTCAGTGCATAACTCTTGTGACACGTCCTGATGCACATCTGAATCTGAAGATGACACAAAAGTACCATCATTGGATGCTGCTGAATGGCTGATTGATTTATTGGACCTTATTTGATTTGGATTCTCTTGGTAAAGATCAGATCCTTCTCTCAAATGTGGAGCCTTTTTGTTTTTTGCCACAGGTGTTGAAATAAATGCTTCCTGAAGGTCACTTAAAGATTCATCTGTTGCAGTGTGCTCAGCCGATTGACTTATCATGTCAGAAGAAGTTTGCTTGCTGGAAACCTGGTAGCTTTCCTGTGACAATGGCTGCACAACAGCAATGGCTCTCTTGCCTGTGTGACCAGGAGATGAGTGAATGGAGGCATCATTTGCATTGACTGAGAAGAGCCTTTCTAGCATATCAAACATGTCACAATGGATTATTATAGATGATTCAGTCTTATCTCTCTGTGGTGAAATGTTCTCTGAATATTTCATCAATTGAGATGCATCAGTTAATGATCCAACTTGATTCCGTTCTGAATCCACGCTACTTTTAGGAAAAACTACATTGCCCACGTTACCTCCATTTCCACTTTCATCTGCTGTTGCTGTGACACTGAAGACATTTGGTACAGAGCATTGCTGTGGGACATCCAAAGTGTGCTGTGTTCTTGACATAACACTGTGGGTAGTTTTTTGCAAAGATAGTTCAGAATTGAGTGTTAAGGATTGGGAGGCTTTTGAGTTGTAACGGTCAGTGACAGTCGATGTCACCGGTCGCATATTTTCATTCGAGTCTGTCATTTTGACATCACAGACAAACTGCTTCCCTCTGTATGATGAACTCGTGTAGACTGGAGAACAACCATCTGAGGCATCACTGAATGACTTGGATGGATTGTCCACAATTCTTGCGATCATCTGGGGGCTGAGCATTTGCTCTTGTGTAGTAGCAGGATTAAGGGGAAGCTTTTTTGCTTTTGAGAGGAAATGGCGGGTGGCCTCTTTTCTCCTGTTATGTTTTGAGCTGAGATAAAAAGGGTATTGTTGAGTTTTTGGACTCGTGCTGGAAATGTGCAAAACCTGTTCACTTGATGATGGGCTTGTGGTGAGGCTTTTGTTTCTGAAAGACTGAGCAGTCTGTCTGTAGGGTGCAGTGGTAGACACTAATGTGCTGGTGCAAACCGCCTGTTCATATGGAAGTGAGGTAGCTGTTGTAGTGTATGCTGAAACGGGTTTAGTCGGCTCTCCATTTCCATTTTGAAGCATGTTTTTCAGAAAGCTACAACGTTGGAAATCAGATGCAACATTCCCATATTGTGTCCTTCCTGATTGTTTCCCATGTACTATACCCTGCTGGTTCCAGTGCCTTGACATGTCTTGCGGGGGGTATGTGGATTTTGCCTTCATCATGTTGGATGGACTCTGGGTTGATGGACTGATTGATCCAGAATTACGATAACAACTTTGTTGACTGGTAACACGAAGTCCGTTGGTGTTCAGCAAAAGAGGGTTTTCACTTTGAGTATTTGCAAATGAGTTTTGCCGATTGCCATGTAACACTTTGTTATAATAAGTGTTAGTCTCCCCTTCAGCTAGCTGGTGAGAAGAAATTGCTTGATGAGGAACTGCTAAGGTCTGAAAATTTGACATGTGTCCGTTAGAGTAAGCTCCATCACGAAAGGTGTAATGAGCACTTTGTGGTGGTTGTACACCTGTGTTTGATGTCCTGCGCTGACTTGAGTTACTTGCTGTCCATTCTTGCTGATTCCACATTGTGTCGTGGGTAACGTGGGAGGCAGCTTGTGAGGATTGGGTGGGTGGTCCAACCTGTAGGTACTTCCCATTTATCCATGCACAAGACTGCATTTTTGTCCTCTGTTAAGCCTTGTAGTCGGTTGAAGAGGCAACTTTCCTGAAAGAGAAATTCAAAACTGTAAGTATTTTAAAACACTAATTTACAGAGTGACAAATTACTATGGGGTGCCCAATTACCATCCTAATCCACCAGAAACCTGATTGCAAATGGTAAAGTTGTGCTGACAGCCCCATGACACCAAGACTACTTTCGACTGTTCCGTGTCTCCATAGACGAATGTAATGTAAAAAATCCTGCAGATTTCACGCCTCTACCAAATGACGGACAGTAACATGAATGTATAACAGAGGCTGAAACATTATCCAAAATACGACCTGACATGAGTGCAACACCATTCATTGACCCTGACCTAACATTTTTTGTTGATGTTCCTGCTATAGGGACCAAGATGGTTTGAAAACAAGATATGTTGTCATTCAGCAACACAACACAGAAATAGTGATAAGGGAAGCTGAACAAGGTGTGCAGCCTACAGACAAGACGAAAGACAAGATGGTAACAATGCAGCTGACAAAGAGACTAAATGCACAGCTAATGCCCCTCCCAAAGCAATTATGACAAAAATGTAATTAGAGGCTACAAATAAAGTTACACCAAGTGACTTTGTGCTCTGTAAAATTCAGCACCGAAGCTTGAACAACAGTTACAGGAAGAAACAGTTGTGTCAGATGTAATAATATCTAAATGCGAGCTCTATCTTAAAAGCAATGTCCGGAAAGGGTAACTACCCGTCTGGTACAAATACCAATACCAGAATACCTGTTCAAACACATAACAATGGAATGTAGACATGATCAACCAAGACAAGGAAGGAGATACATGCTGGTAGTTGAGGGCCACTTCAGCAGATAGGTAGAAGCAATACCTGCCAAACATAAAAAGGCAGACACAGTTATAAAATTCCTATGTAGAGAGGTCATTTCCAGATTTGGAAGTTCTGATGAATAAGTTTTGACAGTGTTTGTGGGTATAACAGTGAAAGGACTCCTCCAGAAACTAGGAATCAGAGATCAGGATGTGTGTATCACCCCCAGTCACACGGAATGGTTGCTGAGAGTGAATGGTGTGCCTAATGTTGGGGAATTAGGTCATTAAACCTTTGGGTTTAATGTTTGCACTCATTAATATAGATAAATAAATATGCTTATTTAATAATAATTAATGAATTAATGGTAGATCAGTCTCATCATCTGAAGCGTAAGGTCTCAATACAGTGATCGTCTATTTCCAGCTCAAAAGGAAACTGTCTGACAACGATTAAGTGCAAAGTATTATTATTTGGCACAATAATGAAAATGGATATAAATAATGAATGATACGATGAATAATATGGATTATATGATGTATTACAAACAACTGAAAGAAGAAGCTATAGCAGGATAATAAAATGAATGAGTTTGCCAATAGTGAGAAGTAGTTTTAGAGAGAATGAGGACGTGAATGTATTGTTAATTTCCTGAATTAATGACTAAGCAAGTCTAATGAGAATTGAGGTTTTTATAGCCTACGACACCAACTCTTATCAAATGCAGCATGGAGGATGCCTACTTCTGTGCCAGCAACGCAGAAGTAAGCGATGACGGATTATCCCAAGACTGGCTGCAGGATTTTGGTCCAAAGAGGTTGATGATCCTGTGGCAAAACTTCTCGGTTAATAATAAAGTTGAAAATACTTGCAATGGCTGGTTGAAAATATCTACAAAAAATATTATTACGTGATTGCCTTAACAGTTAAAGAACAGGTGAGTTTGGCTATAAGTTTGAAAAAGTTATGCGATTTAACATTGTGAGTAAAAGTAGACAAAAGATTACAATATCACAAATGACGAACGAGAAAATGAAGTCATAAGAAGACTGAAAGAAGAGCTAAAAAGGAAGTCCCGATTCTTTTATTGGAAGCCCAAGAACAGAGAAATCTTCAGTTCACAGCCGAAGTATAATCTGATGTCACAATTAAAGTATAGCAGCGCTGGTCTCAGACTGACAGAGCTCTCGCAGGATCTCCATCACAATGAGCACACATCTCTGATAAAAGTTCACATTTATCTTCTTGGGTTTGACCCAACCCCGTGCAATAAATAGACATACGTTACCGAATGTAACTGGCCAGTTTCCAAGACGTAGCCATACCATGCTTTGTCCATGCCTTATCCTTGACATGTAATAAACAACCTGTGTGTGTGTGTGTGTGTGTGTGTGTGTGTGTGTGTTGCCTTAGGCGTGTATCTAATGCAACAGGCCTCACTAACGGACAAGAGAAGACTCATCACAGAGGTGTCATCTGTCTCCTGTTATCCCGACTGGTTTTTGCCAGTTCTGTTATCTTACAACGCTGAACGGTACAAGGACATTCATTGGGTTACAAAAGTGCAATAAAAGATCACAGGATGAGAACACATAAAATGGCTTGAAAGGACCAAATCGTTACAATGGGAAAACTAAAAAAAGTGTAAAAAGAGGTCGTTTGCCGCAGGCTGCCGGGAATATATCCTCTGGCGCTCTGGGCATGTCTGTGACAAAAAGGCCTTTGCGCGCTTGAATGCGGTGAACACTGTTATTTCATCCAAAAAGAAAAAAGTCATTACACTAAGGGTTGTGTGCGATGGACTCATCTGCTTCTCACTATGGTCAATCACAGAGTTTAAATGATAATTTTGAATCACACTTCAACAGCATGTATGGCACAAATATACATCAGGCACATTTCGTTGATTAATGGCAACATTCTTCAATACTAACTTCTATGATAACTAATAGCATAACTAACTAATAGAACAAAGAAACAAGAAAGGCAGATTATATTTAGTGAATTAAGCACTACTAATTATACCTGTCTCATGTCGTGCATCTGAAACCTAATCACTTCTAGTGTCTAGATGGTAGTATGGCTCCACGGTAGAAACCCAACATCCAAAGTTGAATCAAACATATAGTTTGCATTTTCCTGATGTTTTAGAGAAGAAAGCACACAGTCACACAAAACAGTTTGCTCCAGGAATGTCTGATTTACAACTTGTCAGTGTTATCTGATTCTTGAGGCCTCTGTTAATCGTCAATCCTGACGGTTTTAATACCTTCATCTGGTGTGGAGCTGGAAGAAAGCATTCACATCTCCATGAAAACAGTTAAACGGATAGGTAACCCTTTGTAGTTGAAATGTCCTTTCTTCCCAGCTCCCCTGAAGGAATGTGGAGGTTAGATGCAGGTCTCTTGTTCTCCTACACATACTAGGACTGGGTGAGAAAAAGTCCTTTTACTCACTGTTCTTATGTGTGTTAGGGGAATAGGGATTTCAACCTCTTTTGACAAAACACATGCACACAGATGTGTTTCAATCACTTTTAGGGACATTACATGGACTTACATTCATTTCCTGGAGACTTACCCTGACCATAACCATAACCACTACTTGGTAAACCCTAATCATTACCCTAACCTTAACCAAAGTCTTCACTCTACAATTTAATGATTTACATTATGGGGACCTGTATTTTGTCCCTTTAAGGAAGGTGAGCCCCCTCCCTACACACACACACACACATACAGAATTTAACCATCATAGCATGAAATACAGTTTTACTGCCACTGTTACTTTTCCAACTAATATTTCCCTAAATTTTGATTCAGACCTGCTTTGAAAAGACTTACGAGACAGACAGGTGCTGTGCTCAATGATTAGATGAAAATAAAGTCAATACATGTCAGCGATGCTTGTATTACAGAAATTAGCCTTTGTTTTCTCCATCCTGAGGGGAACAGCTCCAGAATGCCATTCATACACACTGTGTGTGTGTGTGTGTGTGTGTGTGTGTGTGTGTGTGTGTGTGTGTGTGGAGCCTGCTCTCAGCGCGAGCATCAGACACTCTATCTATATGTTTTATGGATAGTGGACATGTGTAACCACCGTTAGTTCAGTATTTATTGTCCCTGCATCAAAAACAGCAGCAATCACAAAATGGCATAAAGTGTATCAGATGTACGCTGATATGAACTCTATCTTTAAATTTACAGTCCATAATGCAGAGACAAATGCATGGGGTAATTTAGTATAGGTGTTACTGCATGGTTTGCCAGCAAAGTGCAAAGTAAGCAACAGCTGGCATGAAGGAACACTGGAAATACACGGAGAAACTGATGATCACATTATTTTGTCCTGTGAGACTGCTGTGTCTTAAGGGGGCTTCATTAGCATTCTATGTCAAAGCTGTTTTGTAACTAACATTTAAGTCATTTTCTTCCTATGGAATGGAAATCTTCATCAGAGCAAGATGGGTTCAGACTCATCACCTTACAATGTGTATATGCAATAAGCATTAACAGTCTCTAGAGTTCAATGTAGAATAGGTTTTTTCGCCTTAAAGCAGATACAACAAAACCAAGCTGGTCTCAAGTAGCAACTGAATTATTAACAGAAATCACACACAATTATACTCTAACTCTTCAGCTGGGCAGAAAAGGAATAAAATGTCTCTGCTTATGCCTGGGTGTTTTGTCCTCAGGGTGGACAAGCTTCAGCCTCAGGGTGTTACAGGGCTTGAAGTGAACAGGGATGCAGTGTTGTTGAAAATCCTCCTTTTTCAAGCAGGGCAGTGTAGTGTATGCAATGCGGTGAGGAAAGCTCAGACTTGTCACTGGGGAAACAAAGCAGCTGCTTCGTAAGCACATGGCACAGCACAGGAGAGCCAACCCTCATGTCAAGACTCAGCTGTCCACAAGAGGCAAGGGACATTCTTTTCAGGACAATATACAGATTTTGGCCAGGGAAGACGGATGGATTGAAAGAGGAGTAAAAGAAAGCATCCATGTCAAACTGGAAGGACCATCACTGAACAGAGGAGGTCTAAGACACCACTTATCAGACACTTACAATGCAGCCCTGAGATCGTAACAGCCATTCACACCACCCAATGAGTCACACGATGGGCAGGTGTGTCAATGCCCCACCCATTCTCACCAATCAACACCTTTTAATCCATCACACCTTGAATCATGTGATCCTATCGACTCACAAGATAGCTGGGCGGAGCTATGTTTCTGCAAGAGGACAAATGCCTGGGACTTCCCACCAGTCAGATTAGAACTGAAGAAGCCTTTTGGATGAGAGGTGAAGCATCTCGCCTTGACTGTAGATTGTTCTCAGTCCTCCTTTGTGACATCAGGCTGCTCACATACTACTCTTGACTTGACTGTTTACATTTATTTATCATCTGAAACTGCACATTTTTTTTTTTTTTGCTGTGAATACTTGTTTATATACATTTACATGAACCCTGTTCTCTCCTTTCTTGGTAATTTTATACCCTTATCTCTTAATCCCTACTGTCCACTGCACATGCCCTGCTGCACACCAAACTTTCCTTTTAGTCTACTCTTGTCTCTTTAACTGGGGAGAACAAAAACGTCCCAAGGCTACAGAGCATGAAGCCCTCAGATGGTCACACATTAACCCAGAGTTTTAAGCATCATCTGGAGATTGGTCACTTCCTGGCTGTGTTACCATAGCAACCAGGATCCTATAGCTCCAAATCTTAATGTTTTTGGATCAGTGATATATTAAAACTATGTTTGATCTGTTCATGGGTAATCATTCAATATTAACTGGTGATCACTGAATCACAATAACAATTGATATTTTTTATATACGTTCTTGTAAATATGCTTTTTTTAACCAGTGTGGTTAGTAGTACCAAGTAGTTCTATGTGTACTACAGAATATAATGGTCTCTTTCACAGACATGCATCATATTGAGTGTAAGCCAGCTCTGCTTCAGTTGCTCCCTGGAGTAGCAAGAAAGTGATGAAGACCAATTGACCAACTGTATCCCAACAGATGTCCACACACACACACACACACACACACACACACACACACACACACACACGGACTTACATAGACTTACATTCATTTCGTGGAGCCTTACCCTAACCCTAACCATAACCACTATTTGCCTATTCCTAACCTAATCTGTCCCCATACGGAAGGTGAGTCCCCACAATGTGACTGTGTAAACAGATTTTTGTCCCTGCAACGTGATAAATGATTGTCTCTCTCTCTCTCTCTCCCTCTCACACACACACACACACACACACACAAGCAGGAATATGGCTGATGTAGGTGCAGAGAGCTAGCAGCTGATTAGCCGTTAGCCGTTAGCCTACAGAGTCGACAGACTGCTTAGCGTTACTTTATCAACACTAGCATCGAGCATTTGGCCGGTGTCGTGCGCCGACCTGTGAAGTACAACACATCACAACATAACAAAGGCGCGGCCCCACCCCGTGGTGCCATTTGCTATTGCAGTAACATCACAACTATGGCTGTATATAGTTCATGTACTGAACTTTCTTCGGCTTTTTTTTTTTTTACCGTAACCCTTTCATTTTTTACTCGTTTCACAGTTCCGGGGCACGCTGTTCATGTGGTGAACGGAGCGGTGCTGATTCTGGGTCGAACTTACTTTGAATCTCGAGGAGGTCCAACTTCCACTGTAGCGCTCGTAACATCCGTCAGAGTGGCTCCTCTTTTCTTTCCATTTTCTGACGTTTAATCACCCATACTTCGTCTGTTTAAACGCAATGTGACACCCCGCGGGAAGAGAAGACCTCCCCGCTATCAGCCTGAAGACGACTAACAACGAGCCTGTCTTGACACTCCGCACGTCGTCTCCTGTTGAATGCGTGACGTCACCCGCAGGAGGCGGACCCGTGCTCAGGCTCTCCTTTTACTTATTTGAATACAACGGTGCCTTGAACAGAGGAGTGCAGAACTGTTTGTTATTGTTGTGAATTGTTGAAACCGAAGTTTCAAGCCACAAAGGACCAAAAAATCTAAATTCAGCTGTGTTCAATTGTGCTGGAGAAATCCTCTTGATGGTGTTCAATTAAGATCTGCAGGAATCAGGATTCGGAAGAGCAAAAGACTTTATTGTCGACATTAAGGAGAATTTGTTCAGAAATGCGCAGTATGCAAACCTGAAGGATTCTGACCTACAGTGGTCTGTGTTCTGTCTTATATACAGTTCACTTCAGGGTTTACCCCGCCTCTGGGGCGTCCTCTAATTGTTTCTAAAATTTCTTACAAGTTTACACCATTAGGTAATCTTTTGGCAGTTGATTTGCCTTGGATCTTCCCTTTCTTTCCTGGATAGTACTTGATGTGTCTGATTTAATACATTAGGATGTTAGAATTGAGACATAAAGTGTGATTACTTGAAAAACATGTTTTGAACTTAGTTTACTCTGAGCCTTGGAGGGTAAAGGTCACATAAGAGCAGAACCAGCTTGAGTAAAACCATATGGTGATGTATAGGGGCCCCTTAAACAAGGGCCCCGGATAGACCTGTCAAATCCATCAACTTGTTTAAGTAAAGCCAGCTAAGACGACACCGTATATGTGCAATAACATCTGTGATTGGTCGAAGTGTGTATCAGATGTCCTATATATATATAGGGATCGAGGAGAGAAGGACGGAGATCCGACCGATTCGACCCAGGCTCTCCATCAGACTACCGGCGTCTGATTTGATACTAAGCTTGCTAATAAAAGTTCTCTTTAACCTAAGCTTGTATCAGCAGAGTTCTTTCTACACCATCATCACACTCTTGCTTGTTTCGACGAGGGCCTGAAATAAACTTCAATGCAAACCTGAAGGATTCTGACCTACAGTGGTCTGTGTTCTGTCTGATATACAGTTCACGTCAGGGTTTAGCCCGCCTCTGGGGCGTCCTCTAGTTGTTTCACCATTAGCTAATCTTTTGGCAGTTGATTTGGATCTTCCCTTTCTTTCCTGGATAGTGCTGATTCAGCAAAAGTGCAGCCTAAGGGTGCGTCCTTTTTATTTTTCTCTCTGTTCTTCCCAAATCACACCATTATTAATCACCGTCCATACCATTTTTAAAAAAAGATTATCAAACATAATATAAAGTAATAAGTGCATAATACAGAGTATAAGACCACAACACACAATAGTATTGTCATTAAGTGCACTTTTAGGATTATATCAAAATCATGGTGAGATTATAAGAACATTCAATCCATCAGTAGTTATGGTAAAACACACGAATATGAGTTATAAGAGAATACATGCTTAAAGGCCTCTGTCAGACAGTAAGACTATATGAGATTACCAGGGTGGAATTCACCACACAGAGAAGCAGCTGCCAAGACACCTGCGTATGAGTCATAGGAAAGTCCCAGAAAGCCACTGATAAGAGTGCTGATAAGAATGTTTTATGAGTCCAGTGAGCCTGTGATTCTTTATTTTATGCTTAATTGTTATAAGATCTAGGCAGTCTATGAATATATATGTCTTACAATATAATTACTCCAACTCATTCACAAACTCAAATCAAACCAGCCTTCATTCATATATCACTTTCCACACAACCAAATATGACCCAACATGCAAGAAAAAACCCAGTTTCCTCTGCTTTAGGGTCTTCCCGATCAGTTAAACAACTCCACAAATGCTAATGATACAAAACATCCAGCATCCTGCTCTCTCCTCAGCTGAGAGCAGGCTCCACACACACACACACGCACACACACACACACACACACACACACACACACACACACACACACACACACACACACTGGAGGTATCTACCTTCCTTTTTTTTTTTTTTTCCAACAAAAACCAAATTTAGACAGAGCAACTACACCAACATCAACTGTGACCTGCACCTCACACAAATGAATCTTTTAGAATGCCCACAGTCAGTGGTAAAACAGCAGTTCGCTCCAAGAATGTGCTCTGGCATGCGGTGACAAAACTCACCCGCTTTTCAATGCTGGGCCCAGCTGAGCACGAGCACAGATTCCTGGAGAGGACCGCCAAACACCAACAGCTGGAGCATGAGTCTATCCTGTTTGTGACGCCAAATCTGATGTTTATTTCAGGCTCTCGTCGAAACAAGCAACAGTGTGGTGATGGTGTAGAAAGAACTCTGCTGATACAAGCTTAGGTTAAAGAGAACTTTTATTAGCAAGCTTAGTATCAAATCAGACACCGGTAGTCTGATGGAGAGCCTGGGTCGAATCGGTCGGATCTCCGTCCTTCTCTCCTCGATCCCTATATATATATAGGACATCTGATACACACTTCGACCAATCACAGATGTTATTGCACATATACGTTGTTGTCTTAGTTGTCTTTACTTATACAAGTTGATGGATGTGACAGTTCTATCCAGGGCCCTCATCTAAGGGGCCCCTACAAACACATCACCACATATGGTTTTACTCAAGCTGATCCTGCTCTTATATGACCTTTACCCTTCAATGCCCAGAGTAGACTGAGTTCAAAACATGGTTTTCAAGTGATCACACTTTACTTCTCAATTCTAACATCCTAATGTATTAAATCAGACACATCAGTTACAGCTTTTCTCTCAAGTCATCCCATATCTGTTGGGAAAAAATTAATTGTTATCCACTTCTGTTGTGGCAGAATGAAACCGAAGTTTCAAGCCACAAAGGACCAAAAATCTAAATTCAGCTGTGTCTAATTGTTCAAAGAAATATCTTCTTGATGGTGTCCAACAATGATCTGCTGGAGACAGGATTCTGAAGAGCAAAGACTTTATTTTCGACAGTAAGGAGAATAGTTCAGACAGGGCTGGACTGGGACCAAAAAATAGCCCTGGCATTTTTGGCCATGGCGGCCCACCATGATTATTTATGCGATATGCGGAGGCACATGACATACCAGAGGATATATGCACACATTGTGTTGTTTCAAAAATTAAAATAAAGCACAGTAGCCTACATGGAAAAGAGTAACCATGCTAAAAAAAAAAAACTGGTGAAAATTATAGTGATCCTGTTGATATGAAAGTAGACCTGAAAACTCAGACCACTCCCCCACTTCACGTGACTTTTTCCACTCACTACTGTTTCTCTTAGTTTAGATCATTCCTCAGAACTAATCCTGACATATGCACTGGGTCTCGCACACATTTCTGCCCTCTGGTCCCACACGCTGTTTCAGTCATCATTATGTTTTCTATAGTCATAAAAAATAAATACCATAGTTACAAAAATCAATTATTATAAATTGATTTGATTCCTAATAATTTTTCTGTCAAGACCCAACACCCCTGGATGCCCAGAGAGCCTTGCCACCTGATTTTCGAAAGTCTTGTCTCACACAGGAGCATGTCTCTCTCTGCGACAACTCAACATTATTATCCCACCACTACGGGCTAGAACCCTTATATATTCCTATTGTACTAAATGTACAGCGATATGAGCATTATGCAAGATACTGTAAGGAAATGTCTTACTTTGTTCAAAACCTGGTATGAAAGATCCTGTTTACATGTAGCTTTAATATGTGTCTTTGGGTGAACTGATCATAAGGGGACAGGCCCATTTAGGACACATTGAGATCTGATCAGACACACATTGAGAGTTGGTCTGGACTACACATGGCCACATTCTTTTATCAGTGTGCACGTGTATGTGTCTCAGGCCACACTGAAGGATTTTTTTATTCAATTGACGTTGCACACCAACAGCATCACATTTAAGTGTAAAACAAGAGGAAAGAAGCCATAAATTGGGCAAAATGGACTGCTGTGGATGGAATACACTTAAAACATGCTGTATGATTTCCATTTGGGCCAAATCGTCAGGACACAGAAACAGAGATGGTAATGATGTACATGTTAATTTGCATATAGTGTGGGGAAATTAGATCTGCTCACTAGTGATCCCTTGACATCTATTTGGAGATGCATTGTAATACCAGGACAACTCTTTGAAAGCTCTTCCCCAGGACCTTACAAGTGTTTCCAAAGATGCCACTTTACACGTCAGTGCATTGATATTTAAATGAACTACACCTCAGACAGGTTGCCGGAGTCAAAGAGGTTGAGATCCCTATTCCCCAAACACACATAAGAACTGTGAGTAAAAGGACTTTTATCACCCAGTCCTAGTATGGTAGTGTAACATACATGAGGTTCTGACACATTATAAATCGTAATAATGGTTTCAAGCTGCTGTTAATGTAACCACATAGTGCAACAAAATCATAAGAATGAATATATCATAAAGTCAAAGTCAAAAGTCAAAGTCAAAGTCGGCTTTATTGTCAATTCTTCACATGTACCAGACATACAAA
Source organism: Chaetodon trifasciatus (assembly GCA_037975065.1). NCBI lineage: Eukaryota > Metazoa > Chordata > Actinopteri > Chaetodontiformes > Chaetodontidae > Chaetodon > Chaetodon trifasciatus. Next base: position 3,558,847 of record JBBMOE010000002.1, on the reverse strand, counting down.
GGAATCGAAATTCCGTTTCCCACTATGCCACGGTGAGACGAGACAAGACATTTCTGACACTAAAGTAAACGGTAAAGTGCATAGGCACAAAGAATAAAGACAGACTTATCCTAACAACTACAGTAAACAATAAACTGAAATTAAATACTAAAAATAAACAATAGACAGTGTAAATGTAGAAGCAGCAGCAGAAAGTTTTTAGCAGTTTTCAGCTTTTCTGACAACCTGTTGGATGGAGCTGAGGGTAGAGAGGGGAGAGAGTTTAGCGTCCTAACAGCCTTGTGGATAAAGCTGTTGGTGAGTCTGGTATACCTCCTCCCAGAGGGCAGGAGGCTGAACAGATTGTGCGCGGGGTAGCTTGCATCACTCACAATTGTGATTGCTTTGCGGGTGAGGTGGGTGGTGTATATGTATTGCAGGGAGGGGAGTGGGGCACCAATGATCCTTCCAGCTGTTCACTATGTGCTGCAGGGCTTTCCTGTTGTAGTCAGTGCAGCTCCCACCCCACACAGTGATGCAGCTGGAAAGGATGCTCTCAATGGTGCCTCGGTAGAATGTGCTCATGATGGGTGGTGGAGCACTTGCTTGCTTGAGTTTGCGCAGGAAGTAGAGGCGCCGCTGGGCTTTCTTCACCAGTGATGTGGTGTTGGTGTCCAGGAGAGGTGCTCACTCTCTCCACAGCAGCACCATTGATGGTCAGTGGCGGGTGACATTCAGCGAGTGACATGCTGACATTCAGCAAGAGGTTGTTGTTTCTGCACCACGTGGTCAGAAGGTTGACCTCCTTGCTGTAGTGAGTCTCGTCGCCCTTGGTGACGAGACTCACTGGAGTTGTGTCGTCTGCAAATTTCACTATAAGAATGAATAAATCTTTCTCTATCTATCTATCTATCTATCTATCTATCTATCTATCTATCTATCTATATTCAAATTGCAAATAAATAATCAAAGTTGGAATTAATCCTTTATTTTCATAGTTTTCTGATGGTAGTAAAATGTAGTAGGTTGTGTGACTAACATATTAAAGTTTCTTAAAGATTACTCTAGACTAAAGAAATTAACAGACCCTTGGGGCTTACCCCAAGCCACTACATTTAAACCCAGCACCATGCCTAGAGCAGGGTTTAGAGGAGAGCTGCCTTTAAAGGGCGTGGCTGATATCTCAAGGTCTAGTCAGTCAGGTGTCGTGTCAGAGGAAGCAGGGTAGGCACCCAGATGTAGGTACTTAAAAGCTAGGTGTGTCTCCTTGCCACCATCTTAAATAGTTCTCAGTGATAGTCTATTAGGGTAAAACTCTGTAGGGCTGGGAATCAGACACTTGGCACGGTGGCACAAGTGGTAACACTGTCGCCTCACAGCTAGAAGGTCCCCGGTTCGAATCCCGCTGTGGGTGCTGGTGGCGTGTCCTCCACCATGCCTTCAGTGCCTGCTGCTCGAGGAAAAAGGGGCCTTTCTGTGTGGAGTTTGCATGTTCTCCCCGTGCTCACCTGGGGTATCCTCCATAAAATACCCCCACTAAAAACATGCAAGAAGATCACCACCTGACCAATGGTGACAACAAAAAGGAACCGGTCCCCGGGCGCTGGTCGACTAGCAGCCCACTGCTCCTGGTCTGCCGTGGAGGAAGGTTTGACCATGGATGGGTCAAAAGCAGAGAAAGAATTTCACAAAATGCATGGCGTGTGCAGTTTCCCTCCTCAACTCTGCATGTTGTGTGTTAAAAAAATTGTGACGAAATAAAGGAATCTTAATCTTAATCTTAAAATGGTGAGCTGGTCCAATGCTTTCTGTACAGGGGTGACTCAGGATAACACTTGTTATAATTAAGCTCCATTTTTATTATAATTAGGCTCCATTTTACTTTCACTGTGAATTATTACCTTTTTCTGTACTCATGTAACCTGCAAATCATCTGACTATTTACTTATGTGAACCTGCAAATCATACTCCTTCATCTGAACACTGTGACATTCTACATGATAAGACGGGAACCAGATGTGCCCACAGAATCCTCTCTTATCTGTCAAGGTTAAGTCTGTCTCGTTAGACACACGCCTTGAAACCAACACACACACACATCTTTTGTACTATATATCAGTTAGTTCATGTGGACTTTGGTTGGCCTGTTCACGTCAGAGATAACTGGCCAATGAATGATCACATGTAAGTCCAACCTCTGTATGGGACAGGCCCCAGTGTAGTATAATTTTTTTAACGATGATAAGTGATATACTGAAGAGATGTCACTTGGCAATGCTTTACGATAAATCATGTGTTGTGTATTAGATTAAGAAAGTACATTAGTATGACGTAGAAGGACATGAGTTAATGAGGATGAAATGGCTGAAAAATATATTATTTTAAAAAATACCATGCATGAAAAATAGATTATTTAAAAAAAAAATACCATAAGCCACAGCCAAGAAATAATGGTGTTTGGAACTAGTAATAACTTAGACAAAACTGGAAAACAAGAACAAGGAAAGAAAATACATGTGTAAGCTTTCTAAAGGAGATTATTAAATAAAAAGAAGACATGCCCCAAGGATGTCCTAGTAATAAGGGGGCATCTGGCATGGAAAATGTAATACGACACAGGAAAAGCTATCTGCTAATATATGTTGGGAAATTACCAATAGTGTAATAAGATAATAATGCGAATGAGTGAGTAATGTGAGTGAGCTCAAACCATTACTGTATAGATGTTCAGATTTCCATTTGTCCTGAGTATTTTAAACACTTTTTAAAAATGTAATCTGATGATGAAGATCATATGATATGACCAAAAGCTCTACTCTAGAAAAGCCTATAAGCAGACCTTGTGGTGAGATTGTTTTCTGCACTGATGTTTCCAAGGTCAAGAATGAACTTTAAACCCAAACCAATAATATGATAAATTCACTGTGTGAAACCTTGTGATAACACAGTCACATTATGTCACTGTGCTTACATATGAGTGCATTAAGTCAGGTGCCACACCTCTCTTTAAAACCTAACAATGCTCGGCATCACACGGCTCCACAAATGTCCTCCATTTTGCTTGTTTGATATTTAGTGCATGTGCACAAAAGAGATGCAAAATTGCATTGTATGAGGAAACCATGGCTCTGCTCTGAGAATCAACAGCTGACCTGTAAAGCACAATTCAACTCTAAAACCATCCATCCATCAATTTTCAATACCCCGACTATCCCTTTCAGGGTTGGGGGCGGAGGCCATTGACAGCCTATCCCAGCTGTCAATGGGCGAGAGGCGGGGTACACCCTGAGCCGGTCGCCAGCCGATTGCAGGGCAACATACACAGACAAACAACCATTCACGCACACACTCACACCTATGGACAATTTTATGTCACCAATTAACCTAATGAGCATGTTTTTGGTCTGTGGGAGGAAGCCGGAGTGCCCGGAGAGAACCGGCAACCTTCTTGCTGTGAGGCACACACACTACCTGCTGCGCCACTGTGCCGCCCTAACTTTAAAACCTGCTACCATAAATCACTTGTCTAATCTGCACACCCACACCATGTTTAATTTTGTTTTGAACACAGACTGACTCCCTTGCAACAGCCTTGAGCACCTGTGCCTTTTATTTTGGCAAATTGTGTTCTTACCTAATGATAGAAGAATTAAACGTTTCACTGGCTTCATTTCCAGTTGCAGTTACTATTTATATTAATCAACTGACATCTAGTGTAATAGAAATATTGTTTTCTGCCTTATGTATAACACAAAGAGCCTCATGGACTTTCACTTCACTATTTGGTCATGATAAGACAAACCTTGAAGTGCGCTCTGTTCCCCATGTGTATGCAAACCGGTTCTATCAAAAGGCAGACACTTAGTCTGACTATTCAGATGATGTGGTAAACAATACTTATACATTGCTATTCTTTACACAAATAGTGTTATACCTACACATTGTACCAAGATCTTTTCTGATATCAGATTTGTGTGTCAGATTTGAGTAACCTCAACATGGGCTAATCATGTTTTTCCTTTTATTCATCATAGTGAGTTTTCTCATTCATTTAGATTACAGGGGTAGTGTGCACAATATAAGGGGAACAGGTGTTTTACACAGCTGGATGCACTCAATCAAAGGCAATGTAGATAAAATAAAAAATGAGTAAGGGACTTGTTATACATAAAAAAGCTCAAATTAAAACTTTAAAACTCATATTTGTATAATATTTTTTGCAAGACAGAGCAATACATTTGCATTTGGTGATATATGGGAGTCTAATCATCAGTCTAATCTAATCACGACATTAATAAAAAATGACATTTTAAATTCTGGACATATAATTGTACTTTTATTTCCTTCAGCTCAGTTTCCAAAAAGTTATAAAAATGACAGATAAAATGAGTAAAAGTGTTATAATTGGCTTTGTCTAGCAGTTTTTCTCAATTCTGGTCCTCGGGCCCCCCTGCCCTGCATGTTTCAGATGTTTCACTCCTCCACCACACCTGATTCAAATGATCAGCTCGTCATCAAGCTCTGCAGTGGCTTGATAATGAGCCACTCAGTGCTTCAATTACACTGAGTGCACTTAACTGTACGATCCTTAAAGGTGCGATGTGTAAGATATGGTCAGAAGTGTAGTTTAAAACATTCAAAAAACAACCTAACATTAAAAACAGAATGAGGAGATGACACTTCTGACAGTATGCCAACAACCTCTACTTATTGTGTTGCAGAGATGTCTATTGAATGCTTGCCAGCTAGTTCTGGCACATCCTTTCTCATAACACCACTTTACGTCTCACGAGGTGATAGTCCAATAGTACAGCCCCCAGAGTTTCAGCTGGGAGATGTAAGTGAGCGGCAAAATGTTTCACAAGCTCTCTAAACTTTTTTAGCCTAATTAACAAACAAATTAAGAAAGGAACTATTCTTTCTTGACATTGAGTCCTGGACAGAGCCGCTGTCGATCACCTCAGCACTGTTTTCCCCGTTGTCAAACTGGCCTCTGGTGGACTCGGGGACAGTGTTCAGTCCTGATCTGACCGTATTCACTGGGAGGCTGCTGATCCCAGGTCTGTTGACTGTGGTGTAAACACCAACAATCCCCCAACGATGGTCTGAGCTCTGCGTCAGGTCAGACTCAGTCAGCTAATAGGGCCAGTAGCTGCACAACTAACTGAGCTAACTTGCTAACAGTAGCTATGGCTGCAGCCATATATAGCTACAGCAAAGAGTACAGTGAGCATGGTGCTACCCCCTGTTTGTTTGGAGTGACCTTCAACAGGTGGTCATATAGTGCACATTGCACCTTTAAGTTAAGTAAACGTGCCACTTGTAGTTGGATGATAATGACAAAGTTGAAACAAAATGTCAAGAATAAATGGGTGACTGCCTTTTATAAAAAACATTCAGTTTCTTTGTCCGAGTGTTTATTATTCTATTATTATAAGTGATGTTTTCTTGTGTTTTTCCTTCCTCAAACCTTTTCTTGCTTTGAACCTATACACTTCCTGAGTCACCAATGCACCACAGCATGAGAAAAACAAGAGATAGAAGAGCAGTCCCTAGTAAGTCCCCGAGGGCGGTCAGGTATGGTATTGAGTAACTGTCAGGGTCTTTACCTCTCCGCCATAGACAGTGGACCATACAGTCAGCGATACACAGAAGGGAGAAAACCTAAAAGGTAGACACAACATGCTTGTGTAAAGCAGCGATGAAGTATGCAGAGGAAAAATGACCACACATCTGACTCACCTGAATCAGGGAAGCAGACAAGAATGCAACAGTGAAGAGAGGACTGGGCAAAGTGTGGCCTCCTTTCATCAGGTGAATAGTGTGTAAGAAGACGAGCTGACCAGGGATGACCAAAAGAAGCAGAACCTGAGCAGATCGATGATTTGCTCCTGCCATGACAAACCAGAACATCAGAAGAGTGTCTGTGTGTGTGTGTGTGTGTGTACTTGTGCATTTATCTTTGTGAGAACCAAGTTGAGTTGTAGACCTTGGGACTGGGGACATTCTTGGAAAGAATGGAGAGTTTGGATGGTCCTCACTTTCAGACAGACCCTGTTTGATGGTTCAGACTTGGTTTTAAGGGTTAGGTTAGAATTAGGTTAGGGTTAGGGTCTATGCATTTAGTCGTGATGGTTAAGGTTGGGGTAAGGGACTGGGGAATGCATTGTCAATGAGGGTCCTCATAGCTATAAAAGAACAAAAGTGTGTGTATTAGGTGAAGGGACGACAGGCTGCTTTTATTCAAATGTTTTGCTCCTTTGATCTTTACCTGAGCCGAAGAAAGTGCGACAAGGGCTGTAGCAGCTCTTGCGGTCCTCAGGAACCTCTCCAGGGGAGAAATTCAGATGTAAATTGGTAGAAATACGACTAGACTGAATGGAGACAAGGTTTCCTCCAATACCTGAATGGGAAAGTAAAGATGGGTGCAGGGTCAGCAATAAGGCTATATTTGCAGGTAATGTGTTTTCAAGCCTTTTGTTTGACATGCAGCATAAACAAAGAAATGGGCATATAAGATTGAGAGGGGATTGGAATTTCTATGGAGCTACTAGAGAATCCAGAGGGGGGTGGGGAGTGCAGTGAGGTCAGGGAGTGTCTGAGGCGTCTCCATTAACAATGTAGATCCTGGCACATTTCCAAGATATGTGTCTGCTTCTTGAACTGGTACAAGGTTCATTTTTTTCATGATACAAACACAGGATTGCACAACACAATGCAAGCTGTAGTCCCTTTGTGCTACCCACAAAACAAAAATGAATTAAATGGATGAATAAATAATGAACTATTATTTACACACGCTCCCTCTCTCTGAAACTGAGAGGATGGTGATTTGTGTCTCAACACATGCTGGAAAATGACCAAATAACATGACAGGATTTATCAATGATTTTTTTTTTTTCTGCATCGTCACAAAAAGTAGGCCATTAATGCGCTACTCACCATTTATGACTGGAGCATAAACTATGATTGCAGCAAGGTTTGGATCTGACACAGTCTTGTCCAGAATAAGTCCTCCAATACTGAAAAATAAGACAACCGAGAACATGTTTTTAGAAGCTCTACATATTCTGGTGGTACTACAACTCATGAACAGCCTCAGCAAACAATCTGGGATCTGTGCAGGAGAACATTTTGAAAGAACTGTGATGCTGCAGTGAAGGAGCGAAGAAACAGAAAGCCTAAATAACACTCATCTCTTTACCCCAATATTGATTTACATTATGGGGTCTTACTTTTTGTCCCCATAAGGAAGGCAACAATGTGAATGTGTAAACAGATTTACGTTCCCACAATGTGAGCAAAACGAAGCTACACATGCACACTCATACATCTAACGTGTTTGTCTGGGAGTTGAGAGCATTCCTCATAATGAATATCTACGTGTTTGGTCATGCCTGTAAGTCTGGCTGCTGCTGATAGTGTGTACAGTATGTATTTATGTGTATAACATTGCTTAGTATATGGATGACAATGGAGTTGAATTCATGTTCTTTAAACAAAAATACAAATTTCAATCTTTCTGTACTTTGATTCACAGTGACAGAGGGGAAATGATTTTAGTAGCGTTTTATTTGAAAACTCAAGACGTGAAACTTTTAATATCAAGGAAAAATCTTACAAAATTGCTGAATCGATAAACTTCAAACCCCACTCTACCTTTAAATTTACACATTTTAAGCGGTGTGAATGTGTGTGCAAGCTTTCCAAAAGGTCAGTTATTAGACTGAATTGAGTACCTGCTGATAACCATTGCTGTAATGATTGGTTCCCAGCCTGTGCGGAGCAGCGTATGACTGGCTGGATGTTTGGAGGCGATCACCACCCAAACAGGAATCAGGCACAAAAATAACAGATCCACCAAGTACAACGCATAAAGATAGAAATCTGTCAAGAGAAAAGGTTATTATTTTTTAGCTTTACTCTCAGCTAGGACCCAGTCTAAAGCTATGGTGAGTTTCTGATCATTGAGGATGTGTTAGTGCCATCTGTTGGCCAACATTGAAACTAACATGACCTCTGAGTCCCAGAACATTTACTGTATGGTGTGTGTTACAGGTTCACATTGGCCAACTGTAGTCTTCATCTGTCTTTACCTATGAAGGAGTAGAACCACTGACTGAAGCATGCCAGAAAGGCAAGAGTGATGAGATCACCAAAGCTGGCTGCTAAGGGTGTGGCCACGTTGTCGGGGTTGATTCCTAACCTCTTGGAGCCAATGATCACTCCCACCATAATGATACCTGGAGAGGTAAAGGACAAGGTAAAATTCTTTCATGTTGTGACACTGGTTCAATCCTGAGGGCATGTGTACTGTTAGAAAGAACAGGTAAGCTTACTTTGATTTCACCCTGAAAGAAAGTAGAATGAAACTCTTTATGCATGAATAGTCACTCCTTAGTTTTGATTATATAAGAAATAAATGTGACGTAGGGGCAAAAAAGAACATAAATGAGGACCTAGAAGTATCTCTTCTGAATGCAATGTGTAATTCCTAAACACACCTCTGCCTTTGTGGCACTAAGTTTGGTCTAATCAGTTCACGCCACAATTCAAATTGTGGGTTGATCAGGAGACATTCTGCAACTGAAAATGATAAAGCCCAAGCAGAATTTGTTTAAATTTCCTGGGTGTTGTAAGGGAAATTCTCCTTGTTGATCGTTGAGAGTTGCTAATTCTCTGAAGAATTACAGACTCGGTGTGATGAATCAAGTCTCTTTAATACATGCAGCATGGAGGGAAGGCTTATGTAGAGTGTTCTCTCCAGATCTCCGCAGTGTCTTGAACAGGACAACTGGTTGTCACATACACCTGGTGTTGGTAAATCATGCCTCCCCCAAAGCAATGACTATTTGAGGATGGCACTGATCCTTTTTTAGGGTTTTATACCATACCATAAACCCCCTCAGGCACAATGAATTGTACCCTAAATTGCCCCCCTCATTCTGTTTCCCTCATCGACTGGGATTAGTAAATCATCTCATTCCTACAGTGCCCTAGTGAAAGTCCCACTGTTCATACTTGGAGTGCAGCTCTTGGCTAAGCTTTTACAGCTTAATAGAAAGAATTAATCAGTAGCATCCTTATGCAGAAACATCACTGAAAATGGGATGTGGAATGCTGGCCCTAAGTAGAAACACAGGGGTCAGCACCTGTAAATGTATAATGCATGTGTTATAGCCAATAAAACTTAATGAATATTCCTGAGGTCACTGGTGAAGCTGAGAGAGAGACCCGTGGACACCAAACGTTTGAAAGGATGTAATGGTGATGTGTGTTACCTTGCAGAAGTGAAGCCATAAAAGCTGTAGACACACTGGCTGAACACAGGAGCATTAAATGATGAAAGGGCATCTTTCCTTCTGCCATCCAACCCAACAGAGTCGCCATCAAAGAGGCTAACAGGCCAAGCACTGTGGCTTGAAGCTGTAAAACGGGGGTGATAGTAAGGAAGTCTTCACAAGTCTCAGAGTGCAATAAAACTATGCAGATAAACAGCTAATAACACAGAAATGGTTCTTTGGAAGATGAAATCCACATAATTGGTCACAAAGCAAATGCAATTAACGTACCTGCTTGAGCGCCAGGTTCCCAACGATCAACATCCACTTTTCTTTGACAGGTTCCATTTTCCCTGTGTTCACCTGACAACATCAGATATATATTCACTCATTCATAAATGAAAAACTTGAAAAATCGACATTCCCATGACAACAGGGCAAACTGATGAAGATGATATGATATGACTGAAGGTGAGACTGTTTTTTCAGCTGATATTTCCAAAGTCAAGTTTTTTTTAATGGATATTTTAACACACACACACACACACACAATAAATAAATAGAAATATTTTATGTGCTTGTGGCCAATGAAGAAGAATGCTACTTGATAATTATAAGTATACACATGTCACATAGTCAACCAAAGCACAAAATTTGATCTTAGGCTGACACATTTCACACAATGCTTTGGAAAAAACACAAACCATCAAAACACAAGTCATTACTTAATAGCATAACGATTTTCTAACTTCCCTGTACCTGACTGTAGCACTCAGCCCCAAGCCCATTGGTTCCTACTAAGGGTGTAAATCTTAAACACTGGACACAAAATTATGATTTCATTTTTAAAAAAACCTTAAAGAATTTCCTAAAACAGCTGGTCACTGCAATTTTCAGCAAATGTAACTCAAATAGGAGTAAATGTTGGGACTATTTTCAGCTGCATATTAATCCACACACCAGGCCCTCTGAGAATTAACCATGCAATTTAATAGAATTGCAGTAGAATATAAAAATGAACTGCAGTGTCCATTTTCATGCTAATGAAGGAACATCACCCAGTGCAACAGTGTGGCTCCTTCATGTACTTTCAGTCAGGCATAAGATATAATTATGAGATCAAACTTTTAAAGGAATTAGACATATCAGGCTTTGGCATGTTAATGACTGAGTCTGATAATATTTGATCACTATATTCTCTCCTTTTCCAGTAAAACATCATTTCACATTGTCTGACTTGATAGACTATTGTTACTCATTTGTCCTGCAGGATATTGTACTGCACGTTGATTGGCTGCTGTGTTCCTCACAGACATGTGAGGACTTTCACAGTGAGGACAGAAAACCCATGATGCAGTAAGGCAAAAATACAATTCTGAGAAAGAGGTTGTATTTACCCTGATGATCAGTTTATTTATTATTCACTTACACTCCAACTGTTTTGCCTGTCTCTGCACAGTATATAATGACACTGTATTCACTGCTTTGTGTTAAATGTTGTTTTATACTGTATGTAATGATCTTAACACACCCAACCTCATGGTAGGTCCTTATAAGAGGTCACTTTATGTGTGCATGTTATGAGTGTGAGTGCGTGTGATTACATTATTGGTGACTTGTGTGCACATGTCTGTGTGTGCGTGCGTGTGTATTAGCTTCTGCACACTCACAGCAGTCGAGAGTCTAGAGGCCAGAGTCATTTCCAGGTTCCCCTTCATGCCTAACACTGCAGGGACCAGGATGAAGATCTCTGTGATTTCCTGGAACACGTCCCAGTTCTGCCATGAAACACACAGAGCAATATATAGTCAAAAACTTAATGTAGAAGAATGACCAAGGTCAACACCACAAATGCACCATGAATCATTTTCTTTTTCAACTAGGGGCATCTTCATTTTCAATAAACTTTGAAACGCCTGTGTTTCTTTGCTAACTGATCTCAGCACAGCAGAACCCCGTCCTGCATCAACAAAATGCCGGTCCTCCTTTCCCTCTATCTCCACATCATCCCCACCTTTCTTCCTAACTCTCCTACACTGTGTCCATAACTTGATCTCATCCCATTTCCATTTTCATTTTCTTTCCTTCCCTCTGCACTCTCTCTCTTCATCTGTACCTCCAGACATTTGGAAAGACAAGAAATGATGACCTCACTTAGATCATGTAAACTGCGAGTCCTCACCTGAACCACATCAAGCAGCATCCCAGCAGAGACTGTCCCGAGCCCGGCCAGCAGAAATGGCACTAGGACTTGAAGCACCATGGAGCAGATTGACTCAGGTGGCGCACCAGAGCCATTTGCATCCTTTGCTCTCGTGGATCGACTGAACCTTGAGCTACCGTAGAGTTTACTTGGGAGCAGAAAGTCAGTCTCAGTGTACTCATGTGGCTCATAATGGATACTGGTGTTGACTGGTGAAATATTCCCATTAGAGCTAAAATGTTGTGGGCTTTCAGAGTGTTGAGTTGAGGACAGGTTGGATATGTGCTGCTGGCTGGTGCATCTGTCCACAGAGCCACTGGGGTACTGTTCCTTATCTTGTGTCTTTGGAACAACCATGATGTAAGGTTGTTTTTCAGCAGGATGTTATTCCTGCTGCTGAGCACCAAACGTTGTCACAAACAGTTGGCCTAGAGAGAAAATGAGCAACACCAAAAATGATTTGCATTGAAAATGATGCATGCTTGGCAATGAGACCCAACTGAGTGGTTATAACTAGCATGGCTGTTGAGTCAGGCTGTTTCAGAGTCATCTGATGGCACAGCTCGCCTGCATTATCATTCCTCATGCCTGAATCCCATCAGCAACACTGAGGCTGCATTGTCCTATGCAGACAGTGCACTTCATTTGAAATTCCTAAGAGATGAACAGGTACTAAACTGCTGAGGTCATCACATTACAAGCAATGAATTGTAAAAAATAGATTTGTTTTTAACGGAAAAACTGGCATGTCAACAAACATACTTGGTAATGATGTATCAAAACATAGCTAAAATAGGTCTCCTGAGACCTTGATGGAAGTGTACATCATTTCATTGAATTAAATATTCATAGTTATGATACATCAAGCAGCCTCTAATCATCAAAACCTCAAAATGGTCAGAAAAGCACCACAGTGTTGGAAGTCAAAACCAGCTAAATCATTCACAAGTTAAATATTATCTAGAAGCAGTCCTGCAATGCTGAACCCAGAGATCTGCATCTAAAAGAAAGTATGGTACATCAAACTAACACGGTATAATGAATGGATTTCCACAGTTACAGACCATGATCAAATAGTTTAGGCCAAAATAAGAACATATCTCATATCTCATATCAAATTAATTGGAAATGGTGAGTTTCACTTGGTCTCAGCAGCGTCTGTGTTCACACGCACACACACACACACACACACACACACACACACACACACACACACACACACACACACACAGCTACAATCAACATGTGTAAGTACATAGTGTATATATATACACACACATATACTGTATATAAAGTATATTCAATTTGATTGTCTAAGTAAGAAGACTCGGACAGTAGAACAAAAAGTGCCTTACCCTTAATGTGAAGCCATGGGGGAAGAAGAAGAAGAGGCATCAGTTCTCACACTCCACTGCTAACACTCTTCCTCATGGCTTCTGTCATCCTCTGAATGTTGTGCTGAGTCTCCACTGTGACATTGCCTCAACCTACATCCTAGACACACACACACACACACACACACACACACACACACACACACACACACACACACACACACACACAAAGACACACAGACAAATTGACTTAGGGACTTAGGTTTTTTTAGATTTTTCATGGCTGACATAGCCTCTATAAAACAGCAGGATGCACGCACATATTTGACAGTTGCTTGAAAAGATCAGTCAAATTAATGCTGGACTGTGACTGTATTATATTCTATTATATGTATTATAATCTGTTATTGCTGTTGTTGCTTCACATGGAATGTGACATATACATACAATTGTCCAATGATATATACCATTGAAAGTCACATACACAATAATTCAATAATATCTATCTATCTATCTATCTATCTATCTATCTATCTATCTATCTATCTATCTATCTATCCTTTTGGTAGTGACTTCTCTTCTGGACTCCATTTCCCATGTGCACCAGCGACCATTCACAAGATCATGAGACTAGTCACGGGGCTGTGTGGCTCCACTTTGTAACAGCGGTGTATAAGGTAAATTATGCTGTCAGTATGGCGGTAGAAAACATCGCACACGACTGGGAGTTTGACCGTTTTGACGACGGTTCACAGAGTGAGTACAGCGTGCAGTCTTGACGTTTAAAAGTTAAATATCGCTACGCTAGCCTTCAGTGCTAGCTTCCACTGCTAGCGAGATGATTTGCCACTAGGCGCCGTCTATTTGCTGGCGTCGAAGCAACAACAAATTTCTCGTTAAAAGGACACTTTTAAAGTAATATTTGCTTCAGTGGACATTAAGCGCACCCAGGCCAGTTGTAATGTCGGGGGAAAATTCGTAAAATAAAGTGACAGCAAAGTTAGCAAACGCTAGTGTCCGCCATCAGCTGATGAGTTTGAAAGGTTAACGACACTTTAGCTGTTTTGACAGTTCATAGTAAAAACAACGGACTGTTAAATCCATTAAAGCAGACGAAAAGGGACAATGGCACTGTTGTTTTTTAGTGTGTCTTAGCTCTCTTGCAGTTAATATTTCACGCTCCCCATAGAAACTAAATGCTTTTGGATATTTACGTGTTTTGTGTGTATTTCTGTGTAGGTCATAAGAAGACATAAACTATAATTAATAACACACAGTGCAGCTCTTCAATGCCAACATTTAAGCAATGTTGATGTGTGCATCGGTCTCAGGCCTGCTGAGCTGTCACTGATCAAACCTTCCACCTTTCAGAAATACACACAGAGGTGCAGCTGAAGAACTACAGCAAGTTTCTGGAGGAGTACACCTCCCAGCTGAGGGGCATCGAGGAGGCTCTGGATGACTCTATTGGAGATGTGTGGGACTTCACTCTGGACCCCATCGCCTTGAAGGTAAAACACCAAAAACCAGTGGCTGCACACTGTCTGAGTTTGTGTAATTTCCTTCCTCATATGTTCTGCTCTGTTTCAGCTTCTCCCATATGAGCAGTCATCCTTATTGGAGTTAATTAAAACAGACAACAAGGTAAGTGATGACAAACAGCATCTGTCATTTTTTATTTTTTCTTTCCTTTTTTGATGACGACCATTGTTTTGTGTTGTGTGTAGGTTCTGAACAAAGTCATCACAGTTTATGCTGCTCTCTGCAGTGAGGTGAAGAAGCTCAAGAATGAGGTACGCAGTGTATGCTGAGGCACTATTGTGACGTTGGTTTGTGTTTTTCATCGTGTCTTCTTGCTTGAGGGTTCCTTGTGGAGTTTTCTTTTGAACAAACAAAGTGCATCTTACATTGAGAGTCTACAAAACACATTGTTTACACCCTTGAGATCAGACAAATGTGATCAATGCATTTCCTTCCTCATGAAACATTGTGCAAAGCCAATTGTCAGCAATGTGTACAGGTCTAAAGCTCCGGAAGGAACCTTTAAGTAACATCTCTACAAAGCGATATTGATATCACTTTTTTGTGTTTGACTTTGCGCCCTGAATTTATGTTCCCTTGCAGGCAGAAACCAAGTTCTACAATGGCTTATTGTACTACGGAGAGGGAGGTAATCTGTCAGCTATTACTATTCTCTTCCATTCAATGTTTGGCCCTGGTACACAGCGATTCCTAGTTGCGAAAGAACAGTAGGGATATGTACATTTGTGTTGCAGTGTCGGACACCAGCGTTGTTGAAGGAGAGTCGCAGATTCAGATGGGCAGATTCATCTCATTCCTTCAGGTAGGCAATTAATAATTTTGTCATGTTGTTTATTAAAACCCAGAAATCACTGATAGTTTCTGTCTTTGCTCTTCAACAGGAACTTTCGTGTTTTGTGTCAAGATGTTTTGAAGTGGTGGTCAACATTGTTCATCAGCTGGCTGCCCTCTACAACAGCAACAAGTAAGGCTCATCAACTGAAATAAGTACTGTTACACAGTGACTGCATTGTTCTTGTTGGATTGGCTGGAACACCCACGCTGTTATAAGACCCCCACATGCAGACAAAATGGCCACTTTGTCCGGCTGATTTCTCGCTTTGCTCCATTTTAATGCAAAACAAAATGTAAAAATGCATTTCTCCTCTCAAATCTTAGGAGTGCCACAAAAATCATTGAGTCATCAGGTGTCCATTTCCAGGTGGGTTTTAAGATTCTGTATTCTGTCTGTATTCTGTACAAGTCCAAATGTTCCTCACCATTTCTGTTTTGCGTTTCGTCTGCAGATAGTTTACGAACACCTTGGGGAGCTGTTGGTGGTTCTGCTCACACTTGATGAGATTATGGAAAATCACGGCACACTAAAAGATCACTGGAAGATGTATAAAAGGTTAACACACACACACACACATATTACAATCAGTGAGATGAAGGAAAAGCTCAATGCCATTTTTTGGTACAGAAGACAAAACTCATGTGTGGATGACCATGAAAGATGGTTCCTAGTGGTTTGTAAAAATGAACTGAAACCAAACATATAGCCCAGAAAAACTGTTAAAAAAATTTAAATGTGTGATTAATTGAAAGATTGCTGCAAGATATATGTTTGGAATTTGTGAACAGAGTATAAGATATCAGTGATCTGTAGTAGCGTGCATCCCAGTTCTTACTATTGCAGCATAGTCGTTAAGTGTAACATGATGTCGCACAAAATTAGTGAAGTGTACATTAATCTAAATCTAAAATGTTTTCTGCATTTGTATCTAATTTCACTTCTTTAAACCATTTCAGCATACTTGCTTAAATGGATAACCTGTAGTGGCTATCATCTCATGTAATTGTGTCCTCTGATTGTAGGCTGTTGAAATCTGTGCACCATAACCCTGGGAAATTCTCCATTCCTGAAGAGAAGCTGAAGCCATTCGAGAAGCTCCTGCTCAAGCTGGAGGGACAGCTGCTAGATGGCATGATACTGCAGGTTTGTTTCAGGTTTTTACTGTGTTGTAGAATTCGTTTTCTGAGGTTTAAGTGTTGCTGAAAAGACAGCGTTCATAGTTTTGTGCTAAGTGTAAGCTGGGTTCGTTGTTTACAACTGTGCGACAGGCGTGTGTGGAGCAGAGATTCGATGATCCTGGGGAAGGAGTTGCTGTGGCCAAAAACAGTGCCTTTGCTGAGGAGTTCGCCTTCAACATTCGCACCATCTTTGCCAACGTTGAGTCAAAACTTGGTCAGTTTCTCCTCTCAGGATGGACTTCTTTCTCTTGTGATGAGCCTTTCCTGCAAATGTAAAGTTGTTTATATCTGTGTGTCTGTATTATTTTCAGGTGAACCTTCGGAGATTGACCAGAGAGACAAATATGCTGGCGTCTGTGGTCTCTTTGTGCTTCACTTTCACATCTTCAGGAGTGTAGACAAAAAGTTCTACAAATCGCTGCTCGATGTCTGTAAGAAGGTAGCTCAGTGTTTTGACCTGCCTCTTGTCTTTATCTTTGACAGCCCTCCCTTATCCTCCTCAGTCTCACAACAGCTGAAACTCACTCATGGGTGTTTGCGTCTGCCCCTTCATCTAGGCTCCAGCTGTCACTCTCACTGCAAACATCATCTGGTTTCCAGACACTTTCCTCGTCACTAAAGTTCCACCTGCAGCTAAACTGATGGATAAGAAGAGCCTGCAGGCCATCAGAGCACAGAGAGACACCTTCCTGCAGCAAAGAGCTCATACACTAACAAAGTCAGCGGGCCACAAATCTGTCACTTCATCAAGTTTCAATCAGCTTTTTAGAATTTGAAATCTTCACCGTTTCTCTTGCCTCTTCTCTTCAGGGATGTTCAGTCCTACTATGTGTTTGTCACTTCCTGGATGATGAAGATGGAGTCCATCTTGTCCAAGGAGAATAAAAGTGAAAAGCTGATAGAAGACCTTAACAGCAGGTGTAATGTGTTTGTACAGGTAAGGACTGACGCTGTCAGACCAGCTCATCACGTGGAAACCACACGTTTCCAATACTTCTTGAAAGTCAGGTGTGAATGCGCTTAAGATGCACTCATAAACTGACCCCATAAAATTATGTAGAACGTGGTGTGAACTTTTACATTCAATTCCCATATTATAACGACCACACTAACGGTTCCCTCTTGGCTGTCTCTTCCTCACAGGGCATCCTGTATGCGTACAGCATCAGCACCATCATCAAAACCACCATGAACATGTACATGTCGATGCAGCGGCCCATGACCAAGACCTCTGTCAAAGCTCTGTGTCGACTGGTTGAGTTGCTCAAGGTGCGCGTGCATGCCTCTGTGTGTGCTTTTTGAGTGTTTCCACCAGTGCAAGGTCAAGTCATGTGATGCGTCTCTGCCCACAGGCTGTGGAGCACTCATTTCACAGGCGGTCCATGGTTGTAGCAGACTCCGTTTCTCACATCACGCAGCAGCTCCAGTCACAGGCCCTCAACACCATCGGCATCGCCAAGGTGAATACGTTTGCATGAGGAGTTTATGGAGGAGTAGAAGAGTTGTGACTTTTTTTCACGTGATCCTTTGTGTTTTTCTGCCTGAAGAAACGCGTGATATCCGACAAAAAGTACAGCGAGCAGCGGTTGGATGTGCTGTCGTCTCTGGTGCTGGCAGAAAATGCTCTGAGCGGACCCAGCACCAAGGAGCGGCGTCTGGTGGTGTCTCTGGCACTGTGTGTCGGCACACAGCTGGTATGACTGGGAGTGAAATGGTGGTTGATGGGAGGCAAACATTTTCATTGTTAAAGAATTTGATTCTCAGCTTGGCTTTAAAATGTTTTGCTGTCTTGTAGAAAACGTTCAAAGATGAGGAGCTGCTTCCACTGCAGCTTGTGCTGAAGAAGCTGGATCTGATCAGTGAGCTGAGTGAGAGGTGGGACTTTTTTTTTTCTTATAATGTTGAACTAAATAGTGTTTGACCATGTCACAGCTGTGTATACAGTGTTTCCTCTAGGAATTTTTTTCAGCAGCGGGGGCAGGCTCTCTGGGGAGCCGTGGCAGTGTAAACAAATGACACTTGACTGCAGATTTTACTTTTACAACCTATTTATGGAATGGCCTGTTGAAAATGGCTTTTTAAAGGCTGAATGTGCGTGTGTATGCACGCGCGTGCACTGTGTCTGTAATCCCCGCTCCTCCCCCTCCTGCTCATTGCGTACGCACTGAAGCCACCACACATCATGTAGCTGACCAATCACGTGCGGCTTGAACAGAAAAAAGTCCAGAAAAAACACAAAAAAACCCCCAAAGCGGCTCCCGCTCCGATCATTCACTTCAAAGAGCGGCTCTAAGAGCCGTTTCGTTCGTGAGCGACACATCACTACTGACTAGCGTCATTTTCATCAGCTGTCTTTCTCTTCTTAGAGAAATATTTGAACAAGCTCATCTGAAAATGCAGTCAGCTGTTACATCATGGCGTGTAGATATTAGCTTAATGCTATCAATTAGTTAACTCATGTTAGCAACGCCGAGTTGGCACCAGGCCCAATTAACTTAAGCTACCGATATGTTACGTAACGTTAGCTGGCCATCAATATTTTGCGAATGTTTGTTTAACATGTAAAATCTATTATGAGTTATCTTAAGCTAATAAGTCTACCTTTTCTCCGGTAAGTCGCTGCCCTATTTTCCAAGACGACACTCATCTTACTCTCTGACCTGGTGCCTGGGTGCTTGACGTGATGTCACTTTCAAGGCCGCGCTCTCGCGAGTAATTAACATCAGACTCTGCTGTGAAGGTGGAGACATGCGGCGGTGGTGTATTTGCAAAATAAATGAAAAAAAAAAAAAAAGAAGAAATTGAATGAGTGGCGGCTAGGATTTAGGAATGGCGGCCCGCCACTCCTAAATGAATGTAGAGGAAACACTGGTATATACAATCTTGGCACAAGTGTTTGTATTCATGGAAGCAATTTGATGTTTTCCTCGGCCTACTTTAAGAGTCTTTGAGCATACTTAGGGACTGGTTTCCTTTATGTCTCAGGGTGAAGCTGCAGTGTGACTGTAGTTTCCTGTACTGGCACCGAGCTGTGTTTCCCATCTACCTAGATGATGTATATGACAACGCCGTGGACGCAGCACGAATACACGTAAGTAGATTGTCTGCAAGGATCACAAAGTCCTTAGACTGAGCTCACACTGCAAACATACCACATGCTCACATTAAAGAAGTGAAGGGCTGTTCTACATTAATCTACATTACTAAATTAATTTTGGTTGGGATTTACTGCTTTACCACAGACTGAAGACTGAAGACTGTGTCTTTGTTTATAATTTCTTTAAAAACTGGTACCTGATTTTTTTTTTTTCTTCTGCTTATGTTGATTGGCTGTTCCTGGATGACATCTGTGATTGGCTGGTCCAGTACATGTTTAGTGCTCTGAGGGACAGTGTGCCCTCGATGTTGCACGCTAAACACATGGAATCATGTGACCAGCTCTTGGAGAGCTACGACAAGGAGATCATGGAGGTGTTCAACGAGGTGAGAAACAGAAGCAATAGAACAGCCAAATGAAATGAGGGTGTCTGAGGATGGAGTGAGAAGTGTTGGGACATTTGTACAAATCGAACAGCATCCTTAACCTCCATGTTTCTGATGTACATTTGTGAACCTTGTTGTCGTGCTTTCTGGCGTCACTCTTGCAGCATCTGCTGGACAAGTTGTGTAAGGAGATTGAGAAGGACCTGCGTCTCTCTGTTCACACTCACCTGAAGCTGGATGACAGGAACCCTTTCAAAGTTGGCATGAAGGACCTGGCCCACTTCTTCTCCCTCAAACCCATCCGATTCTTCAACCGCTTCATTCATATCAAAGGTTCCGAAAGACTGTGTTCATACATACAAACACATGTTATTTTCAGTTCTGTTGTTTTGTTTTATGTAGTAGAAAAAAAGGTTTTTGTCTATGAAGTTTGGTAGTAGAGTAAATGAACTTATTTGTTTTATTGTTGATGCATAAACTTGATTTCTTATCATTTAAAAATCTCATTTTGAATACATTTGTCATTTTCTAATAGCATCCATTTATATTAATGAAAATTCAGATGCAGACTAAAATGTTTAAAAATGTTGTCTGAACACAACAAATTCAGATGATTATGTCACTTTGGCAGAGGCGTGTGCCTTCTGACTTTATTGCCATTGCACAGAGCAGAAGAAGTGAGACAACAAAAAGCAGTTTAGCATTTAACCAGAAGTTCAGAAAGCATTAAAATGCAGACTAATGTACAGATGCACAGAGATACATGGTAAGAATGCTCATGATGGTGCAGCGGTAGAAGCGGTAGATGTTCTTAAGTCCTCAAGAGGAAGAAGAGTACCTGGTGAGCCTCCCTGCCCAGGGTTGTAATGAGTGTCCTCAGAGATGTGGACGCCCAGAAACCTGATGCTGGAGACACACTCAGCTGTGCTGTGTAATGCAGACAACTGCCTCAAAACTGGTGTAGAAGGTGCAGCTGACATAATTATTTGTCTTATCTTCCTTGTCCTTGCAGCATATGTGACCCACTACCTGGATAAAACTTTCTACAACCTGACCACTGTCGCTCTGCATGACTGGGCCACCTACAGTGAGATGAGAAACCTCGCCACGCAGCGCTATGGACTCACCATGACAGAGGCACACCTGCCCAGCCAGACCCTGGAGCAGGTGTGTGTGATGACAGCTTACGCATCACAACAGAGGGTAGAGTTTAGAAATGGTTGGTGAACTGGATCTCCTTTGTGTTCCCATCAGGGTTTGGACGTTCTGGAGATCATGAGGAACATTCACGTTTTTGTCTCACGATATCTTTATAACCTCAACAACCAGGTAAGACTTGTTGCCTCCATATTCACCTTCTCTGTCTTGAACCAAGCAGTCGTCTGTGCTTTGTATTCAGTTTTTGTTTTCTAATAGATCTTCATCGAGAAGGCAAGCAACAACAAGCACTTGAACACCATCAACATCCGTCACATTGCCAACTCCATCCGGACCCATGGCACAGGCATTATGAACACCACAGTGAGTTTACAGGAAAGGCAGTGGTGTGTGTGTTAGTCTGTCTCCTTTCCTACTTTTTCTCTCACACCTTGGTGTGTATGTGTGTTTGTGCCTCACCTGTTGCACACCTCCTCTCTTCTTTGATCAGGTGAATTTCACCTACCAGTTCCTGCGGAAGAAGTTCTACATCTTCAGCCAGTTCATGTACGACGAGCACATCAAGTCCAGGCTCATCAAGGACATCCGCTTCTTCAGAGAAACAAAGGACCAGTCTGATCAGAAGGTATGAGAAGGCTCAGTGCCTGTCCAAATTCATTCACTTTAGCACAGCAGTCACACGACAAGACACAACGGATTGAGGGTGAATACTGCACCGATGCAGAAGTCATCCTTGTTTTTGTTGTAGTATCCATTTGAGCGAGCGGAGAAGTTTAACCGAGGCATCAGGAAGCTCGGCATCACTCCTGACGGACAGAGCTACCTGGACCAGTTCAGACAGCTCATCAGCCAGATTGGTGAGAAAAAAATGTCTAAATGTTGTTCATCGGTTCTTGCGTATAATCTTAGCAATTCAACCACACCAGGTAAACCCCGTAAACCAGCACTGACTTCACCGTTTTCTTCCAGGTAACGCCATGGGCTATGTGCGTATGATCCGCTCTGGAGGCCTCCACTGTTGCAGCAGTGCTATCAGGTACAAACAGAGTACTGGTTGTGTGTATTTGTGCTCCGTTGAACTAGCCAGTGAAATTCGGAAAACACAGAAGGATATTACAGAGGGTTTGAAATGATAAATAAAGATAAATATGAGTATACATAAATATAGATGGCCTGAACATAAATATAGATATTTATCTACATAAATACATTTCACGAGACCAGAACGATGCATGTACTCAAAACAGCTGTTAATTTACTCTGGGGGTGCCTTGGATTTGTGTTTTAGGCTAATAATTTACTGGAGTGTAATGGGAAGAGGTTAAAGCTCAATGTTTAGTATTTCCTTTTATATTTAACCAGTATGTTTTCCTGTCTTTGTCCAGGTTCGTCCCTGACCTGGAGGACATAGTCAACTTTGAGGAGCTGGTGAAGGAGGAGGGACTGTCAGAGGAGACCCAGAGAGCTGCCAGGTAGGACATTTGAAAACCCTGCTCTTTGTGTCTCTGAATTAAAACTTGCTTGTCCTCTCTGCTCCAGACATTAACATACATTAAAAAAAATTGAAGCATCGCCTGCTGACACGGCTGAAACTTTGTGTTGTCTCTGAATTGGCTTTATTGGCTCTAACACATAGGCAGAATTTTACTGTACTGATTGTCATTGCACCATGTGATGAAGCTCTCCATCAGTCCTCTGTATTCCTCTGTAAAAAAAAAAACAAGAAGACAGAAGGTTTCTCACTGGAAATTATTCACTGTGTAGGGGAATTAATTTAATGTTGGTATTGCATTCGTTAATAAAATATCGGGGCACCACCTTCCTCAGCTAAGAAGGACTGTATGGAGACTAACTCCTGTAATGCTGATGTCATGATAACGAATGAACAAACAGTAAACCAGTCTGATAATCTGAAGGGTAAATTCTGGATATAGGAATCATTTTTACTCAGCTCAAAAGGACACCGTCTGACCACGGCTTAAATAAAAAAGAACTTATTTTTTGAGCACAATTATGAATAATGAATAATGTATCATGAATAGTACGACAGAGAATATAGGTGATCTGAAACAACACAAGCAGAGAGAAACTTATGGCAGAGTTAATTTACTGAACGAATGGTTAAGAGAATTTAGGCAAATTTACAGTATCATAACCTCACGGACCAACTCTTATTCAAACCCGCTTAACATGCCTACTTGGCCAGCGACGCTTCTGTTTGATGTCTGTTTTAGTAATAGTTGGTGACCGTGAAACAGGACTTTAGATTACTAATAATAAGATTAAATGTCTCTTCGATGGCCGGTCGAAAAGTGTCTCCAAAATTATTATTACGTGAGTAGAATTTTACACAAAAACAAAGCAAATCAAATCATGTGGCTTAATGTGGTGAGCAAAAATTAAAGTTTCACAAAGAGAAAACAAAAGAAAATACTTCTTCTGAAGAATGAACTCAGGCTACTCAGCGTGACTATGAGCAGCAACAAAAAGAAGACAAGACGAACGCAAAAACAGGACAGGAAAAAACTAGAATAGAAACTTAGACTGAAAAGGAAACATTAAGACTAGAAGAAGACAAACGGAAGACTAAGACAAGACTCAACAGACTACACAGACTAAACTGTCCGCTGCATGCGGCAGATGTTTTTATCGCTCCAAGGCGTGTCTAATCACCGACAGGCTGTCGCGCATGTGGGATGGTTCGTAGGCGCGCGATGTCATTTCATCTTGTAAGGCGAGGATTAATTAATGGTTCGTACGAGGGGCTCATCTGCTTCTCACTATGGTCAATCACATATGTTTTGAATGGACAATTTTCAAAGGCATTTCAACATTGTTGACAACATGCGTTAGGCAATTCTTATGAGTGGCTGACAACGTTAAATGATGGCTCATTATAACGGAATCATGATAAATTTCTAATACTCATCCTAATATATATGATGACTCAAGGTATAACTAACACAAAATAAAGAAATAAAGAAGGGAAGACTATATTTGCCCAAAATGATCATCACTATAAAGGTTACTTATTAATAAATGTATCACGTCAAGCGTATTCAACCTAACCGTTACGAACCTCTAGACGGAAGTATGGTTCCATGATAAAAGCTCAGACAAACTTGGAAGAAAAGTTAAAATCACAGCTTTGTCATTCTACAAGCTACAAACACCGAAAAAGCATTGATATCACACAGATTATGGGCTTGGTACTGTAAGGAAATCCAAAGTTGAATCAAGCATATAGATTTGGTTATCCTGGTGTACTGGAAAACAAGGCACACAGACATACAAAACAGTTTGCTTCAGGAATGTCTAATTTACAACCCATCAGCATTCTCTGATTCTGTAGGTTCCTCTGGGACCTGGCACCTCTCACCCAGACAGCTTTATTGTCCGCATCTCCCAAGAGAGAATTAGCACCTCCATGGGAAACATGGAGCAAAAAGGCAACCTTTGATGTTGAGGTGTCTGTGTCTCTTGCTCCCCCGAAAGAGTGTGGAGGAGATGTCTCTGAGCCAGACATCTTGTCTCTCTCCAAATTAACACCGTCCCTGTAACAGTTCAAATGGTCAATAGCTCTTGAAATTTGGGGTGTTTTACAACTCCATTTTCTCCTGAAGGAATGCAGAGAGGGTAAGGAAAGGTCAGTTAGAGGCCAGTTCTGCTACAACTGCAGTCATGCACACAAAACAACTTTGCTTCAGTTGCGATCAAATAAAGTCCAGATATATCAAGTGTATTTCCATTTTTACACCTGCAGAGGCCACCACAGCTAGAAAAATTGCCTGTTGTTTGCACAGTTCTTCTTCAATACTGTGGCTCATTTCCAGCGTCCTGGATTCAGTGTTGGGAGATCTGACCAGCAACTCCGCCGAGGGGACTGAGTACTTCAAGATGCTGGTGGCGGTGTTTGCACCTGAGTTTCGGAGTGCCAAGAACATGCACCTGAGGAACTTCTACATGATTGTACCCCCACTGGTCAGTGTTTACCCTCTCTCCCTGCAGTGTTAAAATGTTTCCCAACTGTTCTTCATCATTCGTCAATGCAGATCTTTCAGTAATTGATACACAACAAATCTCTCCTGTAGACGGTGAATTTCGTGGAGCACTCCATCAGCTGCAAAGAGAAACTCAACAAGAAGAACAAAACTGGAGCTGCTTTCACAGATGATGGCTTTGCTATGGGTGAGTGGGATTAAATAATAAATTGCACATAATTGAACACAGAATGTACTTCACAGCATCAGCTCAGTTGTCTCACCTTGCTTTTTGGCTCCTGCTGTATCTCTCACTCTCTCAGGTGTGGCATACATTCTGAAGCTGCTGGACCAGTACCTGGAGTTTGACTCTCTGCACTGGTTCCAGGCCGTCAGAGATAAGTACAAGAAGGAGATGAATGCTGTGGTGAAGGAGCAGAACGTCCAGTCTGCCAGCCAGGATGAGAAGCTGCTGCAAACCATGAACCTCACTCAGAAGAGGCTGGACATTTACCTTCAGGTAAGGTGTCTGTTGGACTGAAGAAGACATGTAGGGAGAGATCTGTCATCAGCCACACTGAACATATACCAGAATAGCTACTGGTACTTCCTGTTGGGTATGTGTGCATGGATGTACAGAGCTCTAAAAAAACAGAAATGATCAGAAAAGGAAAAAAAGTTGCGATACCCCAGACTGCTGAGCTTTAATAACCAAAGCTAAGTATTCAACACAACATTTTGAGCAAATGAAATTATCAGAGAATATACCGACTGCTCCCCCCTACCTTTTTTCTTTTTTTTTAAAGTTCTCCTTGGACCTTTTTGTTTTTATTTAGTTTAGATAATACAGTTGAAGAGAGACAGGAAATTGGGGAGAGAGAGGCATTGACATGCAGCAAAGGGCCCTGAGTTGGAATGGAACCCGGGCAGCTGCTGTAAGGACAAATCCTTCGTACACGCTGATCAGGCTTGAGAAAATAACTAGTCAGTTCCTACTTTCCGTGGTCGTCAGCTCCCTGTTGATTTGCACGACAACAGTGCAAGCTCCATATTACAGGTAAGAAGGACCTTACTCTCCCTGCTTGGATATAATCCATGATGTGCAAAGAGGCTGAGATGAGGTTGGAATTCCAGTTTTGCAGCAATTGCGAGATATACATCTGGCAGATCTGATTAAGCTTAATTAAGCTTAGTTTTCTGTCTGCTTGAAGGTTGGCAGTGAGACCCAGGCCTACTAGTAAGTCAAGGAGCTGCTTGTCTTCCTTAATCTGATAAAGGACAGAGAGTCTTCACTCCAGTTTGGCTATCTTCTTGCCCAAATGGTCCCAATGGTGGAGAGGTACCTGGTGGCTAAACAGAGCCGTTCAAGATTGCATAAGAACTAAACATCCAGACGTCAACTATAAAAAGGACATTGAAAACTACAAGCCAGCATTGCACAACAATGACGTGTGGCTAACTGATGATTAATTGTTCACTCTTTGTGTCTTTCTTTCGCTTCAGGAGTTTGAGCTGCTCCACTTCTCGTTAAGCAGCGCCCGGATCTTCTTCAGAGCAGACAAGACTGCAGCTGAAGAGACTCAGGAGAAGAAAGATAAAGGTTAGGTGCTGCTGTCATGATTGATGGACTGTTTAAATTATGCAAAACCACTGGCAGATCCTCACTGTTTTACGGGCTTTTTGTAGATGATTTGTCATAAATTGATATAAAGAAAGATGGCAGCCTGATTAATGAAGGATTAGCTGTGTGTGTCGTCATCCTCCTCCATAACTGAGCTGCCATTTTCTCCACCAGAAAAAGCTGGAGGTACTTCAGATGACTCAACGCCCACCGAACCTGCAACAAAGTGACCCTCACTGTGAGACCTTAACCTAAGGAGATCTGTAAAAAGAGGGGAGGATGCACCTGTCCTGTAACAGAAGTGTGTGTGTCAGTCAGGGAGAAAAGACTTGAAACTGGATCAGAACAACAGACAACAGAAGGATATTGTTTTTAAGACTCTTTATTTTCCACAACAAAGCGATTGTTGTCACCAGAAGAAGAATGTGTACTGGATGAGTCTTTTTTTGTTTCCGTTCTACAGAAACATTGATGTAACATCCCGCTGCTTTCAAGCGCTCACACCATCTAATGGAATCAGTTTGTAGCATTTACACAGGCGGAGGTCAGGTGGTGTAACGCGTACGCTTTGCTGCACTGACTTTTGATATTCGTACATTCAGTCTGGATGGATTATATTTGTACAGAAAGCCTCAGCTGTATGTGTGTCCTCTGCTGATCAGAGGTCAGTTCAGTCTAGGACTAATTAGCATCTCTGTTTTGATTTCAGTACTTTGTTGTTGTCCAGTGGACTAACTGTGATTGATTGTTCATGGCCTGTAATGGCAGCTCTGTTCTTGATGCCTCTGTAGATTATAGCACAGTAATGAGGACTCTTGAGAGTTTTTAGTATTATCATGTTTGTGTAACATATTTGTCTACTGCTGTTTTTTGTTTTGTCCATTTTATAAATTGTATAAATTAAGGTGTGTATGTGCCTTTCTAAACTATGGACACTCGCTTTGATAGCCTAATTGATTAGTACAACAATTTGTAAAGTCCATTTACAACAGAACTGCTCAGACCAAGCCAGAGGACAGATCCCATTTTGGGGTGTTTCGAGATCAGAATACAAGGAGAAAACATCTCGTTTTGATAAATAATGTAATGTGATTGTTTTAATCACGATGTCTGAAAACAGACATGATGGGCCTCAGGAGAAGCTGACACACTGCCACACTGATGGAGGGTGAGGGTGAGGAAAGGTGAGAGAGAAATGGAAAAAACAGAAGGAGGAAGAGAATAAAAAAATAGTCATAATAGCAACAGAACAGTGTAGAAATAGTCTGTTACGAGCAACAGTCCTGCATGGAAAATGTTCCTTAAGTAAAAGTATTAGCATCAAAATATACTCAAAGTACCAAAATGTAGAAAGTGCTCATTATGAATAACAAGCAATGGCAGAACAATATGTATTACTGCATCATGATTACTGATGAGTTAATGTGTTCATTGCTTTAATGTTGCAGCTGCTAAATATGAAGCTAATTCTGATTTCTTTAGACAAATTAATACAAACTGCAAACTGCTGGAGAGCTTACACCTTTCCCACTGAGGACCAATAAAGACTTATTTATAGAATAATTATTAATTATTATTTTCTACTGTTACTCTGAATCTGCAAAGCCGTAATGAAGGCTGTCAGTAGTGGAGTAAAAGTACATTTCCCTCTGTGATGTAGTGTTGTTCTACAGTAAATCACAGTAAATTTCCACTGTTGACACGAAGGCTGTTACTCTGACAGCGCTCCAGATCAAATCTGATTCAGAGACACTTAAATGTGACACATTTATGAAGAACCGGCAACACACTAACACACTCAAAGTGGTACGTTAAATCGAGGAGGCAATAAAACATTTATAGGTGTGTCATTACGTTGCCAAACAAACGCTTCTAATTTAACAGAGAAACCATCACAGGGGTCCAGGTGAAGTTGGGAGAGGAAGGGCTGGAAGTAGTTGTGTGGAAACATGGAGTCTTGCTGCAAGGCTCTGCTGTGGTGAAATACAGGCTACCCAGTGTTCCTGCAGAGGGAGCCGGCGCAAGCTGCAAACACATTGTTTTATATGTACAGACATTAACTTGCAGGCAGTTGTAACCACAGTGGAATCATAACTGAATTGTATTAATCAGTAAGCTGTAATGCATATCAAAGTCCACAAATGTGAGGTACTGTGTGCCATGTTTTCAGGAACATGTCCCTGCAGCCTCATGCACAGGAAATGCTGACTTTGCTTTTTATCTGTTCAAGTACAGGTGTTTCACAAACAGTACACGCATTTACAAAACCATTTACAATATTAAATACAACCCTGTTATGTACTTTACAAGTTCTTGCCGTTGTGATAGCTTAGCAGGCATTGTGGCAGAGAGCATGATTCTACTTCAGAGCATTTTATTGACTTTGTGAATTTGCTCATGACACCAAGTTTAATTGAGGATGCAGAGACACGAAGGTTTCATTATTTCTCTACAGCACTGCAGATGGATTACATTTTCATTTTCCAATTTTGTCCCTTTCAACATGTGGTGCAAGACCGTTATTTGGTAAAAAATGATATACCACAAATGAACTTGAAGACAAATTTCTCTGAAGTCTTTCAAGAGTCGTAAAACTTGTATTTTCAACAGTATTCAGTGTCTATATTAAGAGTTTATACTGAAAGCCTTCAAACTTAAAGATGCTGCAAAACATCTTTAAGCAGATACAGGTCTTTATGCTTGTCCTGTGTCAATATTAAACCTGTGTATTATCTAGAAATTCATTTCACATGTAAATGTTTTCCTTCCTTGCTCACATTTGCCTCCAAATCTGTGCAAAAAACACAAAACGGACTGGGGGAAAAGGACTTGATGAGGGATCGCTGACTTGAAAAAGAGCAACAAACAACACACACACACTGGTTCAGGAAAGCCTTTTCTGCTTTAATACAAAGAAAAGAAGCTTTTTAACTTAAGAAAATACAAGATTGGTCTGGATTTTTTTTTTTTTTTTTGTTCCTCCTCAAATGGTCACTTTTCCGTTTCCTATGAAATGCTGCTGTTGACTGCTGCTCACACAGCTTGAATTGAAATACATCCCTTCTTTTGCTTTGGACTTCAAACTTGGGGGATGACCCTTCTTGTTTTTTGGCTAAAAATCAGGCCTTTCCTTAAATGACATTTTTATTTTGTATTATTTTAAGTGCCCGCAGTGCCATGTGACACCCTGTCCAGCAGATCCAGAAATGTCCTGTCATGTCCACATATTGCATCCATGCTCACCTCATGAAAACCGAGGTACAAGGCAGGGCAAATTACTTCCAAAATAGATGTCATATTATATATATATATCATGTATATATATATTATATATATACATATATAATATATATATATACACATATATATAACATATATATATATAAATAACAATCATATATACACATTCATACATACATATACTAATTTATGTGATGCAAAGAAACAAAAATGTACACATTTCTTCCAAAACCGTAACAAAGACTGGAAAGTGTTTTGTTTGCTCTGGAGCAACATCATGTCGCTGTTTAGCTTCTGCGAGGATTTGTCCACATTTGTGGACACCAAAGTCGTCTCCCAGATTTGTGTCCACGTTCGACTGGCATAGAACTCACAGAGAGAGACGGGGAGAGAGGGAGAAATAAGGTGTGAGACAGAGAAGAGGGCGGTGGTGCGAATACAGAGGTTGGAGTCAGTGGAAGGATGAAAATAAGGGTGCGATGGAAGGGGATGCGTGTGGAAAATCTGAATGAACCCCCTGACTCATAACAAACAATGGAAAAGGAAAACGATTATCAGGGAGTGTTGACATAAAAAAAAAATCACAAACAAATTTTGTGTTCTTTTATTACTAAATATAGTGCAACAATAAACATTGCATTTCTTTCATCCTGTCACTTGCGTTTGAGGATGTTAACTTTGCTTTCCCCGACATTTTCTGTTCTTAACACTTGTGAATGCGAGGCGTAACCCTGGTTCTGTCACTGTCCTGTGCCACAAGGTCAGTCCTCCTCTCTGCAACAAAACAGGCTTCAGATTCAGAGACGTAAACATAACACAGACCCTGCTCAAAACAAGACAAAAAAAAAACAGGAGAAATAAAGAATAAAAACAGAACAAGTGTTGGTGTTTTGGGCAGCATGTAATTTTGGAAAGGCAGGGCAGTTTTGATGGTGGCCTCGACCCCCGCAGTCAAATAGCCAAATCCTCAAGGAAAAAAAACCCAAGATGTGTGAACCACAGCGCCCCTCCTGGACAACGGTGTTGTGTGCAGGAACAGCTGCGGCCTTTGGACTGGTCGGGCCTTAGAAGGCCTGCTGGGCTGGGTTGTAGTTGAATGTTGTTGGCACGTGTGGCCTCTCCTCCAGCTTGTCATACTCCAGATGAAATTCCTTAGAGATGCAATCACAACTTTAACGCGATGGCAAAAGCTCTGACGCACCACAAAAAGTCAGAAAAGCTCATCACAGATGCCATTTTGCTCATGATGAAAGTGCAAACAGGCTGCAGAGAGACAAACTCTTACCTTGGCTACTTTCCTCCAGTTAAGACAATCAAAAAAGTAGTAGGTTCCCCTCTCGTAGGCGTTGGTCTTCAGTGTAGGCTCCATACCGGGCGCCCTTGTTATCCAAACCCGCTCCTCTTTGTGGTACCTCCAGTCCCTGTTAAAGCTGGAGAGTGACGTTACAACAGTGAGTCGCAGAAAATATGAATCTGTGGACAATGTCCAGGTCAAGAAGAAACATTATCATTATCATTATATTAGAGTGTCAACTAAAGAGTGACAGGTAGACAATATCTCTGCAGCTATCGCCATTCAAAGGGTTCAGTACTCACAGCTCCACTGCTGCCAGAAGCTGTAGCAGGTCTCCCCCGTTCATGTAGTACAGGTAGAACAACAGGTCTTCACCATATCGAGCCAGTTTAATTGCAGCCAACTAGAGGCAGGACGGCAAAGGATAAGAATTAGTACACACTGCATGCGCTTCCTGAAGAGTGCAACAAGTTTTTCTGAAGCTCGCCGTTACCTTGTCCCTTATGTGGATATTGGTTAAGTATTCAGAGGGAACGTGGAAGTCTGAAAAGAGAAGCACAAGTGAGTTAATGCAGTACAATCTTAATGGAATACTGGAGGAAGACTTTTCTAAATTCTCTGTCATGATGATGGAGAGATGGCAGCTGGCTGCATTAACTAGGGTGCCAATTACTGTACGTCTCAACAAAAATCTGGATTAATTAAGTACATTTTCACTATTCATCAAACTGCCATATGGGAATGTTTTGCCTGTCTAAGCTTTCCTTCAACGTTCAGTCATCATCTCATCGCAAGCTTCCACCTCATCTCCTCTTTGGTCTGTTTCCACACTCAAATGATGCAGCAGTAGGGCGCAACATAAGCGCTAATGCTTTAAAATGCTGCATTTCAGCAGATAATACAGTACAGCCAATTCTAAAAAATTATGGGAAAGGATTGTGAGAAGTGTGCAGCTGATGAAGAGGAGGCTTCGCCTGCTTCCTAACAACTCCTCTACCTGCATGCACATCCTGTCTGTCATCATAAAAATGTCTTCAGACTGGCTCTCGAAAGCTAATCAGGAGTGCCAAATGATCACTAAAATATGGTAATTAAAGAAGATGAAATGGCCGTCTGCCCCACATACTTCACGTTAATGTCTTACCAATGTCTTGAGGTCGACATGGTGATGAAGCCCAAGGAGAGGCGAACTTGGGGTACAAGTTTCTGTCAGGACAGAGAGTTGCCAATAAGAACACCAAAACAGAAGGACTACACAGCTCAAGATGTCTCAATGTGTCTTTTGTGTATTTTTTTTTTCTGTATTTAGGGTAGAACGGCTCTCTTACTCTGGTGAGTTTAAGTTGAGTCCCAGTGTCGTGAGGTCACTTCCTAGCGCCAGATGGACCATCCCCGGGTCAGTCTCTGCCGCCCGGATAAACGTCAGCAGGCCAATCATGCCGAATTGGTCTGTTACCATTCCTGAGGGAATGTTCGTCACCCGACCTGTAGCAGCAGGATAATTCAGCGTTCAACAAACCGCTAAAACTGGGCTGTGATCGACAGTTAATACTTTGTCTCAATACATTACCTCCATATCTCTAAACCACAACCTGTGCAAGCATTGCAGAGCAAACCAAGCCAATTATTTTTTAACAAGTGATGGCCACAGACAGAATAATGGACATATGATGATGGTCTGTATCACAGAGAACATATTCTTTTGGTTTCCACACTGTAGCCTATCCAATAATTATCTAACACCAAATGCAGGGTAGAGAGCCCAACTGCCTCACCCAAGTTGTGCGATTAAGAAGGGATGTCTCAGTGGAATTGGAGCAATACGATTGGCTGAGAGGTCTCACCATCGGGCAACACCTGGATCCCTTTCTTCTGGTTGTTGTTCTGTGCTGAGGCCGTTTTGTCTCCGGGGAACTTGGGCCCATCTGCATTAGATGTGCTCTTGCTTGTGGAGTTCAAGTTCTACAAGGAAAACCAGTTTTAAAGAGAAAAATAAAACATATGAGTACGTCATTATTACTGATGTGTAACCCTGACACAGACACAAAAAAACACAAAAAACCCCAGACATCCCGGCAGGCTGTGCCGTGCAGACATCAGTAGCTCACACTTACAGTTTTGCTGTCATCGTTGTTCAACGTGGGGTCCTTATAGTTTGGGCCAGGCAGTGCAGGGAAGTCCTCGTTATGGATGGAGAAATCCTGTGTCTGTTCAGTTGATGGCTTTGTCACCATGCCAACTTGAAGATGATGATGAACACAGTGAAGTAGAGATTATAATTCCCCAAAGTATAATAAGAAATAAATCAAAACAAAAGGGTAACATAAACAATTCCTGTTTCTGTCCATCAACAGAAAGCCTTGGCTCACGTGAACCCAATCAAGAAGCTGATATTCCTTTCCTCTCCTAGGGGAACCTATCGCCTACTGCTTGTGAAAAAATGAGACATTTTCTCAGGCCTACTAATGGCCTACCATAAGGAGCCCGTCCAGCCAGTGGGTTGAGCACCGGTGTTGGGTTTCCAGTCCCTTCTCTCCGACTCCTGTCTGCTAACGCAGGGAAGTCTGAGAGATCCAGTCCCGTTACATTTTCACTCCCATCTGCAGCAATAGGAAGAATACGAGCTTGTAATGTGTAACGTCACCTTAGACATAATTTATCTGTGTAATAATGCGGCAGTTATTAACTTCATAATCTACTTTCATTACCCTGCAAATGAAAGAAAAAAATAGCCCTCCCCTGAGTAATGACTGTTGACCAAACTGTCACTCGCTGAATTGACAGTCAAAGTTAAAACAACACTTTTACAGAGTTTCAACCAACAAAATGCCAACACTGCTCACTGCATTTTACAGGAAACAAGGTTTTCTTGTTGTGGCACTTTCGGTCATAGAGAGTGAAGAGGAGAATAATGACAACTAACAAATAAATAAATAAATAAACAATGCCTGTCTAAAGTATTATGCAGCATGGTGTCCTTATGAAATCTAATTCTCACTGTGTTTTTTGTTAAATCTATTTTTAAAAAACATCAGATTGCTGCTGCTAATAAACCCCCAAAGTACTGACCCGTGGTATAACTGCCTCGATCAAACGCACTAACCTGTGCCATTGAAGATGCTGCTTGATAATGAGTTGTTTATCCCAAAAGCCTGATTGCGGTTCATACCAAATCCTGACATGCTGCAAATACAAAAGAAAACAAAAACAAATGATAAGCTTCCAGCTTCCAAACATTAACTCTCCCAAAAATAAAAATGTCTATATCAGGAACTGTAGAGGACACAAAACAGCAGATCTGTCCGAAGGATGTTTCAGACGAATGACCACGTCTGAGTCGTACAGGGCTCGTCTACCTGTTTATGGTGAATGGCTGGCGTGCTGGTTGCTGTTTGGGCATACAGATGATACTGGGCGAGCTGCGGTTGGGGCTGCCCAGCCCCGAGCTGCCCATACTATTGGTCCTGCCGCTCATTCCGATGCCTTGACCGACCTGAGAGTGGTTCAGCATGTTCCTCGAGTTCATCGGCAATGTCCCCCTGTTAAAACACCATCAGGTCTGATTTAGTGGATTCACAGTTTTGTCATTTCAACTTATAAATTGCTACAAACCGAGTCTGCAAACTCACAAACAAGTGAACACCTTCACACACACCTGCTTGGTGATGGAGGGGTATGGAGGGACATGGTGGGGACCCCCGTTGTGGGGGTGATATGACTTGGTAGCTGCGTGCCTTGTGTTAGATTTCGGTTTAACTGAGGCGTATTGTTCCCCATGCCCCTTACCGAGAAGCCGAGTGCACCTGCAGAAATACATGGAAGGAAAACAAATGCTGTCAGGCAACTCAAAGAAGACGCTTCTGCAAAATGTGCCACATTTAGCCTTTCAGTCACTCTACAGGGAAAAACACACTTACTTTGTGGACCGTACAAACTTGCACCAAGCTGCGACAGCTGACCCGACGACGATGGTGAGGGAGAGGAAAGCATCTGGAGGAAAATGTGTGAGGACAGGACAGAGTAAGACAACCAGAAAGGTCAGGAAATGACAGAATACTGACGATGAGGCGAACAAACTCACATCTTTGTCCGACCGATGTGGGAACATCGACGGCTGGTTGTAGTACATGCTTTCATCAGTAAAGTCGTTATCGACTACCTCGACGAACTCTACAAATTTCTTTCTAGCACCAAACATGCCTTTTGTCACCTGGAGAGAGAGCAGAGCAAAGCTGTTGTTAGACACGTTCAAGGGAAAGAAGAGAAGAGGTAAAGAGGTGAACGAACACAATACACTTTCATGGCGACCTTGGCATTTCCGATCGCAATACACTGCTTCCTGTTTGGAAACTAATGCTGCAAATATCACCACAACTACCTAAAGGTCACCTCATAACAGTTTAAATGTTGCACAGCCATTAAGATTCAATCATTTCATCATCACAGACAGCATAGCATTTTATTTATTCAGCATTTGCTTGTTCCAGCACTTCACTAACACTACATACCCCTGACATGTAATTAAACTTTTTAAACACAGGACAATATTTCTATGAGTGCACCTTTAAATCAAATCAACACATCATTTATTCTCATTTGTTTGTGATTCACTGTGCCATACTTGGACTATTGGAGTTGTTCCAGTAAAGTTTTGAACAGTGTGTGTCTAGTTTGTAGAGATGTACACGCATATGGGATGAAGATGATGAACTTCCACAACAAAATAAAGTATTTCTCTTATCTATAACATGTGTGAAATGAATCGCTGACAGCAAAACTAACCTTTCGTTTCCTCCCTGTTAATCTCCTCGGGGTATTAGTGTGTCTTAAAAGCTGAACAGTTCACTAACTTGACACTGTTGAGAAAAATAATAGCAGCAATGCTAACGTGCTAGTTAGCCAACACTGATGTAGCTAATGTTAGCAGGCTAAGTGCTTATAATCAATCTGCGTTAGCGTAGCTAGCTTAACGTCAGTTTGCAAGCGAGCTACCCCAACAAGGTGCTAACTACCTCAACATACGGAAACCTTTCAACTCGAAAACACCCTGCCGTAGCTACCAAGCAGCAGTCGCTATAAGGCAATAATTTGGGCCCTCTCTGCCTCCATATATCCACAGTCAGCTGTCCGCTTCCTCGGTTCAGTGTACGCTCCGTTTGCAGCCAGCAGCCAGCAGCAGCAGCAGCAGCAGTCCAACCAGCAGCGACAATCTGCTGGAGCCACAGGCTACAGACTCGTTCCGTATCGAAACGGAGGAAAACGGGCACATAAAGAGCTCACTCCGAAGGCTTACACGTGTACCGAACCGAAGTAATATGACGGAAAATAAGCACAATATCCTCACCGCATCAATTTCCCTTCTCTTCGTTAGATCCAAGATGGCTGTGTGTATTCTGAATCAAGAGCAGGATAGCCTTCGCCCTCTGACCTTACAACCCGCTGACCACTTCCGTACACAAAGCCGTCAGTCTCACAGGCTGCTGAACAGAGCGACGACCAATGAGCCGAGAATGTGTGTACATATATTATGCACATGAATATAAATGAGAGCAGAGCTGTCAAGCCTCTGCCTCCCTCCTGTGATCATGGGCTGTCTTGCTTTGTATAAATACTGAGCAGGCGCTACAGAGGATGCCTCTTTCAATAATAATGTCAGAATATTCAATATATTCAATATAATAAAGATACCTATTTGTTTCTTTTTGCTGTAGTCTCTAGGCCTTAGACAAAGGTGATAATATACTAAAGGGGAAATTAGTGCCACAGGCAAGTTAAGGATTTATTAGCAAACAGGCAAAGCAGGATACTTCCCAGGGTATCAACAGGTTTGTGCTAAATTAATTTAAAAATTGTTTGTTAGTATACACTACAAAAACACAATCATATCATAATAAGGGCCTTAAGCCAGGTTTGTTCTGATCTTGAGGTCCCATGTGAAGAGGGACCCTGTATTAAAATCATTGTTCCCCTGTAGTAAATTTGGCAAAATAATATGTTAAGTTACTTCTTTGTGTAAAAAAAATTGTCTCAGTTTGTCCCAACATGTGCTTAAACTGATTTCACAGTTTTCATTTTTTTTCTAAAAGAAGCTCTGTTTTTAATGTTGGTAAAACTGTCAAATGTTACATAAACAGTAACAGCAATCAGACCGCTTGTCATCGGTGGAGAAAGAGAAACTTTATCTACTTTGTGAAATGCTGTTTATGCCTTTGTAGGCAGCATCATGTTGTAGCAACTCTTTTTTTTCACCATCATATCTCACTTTAGCAGCACATTGACTGATCAGACAATTGCTGAGCACCTGTGCCTGACAAACTGACATAATATATTACAAAAACTCTCTTGTGGGACATTTCAAGCGCTCTTGGGGACATTTGATGACCATGGGGCCATAAGCAGGTGCCGAGTTTGGACTGACTCTAGTACAGCACACAGAAAGTGAGGTTTCATTGGAGCCCAGCAGGGCCCTCAGCATGTTAATTTAGACTTACCTGCAGTGGCTTTCGCTACTCTTTCTTTCTTTCAGGTTGAATTTTAGGCTCAACTCACTTGACTATGATTGAACTTGAAGGCTCATTCTTCACCTTGGACACAGCAGCTTAACAAAATAAAATTCTTAACGCAAGCTGCAGCTTTTTTCAAAGCTTTCAACCACATGTCATGGCCTTCCTCAATGGTTGAGGAATAAGGTCTAAATGGCTTAGTAGACCAAACTGCTGGGGAAAGCCATGGGGTGAGTTTGAAAGTTTTGGAAACATCCTTTTCACAGCAAAAATTTTGACTTGTCACAGCAGGAAGAGCTGCTGTAACTAATGACATTAATGATGATACCATCACATTAATAACCTAATGCCAATTACACCTGTGCTTCTCCTGCTGTGACATACCAAAATGTCTGTCTATTATTATTATTACTACATGGTTCTTTCTGCATGCTCGGCCTGGTTTGTGTTGTTGTGTGTTGGAGGCCCTCAGGCGGTAAGTGGATAAGGAGAAGGGCAAGCGCTAAAAACAGTCTGTCGCTGAGTGAAAACAGACAAGGGGTAAACCTCCCGATAAGAAAAATGAAATTCCTTCTCAGTTTTATCTGGTCAGAAAATAGCCCTAATGAAGGAATGCAAGATATCACGGGCAAATCACACCTCAGGCAGGTAGAGATGACATGTCACTTTTCACAGTTAGGAACTGAGCCTCCCCAACAAAAGATAAGTAGGAAATGATATTCCACTTTTCAAACTACATGCCTGTATGGAAAACCAAAACACTTAGAGGATTTTTAGAGGTGTTATGGCACTAAAGTCTCAACCCCACAATGACCACACAGTCCATGTCCAAGCAATTCAAATGTGGTGTTGACAAAACACAGATCTACACACACCCTCCACCGCGCTTCAGAACACTTCTTCGTTTTCCTGGGACTTCATTAGAATTTACTTCCCTTCCCTGTACAAACATTTCAAAAGATTTACTACAGTCGAAGTCCTAACAAAACACACAAACTCCCTTTTTGGTCTCCCTGTGAACACTGACAAATTCTTGAGATCGTTCCACAGCAGAGGCCCACTCGTCTGGCCCAGTGGCACAGACCCAGAACTGGTCCGACCCGATTAAAACAGAATGTAAATGACCTTCGCTGCTCTTTCATCACAAAGCACTTCTTATGCTTATCCATGGCACGCTGCCCCTTTCTGTCTCTCTCTCTCCCACCTCTGTCATCTCGGAGAAGAAGGGGGGAAAGTCATTAGGCACAAATGGGGAGGAGAGAGCAGCTAGTGGTTGCTATCGTCATGAATGTCAGGGCAAAGCTCAGAGCCACTGAGAGATAGTGAGAGGGCTGCACTGGGGAATATCTGCCCAGAGAATACAATAGATTTTCAGCTCATTAAGTTGGATAAACAAATGGCTTACTGAAGGAGATACTGAGAGTCATGGACATCAGCAGGAAAACATTGGAAAGTAGGTGTTTTTCAATTCTCATTATGATCATCTTTACACTTATTGTGTTTTCTGTTGTCTTGTTGACCACTGTCTCATTGTAAATAACTCACCAGCATGGATTTTATTACAGGAAAGGGTGGAATTCAGTATCATAATCGTGTAATTGCTACATGCAGCTTCATATACTGCGTTACAAAGATGCAATACATTGTGACAAACTTGTTTTGTTTTCACATATTGTCAAGATCAATAACTCCAGAGGGCTGCGGTGGAGGAGCATTAATGGGAAGGCATTAAATTTACGTGAAGATGCCAACAGCCTACCTCACTGCAACCCTTGTTTGGCACTAAGTTTATGTGGAGGACCAGTGGTGTGTCAGAGACAGGGAGCAAGATGGGTAACGCCATGCGAGGCATTGTTGCCTTCATTCCTTCAGAGCGCTGCCAACGCTTCTTAGTGGGGGACCTGAAGGAAATGCCACTTGATCGGACGCTGGACCTGAGCAGCCGACAGTTGCGGCGGCTGCCTGTTGCTGCCTGTGTCTTTGATGAGCTGGTGAAGCTTTACCTGAGTGACAACAACCTCAGCAGCTTGCCGGTTGAACTGCAGGGCCTGAAGAAGCTGCAGCTCCTGGCCCTTGACTTTAACTGCTTTGAAGAGCTTCCAGCAGCCGTTTGCAGATTGCCCCAGCTCAGCATCCTTTACCTGGGTAACAACAGGCTTTGCAGTCTCCCCAAAGAACTGAGGCAGCTCAAGGAACTTAGTACTCTGTGGCTGGAGACTAATTGCTTCACTGTTTTCCCCAAGGTGGTTTGTGAGCTCTCTAATCTCAAGACCCTGCACCTCGGTTATAATCAGATACAGAGTTTACCAAAAGAGCTCAGCGGGCTGGAAGAGCTAAGAAGTGTCTGGCTTGCAGGGAACCAGCTGGCAGAGTTCCCACCTGTGTTGCTGGAAATGCACTTTCTAGCCGTCATTGATGTGGATCGCAACAAAATACGCCGCTTCCCAGGCCTGTCTCACTTGCAGGGGTTGAAACTCGTCATCTATGACCACAACCCTTGCGTGAATGCCCCGATGGTAGGCGAGGGAGTCAGAAGAGTTGGGCGCTGGGCGGACAGCCCGGATGATGAACAGGAAGATGATGGGTCAAAAGCAGCGAGCGAGACGACAGCAGAGGTCACGGAAGCACACCCTGAGGAGGAGCTCGATATGTAGGGTCAAGGAACAATGTGACCTTCAGCTGTGGTGAGGCCTGGCGCTACAGGATGACGTTCAAGTGGAACACTTAGAGCGGAGTGGCGTGTCGTACATCCGGCTGACGGTTGGTCCATATATGGTGAAGCCAATCATATGAGCTTTAATATAAGACACAAAGTACTCCAAAAACAGGGCCTGCGTGAAAGGGGAAATTCGAATCCTGAAATTTAAAAAAAGCTTCATATGTTTGGCTACTTACACTGAATAAAATAAAAGTGTCTTATTTGAATTTGTAAAACTGTGTATGCCTTCAAATGATTAGTTGCAACAACAGTGACATTGTGAATTGCTATTATTTATCTTATGGAACAGACATATATCTTAGAAATTTTATATAATTTTACAGGTTGTGTCTGTGGGATCAACAGGGTAACAGTACCGGCAAGCTTGTATCCCTGAATAAATGTTAGTGTTGTGTTTTGTTTGCAGAACAGTAATGCATTTGTGCTTTTCTGTTAAAATGGCCAGGCAGTTAGTTGTTGCAGAGGCTTTACTGTGGGTCACTTGTGAAGATAACCATTAAATCAACAACAGGCATGAGATGGCACCATGTAAACTCAAAGGTTATGTGTTAGTTCTTACTTTATAGTGCAGGGACTGACAAAAAAAAAAGGATTCATTACACAAATTCTTATTCCACCAGAGCCTGAGATGATATCTGTACCTGCGGAGGCTAAATACAGTGAAGATTTTAATACCAGTGATGGATGGTTTAAGTCAATTAGTACACTCCTTATCCAGACCAATGCATAATTCATCAGATAGATTGGGGCTGTGGCTTTGAATAAAGACTGCTAATGGGCCTTAATATCATCGCCATAAGGCTCTGACCTGAAACGGATCGGAAGTGCAGCTTTCCAACTCCTCAGTGTACCAGGAAAATGTGCTGTAAACAAGATTAAATGTCATTCCACTATGGATTACTTTGTGTGTTTTGAATCATTGCAAAAGATATGCAGGAAAGTTGGAAAATTAAAAAGGGTGCAAACCAGCCCTTCTAGTGGAAATGTGATGATTTAAAACAGCGTGAACACACTCAGCTACTATTTCCAGCTTGATCATAAAAATAGATACTTGTGCATGTTTCAGCCAGAGGCTCAGTGAACATGGAAAGACATCTTTCTGTTTTATGATTCAAATACTGTACGGGACATATCAAAGATGCACTCCAACATTTCACTCACAGCAGCAACAGGGAGGAGATTTGGGTTCGGTTCAATGCCACAACACAGTCAGGTGCTTCTGAATTTATCACATGTATCGTTGGTACATAGTTTGATGTGTTCGAAAGAGAGCACAAATACAACATGCCTCCACTGTGGATGTCAAAACTTCCCAGTCACCCCAGTATGAAGAGTTCATGTGGAGAACAAGCTGTCCGTGTAATTGGGCTGATGTCTTGCTGATGATCTCTTTCATGAAAGATTCCTTTCTTGGACTTGGTGACTTTGCAAACTGTGTAACTGTGCATTTTATTTCCTTATTGCATAGACATGTGAGTGTGTATTTATGTTATTTAACCTTTTGTTTTTGATTCCACTGATTCATTTTTCAATGCAAATGTCACTGTTGGTGTTACAATAAGCTGAATGACTATAAATGCAAAAACTATCAATGTATATGACCATTGATTGATTTTCAGGATTTGTCTAAAAAAATACTTGGTTTTAATCCATTTTTTATTTGTTTTTGCAATTTTATCAGAATAATAGAAAAAGGTACATCACATTCTCATATATAAAAACAGTAATGACTTTACCTAAAGTGTCAGCGTGGTGTTTACAAACAGAATTGAAACTTTGATTTCCAACAATGATCACTGTGAGGTAATAGATAAGGTTTGCATTAGTGGATAACTGTCATAAACTATATTTTATCAATCAAAGTAAAAAGCTTTTTTTTTTTTTTTTTTTTTTTTTTCCAAAAAAATCATCTTTTACCAACATGGGAAATAAGAAAGAAGTAAATCTAAGTTATCCATGTGTTTGACCTGATTTTATTTTACATTTTGAACACAGAAATGCTCGGATTTGGGTCTCTGGATCTCCTGTCATATAGAAAAATGATACAAACTCAGTCATTGTGGGTCTTGATGTACATTTTCTGCAAACCAACTTCTTTAAAGCACCAAAACTGATCAGATCTGTCTGTAGACAAACATTCTGTTGATACTTACAGCTGCTTTATTATTTGACAGGGATGTCACCGAACCTTAGAGAAGAGGCAGTAAAGACAGAGAAGTGTGCTGATTTAATTTATTCAACAGATTATGAGTGCATTATGAGTTCAACAATATCTTTGGTACAACATTTCACGTCCATACAACTTGCACAAACCCTAAGCTCCCCAAATACATGGAGTCATACACCAACAATTCCTGCATCACCTCCACTTATTATGTGTAACAACCAGCAATTTCAAAAGAGTAACATCACTTATTCTGCACATACTGCATGTTCCTTGATGTTAAATACAACCATATCTAATTGACAGACTTTTAACAAACTTTTAACAAAGACCCAGCTAAAACACCTTGGTGCTTTGTTGTAAGGAAAAAAACAATAAATACAATTTTAATAACATTAAAATGCAGAGAGGAAACTGCACTGTAACAGACACTGAAGAAAAAGACCTGATGGAATGAACGGCAACTTTGTAAACGCACTGACGCCTTGACGAAATGTGCCACAGCAGTTAAGTCACCCATTACACTGAGACAGAACGCCTCTATTTGCACGATGAAAAAGCAACAAATTCCTTACGGGCCTCAGGCTGGACCTGTTCCACATTTTTTTCTAGCAAGTTAGTAAAAACAAAGACGCTTCTTTCAGCACATTTTCCAAATCGAATTGCTCTGAGAGAACCTCTGAAATAAAACGAACACAAGGCTTCTTTGTGTGTATCCTCTAAAAGGGTGTGAAACACTTTTGGATATTCCAACTTCCAAAAACCAACTTTAAATTTACTTTCAAGTATGGGGCGGCTATCTTCATAAACAGAATCAAACTCTACTGATGTTTGAACTGGCAATCAAAACTGTCTGATCTAATCTAACTGTTGTTGATGCCAAATTTCCTGTTGGACCAGGTAGAGCTGGAA
This sequence comes from Chaetodon trifasciatus, assembly GCA_037975065.1. Taxonomy (NCBI): domain Eukaryota; kingdom Metazoa; phylum Chordata; class Actinopteri; order Chaetodontiformes; family Chaetodontidae; genus Chaetodon; species Chaetodon trifasciatus. The sequence continues at coordinate 3,515,421 of JBBMOE010000002.1, read as the reverse complement.
TGTCATATATCCTGCTTTGGGCATTATTAAAACTCTAATGGCACAAACACAAGACTGCAGAGAGGCTGCTGTCTTTTGAGCATGCTTCCTGGTGAGCAGACAGAAATGAGCAGTGAGGTAAAGTGTTCTCAACGCGAAGACAATAAGCTGTAATTAGTTGGCTAACACAATACGAGTATTATTATCACATGCATCTGTGTTCAGGCCAACTCAAACAATCAATTATCTGCCAAATCACATTCAACTTCTGCTGAAGTGAGTGACAGGACACTGCGTGACATGTGAGCATATACTACAGATACTTCAGCTGTGTGCAGCGCCATGGTTCACAGCTTCATCCATGGTCCAGGTCTCTGTCGGAGTGCTGTCTCACTCTGCTGAGGCATCTGGCATCCATCCAATGCATCAGAGCTGTCTGTCTCCTCTGGCCCCACAGAGTCATGAGACCCTTCCTCCTTGGTATCTGGTACATCAGGCCCAGAGGGATCTGGAATCACTGAGGGCTTCTTTGACGACGGCTCTGTCACCGTGTCATTTGCTTGGAGATCAGATGCCTCATTCACAGATCCGATCACTTTAGGGGCACTGAGTTCCTTCTGCGAGTTTTCCTTCTCCATGCGCTTCCGAGCCTCCTCTCTTCTCTGCTGGAGACGGGTGTTGTCTCCCATCATGACCCTGACTCTCACTTGATCTGGAGGCCAGAGGCCACCCCATACGAACTGCAGGTAGCTGAACAGCACAATGACGCTGAGGAAGGCAAAGTTGCTGGCCACGCCGATCACTGCAGACGTCAGGGGGAAGTTGTACAGAACATACCGTATACCAGTGAAGTAAGCATGGATACGGAGCTGAGATGAGTAGATCTGCACTCGTTTGGACTGGATCTCAATGACTGCACCGACAGTGGGTTGATAAGCATTTGTCTTGTAGTCTGAGAAGAGCTCAACTTCTATGAGCTGCTTCTGCTCAGCCATCCCAGTCAAAAAGAAAGGAGAGAACAGTAACGTGGTCAGGGTCTGCAGGAGGCTGGAGCGGTAGTGCAGCATCGTGGACCGTCTCACTGATGAGACAGTCTTCCCACCTTTGGTGTAAGAGGACATCTTGACCATGAACATACCCAGCTGTTCATTTACCGGGGACTCTGGCATCTCTAACTCCAGTGACACTCGATAAGGCTGTCCGTAAGCCATCACCTGGTCCCTCTCATTCTTCATGAAAGAGATGTTGGCCGTGGGGAATGAACAAAGTGCTGTCTCTGAGGCATCACAATCAGAGGTGTAGTGGAAGTGCACAGGGGTGGAGAAGCTGACAGTGGGCATGTAGGAGTAATAGAAGCTTCCATAGAGAAAGATGGACACCCAAAGGAGCAGAACCAGGACACATAACAGGATGGCAGCCTGAAATAAAGTCCGCCGGGCTTTTAGGAGTGTCACAGATGCCACATCGTGCAGCCAGTGCAGAACCGGTCCCATCGCACCACCCATCGTATCTGATCCAGAACACACCGACCTTCTTCTGGTCCTGGTCTGGGCAGTTGTTCCTCCTTCAAGCCCGGCTGACTGCTGCAACTGCGGTGGGTCGTCTTTATGTTCAGACATTAGTGGGTGGCTCCCCTCCGAAACTGTATAACGTTAATTGGTTATCCTCGCCCTCCCATGTCTACACCATTCAACTGGATAACGCTACACACTCCCTTAGTTAAGGCAAGTTGTAGCTTGTGAAGCTAGTTCGTGCTAGTTTCGTCCACAAGCTATGTCAGCTACTCGACAAAATCTAAATATCCTTGACTTTTACTTAAAGATTAAACATTAATGTTTTCTACTGACTCGTTCAGAGGTGCCGAAGCTCTTTAGCATCTTAGCTAGCGTTCCCGCATAGCTTCTACTACACACAAAAACACGACCTTATGAACCGGAAGTTGTTACCTCATTTTGTGGCAGCTTGAAGCAGCCTAGGAGAGCTGCAACAACGACGCCAGTGCAGAAGCAGGCCTTCAGACTGACAGGCAGCGATGGGGAAGAAAAGTCGCCTCACCGGAGGAGCGGTCGGTCGGAGAACGATCCTACAGCTTTCGCCCCCCGGGCTCCGTACTGGGAATGCCGGAGAGAGGGAAGAGGCACCCTCGGGATCTGATGGTAATTTTTTAAACATGTTATCCGTGGCTTGTAGCCATAGGCTAACTTGATACTAAATACTCTAGGTGTGAAGAATGGGCCCATCTGGCTTTAAAAAAAGTCGATTCACTCAACGAACTTTAGCTGCCGAAATTAAATACCATCGATTGCATCGATTCACCTTCACCAAGAAATAACTTACTGACGGCTATATCTCATGAAACGAGACCGTTGTTTTTTCGTTTAATGGATCAACTAGAAGCTATTGACTAGCGTGCTAAGCTAGCCGTTAGCAAACTAGCCACTTACTTCTTGTGAGCGTGCCAGTATAGGCTTATGGCACATAACTGAACCAGTTACCTCAAACGTGATTAACCTACCTATCGCAAATACCGCTGCACGTTACTTGCTTTACTCTGTGAGTATGGGGACAGTGTCGGCATGGGTGAATAGCATTACGTTCTGACATAAGATGTTTGCTAGTGAGGGAATGCTTGTGGCTAACGCTAACGTTTCAGCTAGCATGCTACAGTAACTGTTGAAGCTCAACGTTATCTTCTTGGCTGCAGATGAACAGGAGGGTGATGGCCACAGATTCGTGAGAGAAATACGCACAAACATGAAGGCTCCCACAGTAAAGGCCACAGGTAAGGAAACTGTGTGTGTGCACGTGTGTGTGTGTGTGTGTGTGTGTGTGTGTGTGTGTCCCACACAATTGACCTGAGACGTAATTGAATAGAGTTGTTTTGTCTCCCCGTGTAGAGGGGTTGTCCTTGCTTGGAGCCTATGAAGATAGTGACGATGAGGAAGCTGGAGACTCTCAACGTTCAACTGCAAATTCTCGGCTCAACCAGTCAGCAGACATAGACAGTACACTGGCCAATTTCATGGCTGTGAGTATAATTTGCTGTATCTTAATCCTCTGTTTTGGTCGCTGGATTCTGAACCAGTGTTTATGTTGAGCTTGTGTTTTCTATTAAGATGTATACTTTCTATATACTTAAGTTGATACTCGTCAGTAAACTTATTCTTATTAGTGACACATTTGAGGTTATTGGCTGCTGCATAGCCTTTATGTATGTATGGTTCCCAGTACCAAACACATTGTTATTGTCACATATGTAATTGAGGTGCATAATGAAGTAACTGCTGTGTGCCTTTATCGGGCTTAGACCTGCACAGAAATGCATGTTCCTGCTTGGGTTCTGTGTGATTTAAATGAAATAGTACATGTAACAAGAGCATCAAGATTAGTCCAGAAACACAGAAAAACAAATGGAGAATAAACAGAATGTCTCTTTCATTTCATCTGACCAAGTGAGAGGCTAGCAGGTTATACAAAAATGAAAATGCTCCAGAGTTTCTTTTAAAATGAATATTATAATGATTCAGAATGAGAAATTGGACAGCACAGTATGTAGCTGTGAGCTGAAATGGGAGATTATAATTCGATCTATGGGCCAGTTGTGGATGGTACAAAGTTGACTGCAGGTTTTGGTTTCCTTCATTTCAAATCCATTTTGTGTACATTTCTAACTTGGGCCTAGTTTTTCTTAAAAAAGAAATAAAAACACATTCATTGTGGTTCATTCTTAGGACTGAAAACATTTTTGTTTTTTTGTCAAAATTATAAACTCCTGTTGCCATTTTTCTCATCACAGGAAATTGATGCAATCACCACTCAGCCAACTTTAGATGATGCAGTATCTCATTCTTCAGTCCCGACTATTGCCCCTCCGCGACCTGAGGCTAATACTCAGCAGACAGCCGGCAGTGAAGAACAGAATCAACACGCCACAGAGTTTGAGTACAATACTCAGTACTCGCTAGCTGGAGGTAACTGTCGGTGCTGTATTTAAGATCAAGTGTGCATGTCCTGATGGCCTCTCCTGATTAACAATGGCTATCATTTGATTTGAGACTTCTCATGTAAATGTGTTTTTTTTTTTTTTTTTTTTTTTTTGCAGTGGGGGTAGAGATGGGAGACTGGCAGGAGGTATGGGATGAGAACTCTGGCTGCTACTACTACTGGAACACTTTGACCAATGAGGTGTCCTGGGAACTGCCTCACTATCTAGCTGATCAGGTGCAAAGCTTGGGGCAGTATGCCAACAGGTACGAGGAGCTGACAGAGGCAAAGTATTGTCACAACTTTATGAATAACATCTTTAAGTTGAAGCCATATATAATCACTGTACTTATAGTACACAATCTGAAGTACACTTGTTTTCACTTTCCTTGGTTTTGTCTCCAGTAAAGAAATTCAGCTGTATATGATTTTTTTTTCTGTTTTTCTTTGTAGCACTAGTGTCAACGGCAATGGCACAACAACTGCAGGTTATCACACAGAGGAAAATGCTGCATCTGTTGCAATGCCGACATCAGTGAAAGAGACCAAAGTGAAGGCAAGTTTCGTTATAGTCCAATACAAATATGAATCATCTTGATTCTGTGGTTTTAAGGATTCTTTCTCATGAGTTTTCTTATATATCGCCCTCGTTTTTTGTCTAAAAGGAGGTAATTGAGAGTGTCGTAGGCCTCACAAGCGAAGAGGAGGAGCGCCGTGGAGTGGCTGCCTCTCTGCTTGGTCCTCTGATCCCCACTGAAGTGAAAGAGTCTGAAGAAAAATGGAGAAAAAGACTGCTTAAAGGTGTGGATGAGCCTGAGAACAGTTTGGATTCTGACGGGGAAGGTATTCGCCCTGCAGGATCCCCGCCTGTCCCTCTGCAAGAACCCGACTCAGCCCCCACTGTCCAGAAAGATATTTGCACCAAGAAGCAGTCAGGCGACAACTCGGATGCTGAGGAGGAGACCGAAGAGGACACAATGGAGTTGGAACTGGCTCTGGAGAGGAAAAAGGTGGGGGTTTCTTTCAGTGTGCAACTCTGAGCTCCTGGCAGGAATTGTCATCGAGCTGTTATTTAGTGTACAGAAATGGTATTTCAAAATTAGTGGTAAATGTTATTGTCTGTGTGACCTTGCTCTAACCTGTTGTCTGACTCTTAGGCTGAGCTAAGGGCGCTGGAGGAGGGTGATGGGAGTGCAGGCGGCTCCAGCCCTTGCTCAGAGACGAGCCAAGAAACCTCTGGTTCTCGTGGTCTTCCACTGAAGAAGAACCGCTGGAAGACTGCCTTCCCCTGTGCTGCCAGCCCCGACTCTAACAGCAGAGGCTCAGACCTACAGGAAAACACAGAAATGGGTGAGTCCAAGTAATATCACATGGGAGAATGGCTTATATGGCAGGAGTGGGTGAAAATCCGTTATAAAATCCCATATTTAAATGTTTTTAGGCAAAACTTCCTGCATACTTAAATGCCTCTCTTGTGTCCTGTAGCACCTTCTAAAGTCCTGGAGAGTGTTGCAGAAGGAGAAGACAAAGAAACCGACAGCTCTGATGAGAAAACTGTTCCAAAACCTCCAGTTAAAGAAGAGGTGGAAACACCTGAGCTCAGGGTAAAAACACATTATAATTACTCGCCGTAATAACTGTGACCATATCTTTCAAAGCATGTTTTTGATGCTGAAAACATACAGTTTCAGATTGGACAACTGGCTAACACTCTAACCAGCAAGATGGAGTTCCTGGGGATAAACAAAAAAGCAATCTCAAACTTTCAGTTGCTTCTGCTTCAAACTGAGGTGAGGGGATACTGGTTGAGTTTTGAAGCAATATCATCCTAGCTTCCACGTGGAGCTGTATCCCAGTGGGACTTCTAAAATATTTAACGCTTAATTTTCTTTCATATCATTTTGCACACAGCCATGTGGTAGTACTTAATATTTAAAATTCTCATAATAATCCATCACAGTGTGTCATTCTGGAAACTTGCTGTAATTACTCTTTCATATTACTTATCTATCTTGTGCCTCTTCTGTCTTTATCGGTCTCTTAACCCGTACTGTTATCTCACTCCTGTCTCCTGTCCTTCCCCTATTTCTTTTGCCCCCCCAGACTCGTATTGCTGACTGGAGGGAGGGTGCTCTGAATGGGGTCTATCTTCGCCGCAGGCTGCAGGAAGCTGCCGAACACATAAAATATTACGAACTTAACGCCACCCCTAAAGGCTGGTCCTGCCACTGGGACAGGTACGCGCTCCTTACCTTTTCACATCTCTAAACTCCCTCGTCCCCCAAAATCTTACCGTGTGACTACAACCCCTGCAGTGCCAAGGTTGCAGACTTTGTAACATGACTTGGGGAGAAGCTAAACCAGTCCGAGAGGATCAAAATACTTACCAGACTCTTCAGGTTTCTTTGATGCAATCCTGGCACTCTGCCTTGCACGTACTGGTAAGGGAGCATCCACTCTGGGCCAGCCTGCCTCCTGTTAAATATACCTGCCACAGAGAGGACTCCCTGTCCCTGTAACACAGACTCTTAAGCCCTTTGTTGTGAGGGCATTTTGTAGACTGATTATGGGTTCAGTCAGTGGAAAAATTGGGAGGCGGGGGTATGGTAGGAAGGTTGGTTGCGCGGGAGAGCTTTGCACTTTACAGGACTACAACCCCCAGAATGCAATGCAGACAGAGTGATGCCCTGGAAGCGAGGAGTGTCACGCATCAAATAAAAGGTGAAGATGGAGCAATGACGGGAATCCAGCAGGTCAGACCTACTCTATTTCTTATGTCTTCCTGTTTTTTATTTTCTTCTTTCTGATGTAAAATGAGTCGACTGTGTGCTTGTTATTTTCTGAACTATGGTTGTTGATTATGATGGTGATGATGATGATGATGCTTCCTTCCTGGCGTCTTCCTGGGAGGGAGGGAATGATTGTCTAAAACGGAACAAATGTGACAACCATGGTGTGAGCTGCTGAATGCTACTTTCAGGACCTAGAGATGATTTGTTTTGCTTTCTTTGTTTTTGAGAGCAAGGTGGGTTCCCTATCCACATCCATAACCACACTCTAATTGGGCCCTTTTGGATGGCTAAAGTTGCTGTCCATACCAACAATCCTGCCCCCCACTGTGGCCATTATGTCCATTCTCTTGCCCCACTGTCCCAGGGTATCATGCCACTCAGCCAGTTGTTAGGCCGGCCGTTGAGACTCTTGCCCTCTATCTCTGTTGTCCCACTTTTTAGAGAGCACAGGCGGTATTTCTATGTGAATGACCGGACCAGTGCCTCCCAGTGGGATTTCCCAACAGAGGAGGACAAGGACGAGGACCTGAAAGGAAGTCAAGATATCCCAACACAAACATCCAGCCAAGGGGATACCAAAACATCATCTGCATCTGCTGCCACAGGTCAGTCTGTTGCAACTGTTGCTGCTCCTTAGACGAGCTTGTCAAGTGTCATGTTTAATGACTTTAGAAATCAGAAGTGTATTAATGTTCCTCTAAATTTCCTTTTGATCATGTGCATGCTTAATGCTCAGAGAATATTGCTTTGCTGTATTAAGTTTATGCAGTGATAAAAATGCTATCCTCACTAACATTCCATGTTATTACTTTTTTTTTTTTTTTTTTTTTTTTTTTTTTAAAGGGTCTTCCACTTTCATCTCTCCTGCCCCACCACCAGCACCACCACAGCCCAGTGCATCATCCTTCTGGTCCCCATCCCAACCTCCTCTTCCTGACAGCCCACCTCCACCCTCCAACCACCCCCCTCCTCCACCTCTCCCCCCAGGTTCACCACCTCCCCCTCCTCCCCCTCCTGACAGTGATGGAGAGATCATGGAGGTGGAGATGGAGATGGATGATGATAATGACGGGGAGCCTCCAGCGCCTGGAACTGAGGAAGACAGCAGTGGGAGGCCTCCTTTACCTTCAGGCACTGCTAGCATGAAGGTATGAGAGTAATCAAGTTCCTTTTTTAATGAGTGTACTCTTGTTTATTTTACACCCGATAATGCTGCATGTGTGAAGTCAAAATAAAAGGGGACAGCAATTGTTAACGTTTATTATATCTCTTGTCACTTGCACAGATTGTGGAGTCGTTGGGCCCCCTGGGAAAGGGTCAGAAACGTAAAGCTGGCCAGCTGAATAAAGCCATTACTATTGGCAGCAGTCCCATTCTCTACACCCAGCCTGCTGCGAGTGCAGGTAAAAAGATATACCTACACAATGTCTGCAGTTATAGTACATATTATATAATCATAATGTATTAATTACACTGAGTGAAGGCACACCAGTGTTACACTTCACTAAAGCAGTGCTCAAGTTAGGGTTGTTAAAAAACTTCTAACTACGTTTCTAAGTGTTTACCCAGTAATGTTTTCTCTGTCTCTGCAGCCCCTCTAATGTCAGCAACTGCCTACTGGGGTGTGCCGGCTGTCGCTACCCCTTTAGTCCCCTGTGAACCTCCTCCACCACCTGTTCCAGCCCTACCTCCTCAGCCGCCACTGCCACCATCCCAGCCACCCTATGAGCCACCTGGAGTCAAAACTGTGCCCACAGACAAGAGCAAGAAACCAAAAAAGGATAAGGTTAGTATTGGAGTAAACATTTTACATCAAGTGTCAAAAGAGGCCAGTACATAAGTTACAAAAATCTGTTTTAATACCAGAAATCTTCAGCATTGTCTGTTTCCTGTGTAAACCTTCTTGATTTTTATATCCTTTTAATTAAAGGATTTAATATAACATACAAAAGAACTGACCGTTTCAAAAGAACGAATGTTGTCCTCCTGTTTCTCTGTAGTCAAAGAAGAGCAAGATCAAAATGCCTTCACTGGTGAAGAAGTGGCAGAGCATCCAGAAGGAGTTGGATGAGGAAGAGAAGAGCAGCTCCAGTGACGAGGACAGAGATCAGCTTAACAAGAAGAGCATTGAGGAGTGGAAGCAACAGCAGTTCATTACGTATGTTTATGTTTGAATGGACTAAAGAAAAGAATAATTCTAATGACATAGCTGTACAGTGTTTGTTTGAAGTCTCCTGGTTTCTTCTGATTTTTCCATTTTGGTTACCCTTCACTAAATGTATATTTTTGTTAATTCTACAGAGGAAAAGCTTCAAAGAATGCTAACTTTGAGGCACTTCCTGATGACTGGCGGCAGCGATTGAAGAAACGGAAGACGACGAACAGCACGTAACATTCGGCCTGGGTCACATACTGCCCAGTCAACGTTTTTTAAAATCCACTCCAACCATTACCATAAGGTCATCCTTCCCCAGCTTAAGTTTTCTTTAAATGATATGTGGACTTTCTTTGCCATTTTCCTTGTTCGTGATGGATCCATTTAGAGGCTGTTATGGCGGGCCATTGAGGGTCATTTTCGTGCTTTTGTAGCCACTGTTGTAAATGTGCCAAATGTCTTGAGTTCCTCAGAAATACTTCACCATTTTGTAAAGACCCCACTTAGATGACCACCACAGTTTGTTTGGAGGGATTATCTATTTTATTGAGCATTTTTACAACTGTGTACATAAACTGTATAATGGGATAAGCCATGTTTTTGGAAGGAGAGGGAACGCCACTGAACTTGTACATTTTGTAAGAAGTTATTAAACTGTTTTTTTCTGTAGTTTTTTGTATTCATTAAAAACAAAAGTTTTTAATAGACATACTTGTCAATAATGTCTACAATAATAGACAGACTGCAGTTTTATCTTGATATATTCACGATTTCCGCCATCCCTACTGCCTCAGGACAAATCGTCTGTTGACATGTTACCGGGTTTGTGACGCAATTTCCTGCACGTTCGAAGCACTGGAATGGCATCTCCTTGGCAACGGCGGTGGGGAAACAATCGTTTGCTCAGCAACGGTCCAATACTTCCAGTAAGATGTGTACACGTTGTTGCCGTAAAGTTTGCTTTTCGCTCGTAATATTTAAGAGACGTATTTTTATGTAGTTTAATTAAGGTATAAGGGAGGTAAGTGGCTGTCAGACATTGATAAGTATTGTAAAAACAATGTTGCACAAGGTGCGCGCGGCGCGTAGCAGTGGTTAATTAATAAATATGGCAGTGGCGACCCAACGCTCATTAAAAGTGATAAACCTGGATTTAACCTGCTGAATTCATGCAGAAAAATTAAAAAACCGGAAATTGTACTTCTGTGAGTGATGTTGTGTTCGAGCTAGTTAACGTTAGCTAACTGGCTAGTTGACGTCATAAGGTCGTAAGTGCTGAATGGCAAAAGGAAGATTGTCTCTGGCATTTTCCTTTTAGCTCGCTTAAAGGCAGCTGAAGATGCCAGTGAGTTCCACCCTCAGCAACCATCATGTGAGTTTTGTCAAACATCGTTTTTTTGTCTTCCTCTTGGACTTCACTAATCATTTTATTTCAGCCTGACTTTTTTTTTGTTATCACTGAACAATACAGTGGTCAGAAATGTTAGATAAGGATAACGAGAACTAGACTACAGATACATCAGTCTAAGATTTGTTTGTTCATTAGTCAGTGGTATGTAGTTACCAGTTAGTGGCATTCCCATAACTTAAATGGTTTCATAGACAAGTCTGAAAAACATCATCTGTTGTATTACTTACATTTGTAAGAAGGCTCCAGTTTGTAATAGCTGATTTTCTGTGGGAACTGACAATTGAATTGGCTTCAGAAATCTATATTTGTTCTGTATTATAACATTCATCTCTATATTAATCTGATAACAAGCCTGGATCAGTCGATATAGTTTGCCTCCATTTGGTAATTAGGATCCAGCATTGATGACTTACATTTTTCCAACCAGGCAGCCATGGCTGTCACTGCTGTCAGGAATTGGTGGAGTACCTATCAGTTGGACAAAATGGACACCAGTGACTCCAACACAGAGGAAGACGAGGAGGAATTAGCAGGAAGGAGGCTGTGTAAGCTGTTCTCACACAGGCTGCTACACATATGTGTACTGTATGTGGCCTAACTTGATGAAATATTCATTTCAAGCAACGTAACAACATTTTTGAACCTCATAAAGATCTGTTTTGACCTGTTGATGTGGAATGGGAATTTGGCTCTTGAAGGTACAAGCTTGGTTTTTCCTTTTGGGAGAGAGATGTGGTCAACACTTATATATGGCATCTCCTCCTGATTGCTTGATCAATATATTAAACAAGTCAGTTGAGATAAGCAATCAGAAGCTGCATAATTCATTTCTAAATGGACAATCTTGTTTGATCTATGTGAGGTAAGGGAGCAGATCTGATGAAAAAGACCAGGATCATGAAAAAAACAGTTATTGAAGGTGTGATCTATGTCCCCATTCAGTATCTTTAAAGCTGAATCAGTCTCTGCGGACCAGGCAGCTGCTCATAGACTTTGATGCTGGCCGACCTATTTTGAGTCTCAGGGCACCGCTGGACCTGGTGAACTTCCCATCTATCTCCCGTCCCCGTTGGCCCGTAGAGTGTGAGGTCATCAGCGACATCATCCATCACATAGGTAATTCAAACTTTTCTTGAAACCATCCCACTGATATGCACAAAGACTTGTCAGTGGCATTAATCAGCCCAAGTGTCGAGCTCAGTGAGTCAGATTTGTCAGGAGCTGTCTGTGGCAAATCACATCCAAAAGAAAATAAATGAAACACTGTTAACTTAGCATGCCCTTTTGCTGTAAATTTTAATATATACTAACACTAAGAGAGCATGCGTTGTAGAGTGGGACCCCCTGGAGCCAGAGCCTTTTTACCAGCGCACAGGACATGAGAGGACACCCATGCCAGCTGGAGACGAGAGGGGGAAAGTGGTATACTGCATTGACCATGGTAACTTTTGACACCAAAGACATTTTGCAAAGGCATTCTTTTGTTGTTCTACCACCAGGTTACATAGTGTGGCTACACAGTCCACTCTGTCACCACAGTGGTGTCGTCAAATACATCTGAACATAAGAACTACTGAAAAGACTGGCGTGTAGGAGTTAGTGGTACCTAGCACCCAACTGAATACCCCTCGCCTCACCCTCCACCATGGTGGCAGCAAAAACACAAAAGAGCCAGAATTTCATTCTTGGGCTCATTCTAGTTAACAGAAACACAACATTTCTTCTTTTCAGGTGATTATACACCAATGAAAACATGATTATGTATATTATGTTCAATTTCTGCTTATAGATTCCCCTAAATCCTACACGCTGAACCTTTCATGCCACAGCATCCCCTTGGAGAGTAGATGATCTGTTATTATTATTTATTATTAGTGAGGAGAACCTCAGCCGGACACCTTAATGGTTCAGGGTGTGGATTTTGTATTGATATCACAATCCTCCTGTGAATTTAAGGGCTGAATTAACAATACATTTCTATTTAAATATGTTGAACTCCACCACTGCTCTCTGAGAGAAAAAAATGAATGTACAGCTGTGTTTTTAACAAAATTTGCTTTTGATATTTGCTCTTTTCCTGCTTTTCTCTCTCTTTTCAGGCACTAAGTGTCCATATTTTACCTGCTCCCGTGTCGGAGGAAGCAGGGGGCCTATTAAGAGCGCCACTTATATCAATCAGACAGACTTCACCCTTGAGTTTGAGTCTCGCTTTGAGAGTGGGAACCTTCAGAAGGCTGTGCAAGTGTGAGTCCTATCTCCTCATTAGTTGTTTGAGCTTGTCAACCATTAAATTTTTATTCCTTTTAGTTTTTATTTTGGCTGTAGGTTAAATTTCTCTTTCTTTCTCGGTCCTCCTATATTTCTTACCTGCTCAGGGGTGTCTATGACTATGAGCTCACCCTGCGCACAGACATGTACACCAAAAAGCACACACAGTGGTTTTACTTCAGGGTCAGGAACATGAAGGCAGGGGTGACCTACCGCTTCACTATCATCAACCTGATGAAGAGCAGCAGCCTGTATTCTCAGGGTATGAGACCCCTCCTCTACTCTGAGAGGGCTGCCAACGAGAAAAATGTTGGATGGCAACGCACCGGCTCCAATATCAGATACTACCGCAACTGCATTCAAGTAAGTGAACTTTCAGACATGAGTTGGAAAGTGGCGACTCGACTGGCTTTTGTCAGTAAACTCTTATTTACTTACCCATCTCCTACTTTTCCAGCAACTGTCACTTTTAGTTTATGTGAGTTTAGAATGATATGGAATTTGAAAGCTTAAACTTATTTTAAGAAGTAATCTGTCGCATCAAACATTTAATCATCTGTATATCATTAAAAAGGTTGTTTTTTCACTGCATGATAGTATAGATGCCATATGGCAGGAGTCCTTCTAGCCATAAGCGAGATAACAAAGAGAAAGAACTGTTTGAAGTTACAATCAAATGGCCCTCACTACCAATTAAAAATAGTGCTGCTGTCCAAAAATTCCCTGAATCAAAATAATTAATATACATTTCTCTTCTTGACTACAACCTATCTGCAATGCAATGCTGTGACAGTCAAATGGACAAAGGGCCGAGCCCAACCTGTCAGCCACGACCTGCAGGGAAACACACTCACACCAGACAGACATGGGACAGACAGACATGAGACAGAGGGATAGGGAACACAAGACACGAAAGGGAAAAAAGGAGGGGAGACAACAAATCTAAAACTTAACACTGGTGTGCTTCGGAATATGGTTAGCAGTAACAATAAGTATGAGATCTGTAGTAAGTAAATTAAAACATGCACAAACTTCTGTGGTCCCTCATTTTGCCAGAATTACAAAAGCATACCAGGGCAGCATGGCTTCACAAAATTCTAATTATAATTGTAGAAGCAGGATCTGTGTTAAAAAACATTGTCTCTTTGTAGAACACAAAGGACAACAACAGCAGTACAGTCGCCCTGCACTCACTGACCTGGACTCTCCAGTTCCCTTATGACTCAGACACCTGTTACCTGGCCCACTGCTACCCCTACACCTATTCACACCTGCAGCGCTACCTCAGGAGCATTTCTTCCAACCCAGCAGTCGCATCGTACTGTTCAGTGCGGGTACTTTGCCACAGCCTAGCTGGGAATGCCGTATATGTGGTGACAGTAACGTCCCGGGGTGGCGGGCGGGTAAAGGGCAGGACCAAGAAGGCTGTGGTGGTGACGGCTCGAGTGCACCCTGGAGAGACCAACGGGTCCTGGATGATGGAGGGGTTCCTAGACTTCCTGCTCGGGGACTCAGAGGATGCTCAGCTACTCAGGGACACGTTTGTTTTTAAGGTGAGGGACCTCAATGGCATCATCTGACATCTGTCTGCACATCTGTTTTATCATGATCATTGCTGATATGAGATTGTGCTGCCATTATAATGTAATGCTGTATACGATTTGTGGTGTGCAGGTGGTGCCAATGCTGAATCCAGATGGCGTGGTTGTGGGAAATTACCGCTGCTCTCTGGCAGGCAGGGACCTCAACAGAAATTACAAGACATTGCTCAGGGACTCCTTTCCCTGTGTGTGGCACACTCGAAACATGGTGGAAAGGTAAGACAGGACGCATGCATGAAGAAACACTAAACACACGATACATGCTCAGGAAAAATTCAGCGCTTTAGTGTTATTAGTACTCTTTCTCTTCTTTCTCGTGTGTTCATCCATAAATTGTTAACAACGCGCAGGTCAGATGTTACAAAGGCGATTTTTATTTATGAAGTTTCACTTGCATTAAATTCACCTCGAGGCCCCACCGTTCAAAAAGGGAAAATTGATAGCCAATTATTCTACTATATTGCAATGCTATTATTTAGCATGTTTTCTTTCTGGCTGGTACAACTCCTCTGCAGTATGGTGTGAAATAAACCAATGATCGTGGCTTATACTGTATGTGCATGCTTTCTATTTCACTCCCATATTTTTCTGTTCAAAACTAAATTCTCCAGCCCTGTTCTGTTATATTTTCCCCAGGCTGGTGGCTGAGACGGACGTAGCTCTTTACTGTGACTTTCATGGCCACAACCGTAAAAACAATGTCTTCATGTATGGCTGTAACAACCGAGATGATGCTTCGGTGAAGCTTCACGAGAGAGTCTTTCCACTAATGATGAGCAAGAATGCCGCTAATAAGGTAAAGAGAAACATGGGACTCTCAACAGCCTGTTTTAATTAGCTTACAAACCCCGAGTAGCATAGACATCATAGACAATATGTGGAACACGTCATATTCTCCACATTTCAGAGGCAGTGTCTATTCCCTGGTATTCATTTGTACGTATTCAACATTTAAACCACATCACTTAAATCACTGTCCTCCTCAGTTCTCCTTTAAGAGTTGTAAGTTCCGGGTGCAGAAGAGCAAAGAGGGAACAGGACGAATCGCTATGTGGAAACTAGGCATCAAAAACAGCTACACTATGGAGGCCACCTTTGGAGGTTCTACTCTGGGTGAGTTTAGCCTTTCCAAATGTGTGTTTATGTGTGGATGCCTGCTTGTGTCTTGTCTGAGGATCTATCATCTGTCCAAACGTTAGGCGACAGGAGAGGAACACATTTTACTACTCGAGACCTGAAATCCATTGGGTTTTACTTTTGCGACACCCTGCTGGACTACTGTGACCCTGATCCAACAAAGGTGAGAAATACAGCATCATGTCTGGTGACTGTTTATACAGAAATGCAGACTTCCATTGCTCAAGCTCTATCCCCTTCCAAAAAACAAAAAACGTGTATGCCCCAAAATATGCCTGGAACTGGTTTTAAAAGCTGTGTGTGTGTTTGTGTGTGTGCCTGTTTTTTGTGCTTTCTCTGTGCTGTTTATTTCAGACCACTTACTGTCTGACAGAGCTAACAGCGTCATTGAGAAAGGAGGTCAGAGAGCGGCTGGGCAAAGATTTGGGCACTGACTGTAATATCTCCGTCTCTGACCTGGAAACCAGGTGATCATTATTATTATTATTTTAAATGGAATGGGTATAAAATGTGCTCTCATTCAGCTTTAGTATGAATATTTCTTGTTTGCTCTCACAGCACCAGCGGTTCAAATAGTTCAGATTCTGATGGACTTCCAGTTCATTTACTGAACCAGCCACGAACTGCCCGACTAGAGGTATATTGACATTAATCTCTCCCATGGAATGGTGTTTTTACATGAGTGCTTCATTGTCTTTGTAAGGGTAATATCACATTTGGAGCCTCTGGCTTCACTTCATGCTCTTGCTGTCCTCCACAGCAAGCTCCAGTGAAGAAGAAAAAGAAACGCTTGAGGAGTCATAAAGAGAGGAACAGGCTGCGAGCAGAGAGAGTGAAGAATAACACACAGCCAAAAGTCCTGCATAGCACCATCAAAAATATTGTAAGAGATTAAACAACCCATTAATTAGTGCACACCCTCCTCTGGTTCTTGTATGACTGACTTTAAACAGGACTGATTTGTGGACGGTCTTTGTAGGAGTCCAATCTGCCTCATGAGGACTCAGTTAAAGAGAGCGTCCAAGAGAGGCCTGTCGGAAGACACAGGAAAAAATGGCAGGTAAGACGTAGAGAGAGTGTCAGTTTGTTTAGTGAGATTTCTTGAGCCATTCCTGTCAATAGTTGTCTCTTTGTGAAGGTAAATGGCCTCATAAGAAAAGCTCTGATCCCTCCTCCCACCACTCGCCCTGGGGAGGTCAGTCATGTGACCCTGTGGCAGGGCACCAAGCCTGTCAAGGTAAAGATGAGTCAGATAATCCAGACATTCACTTACATACCCTCTTCAATTATTATTGATTATAATGAGAATTGCCAGCTAATGCTTCTGTAATTTGGACTTTGATTCTGGGATATTTTCAATGGGATATTTGATGTGTTTTGATGTTTTAGGACAACTCTCTGGAGAACATTAAAGCTGCATATCTGCATCACAGGGCAAAAGTATGTTCACATCTCAGCACATGCACAGCTGTGACACCTCACACAGGTAACGTTTATTCAGTCTCAGTCTCTCTACAAATTGTCCTTGCACCCTCAGCGTCTAATTCACCATTACCATCAGTGTACTACTGCTACATATAGGCTCCTGCAGGTAAAGACAGGTGTGTTTTTAACTATCAATGCATTGGGAAAGGTCCTGTGTAGCAGTGAACAGTCTGCTTGACTTGCTTTCACAGATGACCCGCAGGTGGATGCAGGACAGTGGAGATGCAGCTCTCAGATGCTGCACCTGAGTGCTCTCCTTCCACCTTCACCAAATTTCATACATTCCAACCAGCAACGGCATCCCTGCCGACAATCCTTCGTCTCCTATAAAGTCTACAGAGGTTCGTCATGTCCAGTTTTTAAAAGTCCAAAGTTTCATCATCTCTAAGTCAGTTCACGTCTGCCTCGTCTCCCTCTTACAGGGCTGCCATCGTCCCTCACAGCGCCCCACAGGTAAACCTCATAGAGACGTTGTACACCTATCAACAGACAGTGGATACCTGCATGCTACAGGTACCTTCAGATTCACTGTCATGTCTCTTCTTTCACAGGTCTCCCTCATCCCTGTATGTCAAAATGGTTCCAGACATCGTTCCAACAAAACGTTGGCTGTCAAGTTTCACCACTGACAGGTTCAATGGGCGGCATATTTTCAGAGACCGAAACTTTTTACGGGTGTCAGAGCATTACTTTGTGCCTGAGGAGACCAAACAGCAGACTATGGAACAGGAAGAAGATTCCTCAGGTTTCATACACACACGAATTATATTGACATATGAAACTGAAATAATTTTTCTGAAGTTATGTTTTGTGGTGATAAGTTTTCATAGAAAAGGCATTTATATTTTGCTTTAACACTGTTAGCTAATCTCACTCCTTCCTCCTCATTACCTGGTCTTGTCCTTTATTCAGTTGGTTTGTCACTGTTGAGATGTGAACCATTTGGAGAGCAGAACCAGAGAGATCTCATCCCTGACATTGCCCCGAAAGACACCGAATCATGCAGCAGTGTCTTTGTGCCTGTGCGGAGGGGCACAGACCTAAGAGGAAAACGGTAAATTCACTATTGATCCTCATGAGCTCTCTCTCATCATCTGTTGTTCTCTCTTTGTTAAATGCTTTGTTCGCCAGTCGAGTTCAAAGATTTGGACATAAGCCCCGATCTTTGTATAAGAAGACAAGCAATATGCATTTTACCTTGTTTAAGGTCTTCTGTGCTCTCTATCCTTTTTCTTTTTCCCCAGACTATGCAAAGTGACATTGGGGGACAAAAGGCACATGGGTGTTTTATCCCCTCTCTTAAGGTCTTCAGCCCCCATGAAGATGGAACTTCCACGTCCACAGAGCGACACCCTTGCGCGGCCTCAGACTAATGACATCAGGCATTATCGCTCTGGAAGAAAAAGCAAAATAAGTACAGCTCCACAAGAGGCTTCGGTCAGAAGAGCGTCACAGTCTGCTCCACTGTAGAACACGATACTATAGAGTCTGGAGAGACTTATTTTGTTGTCTCTATTCTCTGGCCAGTGATGTGAACCTCTTCTGCTCAATGAAGAGGAATATGATTTTTGCTAGAACTTCAACAGATGTGTAAAGGAGATATGCTGGAATAAGATGTTTAGATATTGTGGTTAAAACTTATGCTGCAGGGATAGAAGTGATACCTTATAGTAATGATCAAATGGCTATCCTTGTTTTGATGTTTAATTATATGTACTCTTTCATTTTTGATTAAATTGACATTAATTCTAACAACAGATTTTTTTAAATAATTGCTCTTATTATTCTGTACAGTGTTGACATGATTTACTGATGACACATCTTTATGTTTGGATTCTCAGGGTGCACCAACACAAAGTCTATGAAGCATTGCAATAACTGCCAAATAAATGACAGACAGGCTGCTTCTTATGTGGATTAAATTTATTGCAACACTAGAAAAAACAACAATACAATCCCATGGAATATAACGTATAAAATATAAAAATAAATATGATCTTTAACAAACAACTGTGGGGAGGAAATGTCCCAGATAGTACATGTAATACAAAAAGTGACATCATTTTTTGTTGTCAGTCTGTGAGGTGTGAAATAAGACATGTCGTGGTGTGTTGAGGCGTAGTTGGGACATCAGAGCTTCAGAATTCAGTCAATTGTCGGACATGAAACTGGCTTTCAGCGTGTCTGACCATATCCCGGAGCGCCACAAAACCAGACAGCGCCTGGATCAGTCAGGAAAGAAAACATGAAATAAAAGCATTTCAATGAAATCAAATGGCAATCACTAAATGATGAAATCTAGAAAACATGCACAACATGCCATATGCAGTATTTACAGGTATGCAGTGCTCAGACTGGAATTGCTAGAACTGAAAATGAAAACTGAATACTACCACACCTGTGTGAGTACGAATATGGCGAGGACAATGTGAACGCCCCTCTCCAGGGGCTGTATGAGAATGGCTTCATTGAACAGCTGAAACATGATGAGTGGAAACTGCAGCAGGATGGTCAGCAGCCAAAATCCAGCCAACTCCGGGACCTGCCACAAGGCAAACATTACAGGAATTACAATCTGAGTGTTCATCCATTCTACATCTCAACTATATAAACTCAATCTACATCTGTGTTTGTGGAAGTGATGCACCACCTTTTCTTGAATGTTCCCAGTATAACCGAGAAAGACTCTAATGGCCTCAATCAGAGTCATCAGGATGAGAACAGCGACAAGGATGAACTTGTAGTAGTCTGGCAAGGCAGGATACTGGCAGAAATGTCACAACAAATCATTTAACTGAACTGAAGTTACGTTAACGCGATTCATTCAAATGGGCTTTTATAGCATTCAAACCTGACAATTATGCTCATCCCCTGTCACACTTTCTCTCTTTGTGCCTTACCTTGAGGTGCAGCATTACAGTTTCACTGATCCACCACAAGGGGAAGAACCACATGTTAAAGTACAGAGACATCTGGAGGGAGAGACTAGACAGGACCCGCTTGTCTGAAAGTAAAAAGCAAAACAAAAACACAGCTGAACATACGTGGGCTGGATAAATAACCCACTTTTGGATAAAGCTATTGTAAAACGATAACTGAGGCAAACATAGCCCAACCGCTCCAAGTCTCGCTGGTTAGCTGAGTTAACATCGATGCTAATTCGTCCATGATGTCAGATGCATTCTGAGTTTACCGTGTGGTAAAAACGCGTCGTTCTGTTTAGTGACGGGCTCAGTCTGACCCTGGTCAAATAAAACACTCCGAGAAAAGTAATCTAAGCGTTTTCTAATCGTGTCCGGCAGGTCCATGCTGTGAAAGGCTCTCTGCTACACAAAAACATCATCAGGACAAACACACACCGCCCCTTCCTCTCTGCACGGAGACCTCACGCTGCCGTCGTCTCCTAGGATACCAGAGAAATCTCGCGTCCCGCTCAAATCTCGCATGATTTTTTTTCTTCTGTTGTTTCCTTTGGCGCTTTCTTCGTTCCCTAAACTGTCTCCTTGTTTAGGGCTTTGAAATGTTTAAACGTGGCACAACATATCACAAATGAACTCGTTTCTCGTTTTTTTCTCCCACAAGTAGGAGACACAATTTTAAAAGATGTAAACTAACCATTCACTAGCAAAGATCAATAAGATACAGCTTAATGTGTAATATGGATGGAGGAGAGCATAGATGGTGAAGGATAATGTACTAGGATGAGGATCGAGGGATGAAGGAATGAAGGGATGGGGGTCAAGCGACAAAGGGAAGTTATAAAACATTTTTACGTTACTCTGTTAGAAGTTCTTTCAGATATATTTGTGGAGCAACATTAACTTTGGCTTTGGGGAGTTTTTCTAGTTTTAATATTCTAAAAACAACAAAAAGATTAGACATCAGACTTTCCCCGACTTTCTCTGACGCTTTTTGAAAAGTCTGTGGCCTGATTTCAATGCAAAGGTCTTGTGACCGTTTTCCACTGAAACCCACAGGAAGTGACGTTATTGCTGTGAGCACCTGTCTTCTGCTCCTCTGCAGTGTGCAGCTGGTCCAGAGGTGGTCACAGCTGTCTCCAGAGCAGACACACTTTCATCACCAGACCTGTGTTGAACAAGAGCACAATGCTGATGTGGCAGGAAATGTGAGGGGCAGGACGACACAGCCATCCTCAGAAGGATGGAGTCGGCCCTGTGGATGAGGAGCATGATTTGTCTTCACTGTGAGCAAGCTGAAAGCTGTGAAACCTTTTCTGGTTTCTTCCTATGCTGCTCACTGGCAGAACATCTGTAAATGCATTCTTTTAATCAACCACTGTGCTGAAATGAAACAAAATGTGCTTACAATCCTGATTAGTCATTTTCTGTGGGTTCATCATTATGACTGACTTCATTGCTGTCATCGCTGTGAGGGATTTTTCTATCACAGGCCTTCTGTACAGTTAGACGCTCAAAGGTCTCAACACAGAGACCTCAGACAGAGACAAATTAACATAATATTTGGAGGCCATTCTAGCAGACAGCAGATATGAATTCTCCCCCCCGTTCTTACTTCGGAGGTAGCCAAGGTCTTATAGATAAACTGTAGAGGCATAGACCAGACCAATTCTAGGAGGATTGAGTTCACATTTTAAAGGAATTAGGTCAAAGTGGTTAGAGGGTTGGATGTCAGGGCATTCGTAAGTATGGTAGGAGCTATTGTTTGGCTTTGACTATCCAATAAAGTACTGCAAATGTAGAAGGTAGGTATAGAATATCCATAATAGGGAATAGTTCAAGAAGTAGAAAGGAAAACATGTGACATTTGGGGTATTAATACACCCCATTAGAAGGGGCATCTTCAGAATTTGGTTTGGCACTACCTTGGTTCACGTGTGGACATTGTATTGCTTTCATCTTCTCCTTGATGCATCAAGCCTGCAATAAATACTTCTGCATAACACATCTGAAGTCTCCTGTGAACTCCTTCCTTCAGCTCACAAGAATTTCCACCACAATTTATTTTTTAAAGCAAGTTAAGTAAATGAAGTACTTCACCTCTGCTTGCAGTTAATGCTTGAGCAGAGCAGCTTGTTATGTATTTTGTTTTCCTCTCACACTCACGCAGGCAACACAGGCAGTGTCTGTGTCCCTAAGAACAAGCTGCCCACAGGCCACACCTCCTCCAGAGAGAGTGAAAGTAAGTCCGCCAGTCTGAGCGGGAGAAAATGGCTTATAGTCAGGAACTGTTTGACTGCTCCATCTGTTTACAGTTACTGGAGGATCCAGTGACGACCGCCTGTGGACACAGTTACTGTATAAAGTGTGTCAACGCCTTCTGGGACAGGAATAATGACAGAGGAAGATCGTACAGCTGCCCTCAGTGCAGGCAGTCTTTCTACCCGAGGCCTGTTCTGAAGAGGAACACACTTCTGGCTGCTTTGGTGGAGGAGCACAGGAGGACAACCGGTCACAGTGCCGCTGGTGACACCTATGCTGGACCAGGTGATGTGCAGTGTGACGCTTGCACAGGCAGAAAAACCAAAGCTTCCATGTTCTGTCTTGTGTGTTTGGCCTCTTATTGTGAGACTCACCTGAAGCCTCACTTTGAGGTGCCACCACTGAAGAAACACAATCTGATTCAAGCCTCTGCCAGGATTAAAGACAGTATCTGTGGCCGTCATGACAAACTTCTGGAGATCTACTGCCGCACCGATGGGCAGTTCATATGCCTGCTGTGTGTGGTGGAGGAGCACAAAGGCCATGACACCGTGGCAGTTGCAGCAGAAAAGTGTGAAATGCAGGTAATTCAGTTCAGCCCCATGCTGAAGTCCTTTGTTGGGCGTCCTTTTAATGTCACTGAGGTTCTGAAAAGCTCCTGGATTTGTGTTCCAACAGAGACGACTGGAGCAGACTAAGCAGGAAATTGCAGACAGAGTGCTGAGTGCAGAGAGGAAAATGGCGGAGCTGAGACAGGCTGCAGACTCTATAAGAGTGAGTGTCTTCCACAAACATGAGCATCCTTTTTCTTTTATTCATCAGTACATTTCCTTTTTTTTAAAAAAAAATGTTGATTCAACACAATCAAAATGCCTAGTTGGGGTTAACTGCTGTTAACAGACACAATGCTGCAGAAAGGAAGACATGGACGTGGGTGTAAACTGTCAGACAAAAACTGCTTCCTGCATGGGAGAGACAACACAATGCTGAAAACATTCAGCCTCAGACACACTGAACATCAACCCTTCAGTAACATCAAGTTAACATTTGATGGTGTATCTAGCCAAGGCAAACTGTGAGTCTGCAGAAGTCGTTTTATACCCAACAAGTGGTAGAAATGTCTTTTTTTGCCTGTCTTACTTACTATGATTCCACCCTGGGCCCTTTGCTGCATGTCATCCTCTCTCTCTCCCTGCCTTTCTGCCTGTCTCCATCTGTCACTGTCTGCATAAAAGCAGAACAAAGCAGAACTTTAAACAAAAAAAGTCTTTTTTTTAAGGATGTATACTTGTTCCTGTTCCTGCCATGAGTTAGATAATTAGATTGATAATGCTCTGGTGTCTCTCAGTGAAATAAGAAGCTCCAACCAGTGGCCTGTTAGCTAAGCTTAGCATTGAAAGTGGGAACAGAGGGAAAGAGCTAGTCAGGCTGAGTCTAAACCCACTTAGCAGGACCTCTGAAAACGCGCTTGTTACAATGCCATGTCTTGTTTTTTCTTGTGAAAATGCAGATCAAAAAAGGCCAACTACTTCAAAATTCAAATAGTTGCATGTGTCTATAGGTTGAGAGCAACAAAAGAATAATTCTTCCTTATCAGATTGTTTAACTTGAATAATTGGCATAGGCTTGAAGAGAAAAGGTATTTATTTTTCAACTTGCAAACCCTAAGATCTATCAGGTTGGGAATTGCTGACGTAGCCGACTGTTGCAAACCACAAAAAAAGTTGATTTCAAGTTTTTAACGTGTTTTAAAAATTGCAAAAACAAGTACACCTTGTCATATGTTCCAGAATAATTGAAGAAATTGTAAAGTAGCCCACAACTATTATAAGCTGTCACTCAAACTGTCATCAGTAACAGGACAAATGGTGCCTGTTTCCTCCAAGGATGCTGCATGGGAGGCGTGTGACGACTTTGAGCGACTGTGTGTGGAGCACATTGGTTCATACATCCGCTTTGTGGAGAGGAAGCGCTCTGAGATGAGGGAGAAAGCTGGAGCAGCAGAGAAAGCTGGAGTGGACTGGACCAGCAGTCATCTCAGGCAGCTGAAGAGTGAAGTGCTTGAGCTGAGGAGGAGGGAGGATAAACTCAACCAGCTTTCTCAAACAGAGGACCCCATCCAGTTTTTTCAGGTGATGGCGTGTTTTGTGGCACTTCGTTTTGTCACAAATTTCTTTTGCAGTTGAATTTCAAAATGCTTTTTTTTTTACTCACACGGTGTGTTTGTTTGCCTTGTGCAGGGTTTCCGGGCTCTGGGTGACGTTTCTGTACTCACAGGCTCACATGAAACACCTGACATGCTGACAGAGTTTGTCACTGTGCAGAAAGATAAACTGGAAAATATGTGCAGCAAAGCAAAGAATGAATTATTAAACCATTCTGAAGGAAGTGTGTGTAAGTCTGACTGCTTTCTAAACCTTATAATTAGTCTGGTCTGGTCAGTATATTTGCTGTTGTTGTACAGACAGAACGATCTGTGTTTTATCTTCTCATCACAGTGTCAAAAGTGCCAAGGCTGTATGAGCAAATGACATCAAGGACATTCCTTTTCACCACTTATAAGAGTGAGCATGATGTTTATTTCACTTCGCATGAATATCAGCACAAACATACGCTTAAATGAGTTTCATCTCTTCCTGCAGACTCTGAAGTGGAGGTGGATCCCAACACCGTAGCTGCATGCCTTTGCTTGTCTGATAGAAACAGAGAGGTCTCGTGGAGCGACAGGGACCAGGGTCATCCCGATCACCCTGACAGGTTCACCTACTATCACCAGGCTCTGTGCCAAAAGGGCCTGAACGGGAGACACTACTGGGAGGTGGAGTGGGATGGTGGCGTTGTTGATTTGGCCATGTCGTACAAAAGCATTAAAAGAAAGGGCTCGGGGAAAGAGTCCTGTTTTGGCCACAATGAACTCTCCTGGAAATTAACCTGCACTTCATCTGGCTGCACGTTTTGGCACAACAATCTTCACAAAGGCCGAATTCCTCCGGTTCGCTCCCGCAGAGTAGGCGTGCACCTTGACTATGAAGAGGGAATGCTGGGCTTCTACAGTGTGTCTGACCCTGACACGCTGACGCTGCTGCACCAAGTCCAGACCACCTTCACTGAGCCCCTCTATCCTGGTTTCTCTGTCGATTTAGGTTCAACACTCAAAATATGCAGCAGTCTATATCAGAAATATTAACTCCAGGACTGCTTTACATTTATGATTCAGGGACAGAAAATAACACAGGAGTATAAATAATATGAACACTGTGCAAAGTTTGGCGTGTGTGAGTGTGTGCATGAGACATGTATTCATGGATTAATACAATAATTAAGGGACAACATAGAATGTGGGTCATTTTGAAGTGACTGAGAATCTTAATTATGAATTAAGTAGAAACAGACATTATTTTCATTATATATATATTTTTTACTCCTCAATGTTGCTAAAAACTGAAAAATAAATGAAAAGGAAAATTCTAAAACGTCATCCATTTACATGTTGAGCCTGATTTCAGAAAGTTGGAAACCGTGGAGAAGAGTGTTAAAAAGATTCCTTATAATCATTAAATGATTTAAAAAAAAAAAGGTACCAGTGTATTTATGGAATTACAGGATAGTTCAACGATCTCTGTTTTAATTCTGTTTAATGTACGATGGAGAAATCTTCCTTCAAGCCTAATATTGAGCCTATCAGAGCAAATCTTCAGGGATGATTGAAAAGATGGTTTCTCAGTAACTTGTAGCCTGAATTAAATTATAAAGACAACTTGGAACATGTAGGCTGTGCCACTGCTGCTGTCTGTACAGTTGATCTCGACTGGGGTCACGGTTTTATGTTTTTGTTTTGTTGTTTGTTGTATGTTGGAGGACCACGATGGAAATAAGCCTTCAAGTCTTTACTGTTTGCTATTTCTCGATGATCAATGACAAATACTGCTGTGCTTATTCAGTGTTTTTAATTATCAATCAGTCAATCAATCAATCAAACTGCTTTAGCTTAATAGACTCCAACAACCATGCTTTGATAATAGTATATCTGTTTATTTGATTTAATGTGCTATTATTTACACTTTTGTGTTCTAAATTTGATTTGCAAATCACAGCTTTGATGACATACAGCAAGGGACATGTTAAACACACACATTCTGTTACTACATTATGATTCTAAAAACAACAAAAATGTTTACATGCCATGCTTTTCATTCATACAGTTCAGCTCACAGTTTCCAAAAGTGACATATTTTGAACTAACAAGCAGCGCCAGCGCCACTAAAAGTAGAGGAGATAATGACGACAGTCATAAGATTGATTCAATGGAGGCGTTTGTGTAGGAGTGATCCACAGTGTCGTAGAAGCGCAGACAGGCCTTGTAATGCAGCAGCTTCTCGGTCAGAGGGCTGATGGTCAGTGCTTTGCCCTGTACGCTCAGGTCTATGTACCTGGACAACATCAAGATCACAGGAAACACACTTAGAGCTGTGATACACAACCTTGTGAAGCAATAAAGATGATATGTTTGTCAAAACAATAAGGTGTGACTATTCATTTAACTATAGTTTCTTATGTCCAGCTATATGCACACACATGCCTGATGAAAATGTCTTCATTCTGACAGTGTTCATTATACACAATTAATAATCTAATTGTAATGTATGTCACTTTTCAGTCAAGGTACTTAGAGATAATACTTTACCTGTAAGACACTCTCCAACACACAAGAGTATTTATAGCCATCAGTGTGGCCAGGAGGAAGAAGAAAAACTCTAGATTCCCATCATGCAGTGTGTCTGGGTAGAAATTACCTGCAATCAAGTATCACTGCAGTCATATCAGACGTTTTATGCTAAAAATCATTGTGATTTTTAATCACATTGCAGTGTCGCTGTTGTTATTGAAAGAAATCATACAATATGTTATTTGTGTTTATTTTACCTCCAGAGAGAAAGTACACAAGCTGAATGATGAAGGCTCCCATGAAGCAGCCCCCTCCGTAGGACAGAGTGAGGAAGTGCAGGGAGATCCCTCTGATGTGGCTTGGGGTCAGCTGGAAAGAGATGAGGGAGCCTGCCAGAGAAGAAGTGGCATCAGAAATGTTTGGTGATCTTTTCTGCTTCGTATTTGTGACACACAGGGCAGCGTCTCTGACTGGAGGTCAGTCAACAGCTGCCTTTAACACCGTTATCATAAACCAGCAACAAACGAAATTACGGAGGCTTTGTCGCTCACACGCAGGGGTGACAAGAGCCTCTGCTAAACCAAGTAGGATGTACTGAGGAGCCAGCTGGAAACACGGCATGGACGACACTTGCAGAACCTTGCCAGATAGAGTCTGCTCCACCAGAGGGTAAGTCTTCCTGTGCAGCTCGGACAAACCTGCCACCAGGACCGACAGAGTGGCACATGTGTGGCCCAGAGCTGGAAGGGGAGGATGGACAGTGAGGGGTGATGAGAGAGGGGGCTGCACACTAATTACAAAAGGAAAGAGGGAGGATGACACAGGCAGAAGACACACAGGGTTGTTTTGGTGAACATATTCAAATGATGTGTGTATTAGCAGGGATGTGCATGTGCACATGTGGATATACTCACTGATGGCTTTTGCTGGTGCCAGAAGAGTTTTTTGGAGAGAGAGGTAGCAAGTCGTCACACACTCGATCAGTGGAGCCAAGAGCAGCAGAGGTAGGATGCTAATCACATTCATGGCACCGATGGGCAACAGGAGGTCGTTCAGGTGAAGGTTTGAGTTCATCGTCTGTATGTAGTAACCTGAGGGAATCTGCAGGAAACATGTTCTTAACATGGGAATGGTCCTTTTTCATGCTTTATAATCAACACCCGCCATATTCCAGTGACCTGCCTGTGTGATGCAGGCTCTGTACAGCAGCTGGAGCCCGTACAGAGGGAAGAGCTTGGCCAGGACTTTGACGTTCTCGACATGTGTTTCACTGTATCGGCCACCATTGTTCTCCTTGGCGCGGTCCAGCCAAGACGCAACATCTCCACTCAGGTGGCGATAGTGGAGGCAGCACATCCTGAGAGAGTTCAAGAAAACTCCCAGTGTGGTCAATAATGACCCACCTATGACAGACACAAGATGGAACAGGATTATCTATGTGACGTGTATGGTATATTTAGCATGTTCTTCTCTTTTCAATCATGTTACCCTTCTTTGGGTTATAGGTTAGTTTGTTCCGCATCATGTGTATGGCCATTAGAGCCAGCAGCACAGAGGTGAAGGGGATGAGGAAGCCCAGATTTTGGCCCACAGACTGCTGGATGTAAGCGATACCCAGAAACACCACAGTGGAATTCAAGTTGACCAACCAGTAGAACCTGAACATGAATAAAACAAATATCACACAGACAGGTCGTTTATTTGATGAGCATACTGATTACACAGTTGGTCCAACACTTTATGCAGTTCTAGACTGAAATATCCCAACAACTACCGGATGAATTTACCATGAAAGTGTGTACAGGCATTCATGGTCCCCAGAAGATAAACTCTATAGACTTAGGTCGTCCCCTGACTTTTCGTTAAGCACCAGCATTTGGTCATTTTAATTTGCCAATTTATTGTCAAATACCTGCAAAACTAATGACATTCCCATCAGCCTCAGCTGTACTTTGGGTTTAGCGTTAATTAACAGATATTAGCATCCTAACACGCTAAACTGATGACCTCCTACCTTTCTGATAGCACCACAGCCTAATAAAGCCTATAAAAATCTGATGAGCAGATTAATATGAAATTAACTAAGAGCACATTCACTCTCCATAGGATGAACCAGCATCATTTTAACGCCAGAATGTCAGCTCTGTACACAAGATACCTCATCATTTAAGCAGTACATTTTAAGAAAATTATGTGAAACATATTTGTGTACATTTAAAGTGGATAAAAACTTTTGATTTTAATGATCAATAACTCCCCCATCACCCAAGCCCTACTTGTTCATTCTCCAAAATCTCCATATAGAATAACCGATCCGTAAAAAAACTTTAGATTTCTTAAATGAGGACGACACTGATCACACTAACAATATCAATGGACTTTCTGGAGTCTGATTATTGGCTAACCAAGTGAATGACTGTATTCAAATGGCAACACCACCCACCAGTTGAAGAAGGACAGGAGCTGGTGCTGATTGTAGCCCTGCAGGCTGTAGGCTCCCATGGGACACAGGATGGCCCGGATGCCGCCGATGCCCAGTGCAGCAGCCAGGAGGCCGGTGTAGAACAAGATCTGCTGCTCCCGAGGGTTCAGCTGGTGCGTCATGTGATGAGTGTCAATGTAGAAATCTTCGAACGGGAATGCCACCACGGGCAGCATGGCCGTGCCTATGAAGTATGATGACAGGTAAAGGGCACAGCGTGTTGTCGCAACTAGATTTCAAACAAGAGTGCGACTTCACGGAAGCAGAGCCATGACTAAGCACCTGAATAGAATTACTACTTGAAATGAGATCATGTTCATAAAAACTAATCTGTGTGATGATTGTGTATCTTCCTTGTTCATTTCACATATTCAGATAAATGTCTTTTCTTTTAGTAGCACAATTACAACAAGTGGAACTACAGTTTTATTGGAAAAAAATAAATTAGATCAAAGAAAAGTGAGAAAATATGTTGAAACTGGGATATTTATTTTACAAAATTCTAAAAATTGTTTCAAATTTCATGACGTCAGACAACATGTATTAACCTTTAGCCCATTGTGTCTTACCAAAGAAATGAAGAAAAGCACACAAGTAGAGCACCTTAGTCCTTCCCAAGCAGGTTTCTGCAAACCAGCCCACCAGAACAGGGGTCAAGGTGCTGGCTCCTACAAAGCACAGATTCACTGTGGCAGCCAGGAAGTTATTGTAACCCAGCTTCACGGTGCAGAAGAGAATCATGTTGCATACAATCCCAAAGAAAGTGAATCTTTCACACAGCTCCACAAGCAGCACACAGATGATAACTTGGAGTTTCTTGCGGGACTTCCTTGGTGGTCCCTGGTCTGGATAGGGGGTCCGGGAGGGTCGACGTAGTCGGCTTCTGCCCTCTGGCAGTCTCTGATGGTCCCCTGTCACCATCACACCTGGCCAGCGAGCTGGCTGCTCGGCTGCTCTGTTGGCTGGATGCAGTCAGTACTGGACCTTGTAGAGCTCTGAATACCCTTCGAGGACAGGACCAGCAGAGGCCAGCACTGGAATCCTTCACTTTGGTGTGACTGCACTGGAGACACGTAGGCTCAGACACACCCACCTGCATTCTTGCACGTGCTGGTGGCTGATCTTCCTCCCATATCATGATCTTACTCAGAACTGTGGGGATCTCGTGTGGATCTGACACATTATGCAAAACTGTGTCCAGGGTGAGTGATGGATGGCAGCGATGTAGAGTTAATTACCAACAAGATACAGACAGGTGGTCATTGTTTGTTTCATTAATGGCTTATAGACAGCAGAGGAGGAAAATAAGTACATTTACTGAGGTGCTGTATTTAAGTACAATTTTAAATGGACTTGTACTTGAGTAATTTTATGCTACTTTATATTCTACTCTACAAGATTTGTGAGACAAACATTGTACTTCTTCCTCTACTACATTTATCTGATAGCTGTAGTTACTATTTACTTTGCAGATTTAGACTGATTATTAATGCAAAATCTAATATATACAAATAAATTATGATATATCATTATGCATTAACCTATTCGTATCTAAAAGTAGGTAAAGTGTTTAAAATTAGCCCCACATTTTGTATCTGCATAATCAAAATGATGCTTACACATGAATGCATCGATAATTCTATTCAAAAAACAGAACATACATTATTCTGATAAGGGCCATTCTGCAAAATGAGCACTGTTACTTTTGCTGCTTTAAGTGTATTTGATGCTAATCCTTCTGTACTTTTACTTTCCTAAAATGTTGAATGCTGGATTCATTTGTAACTGAGTATTTGTACACTGTAGTATTGCTACTTTTACTTTGCAATGAGAGGGCCATATTAAATGATAATCGAAACTCAAGGACATGCGATGTTGCTGAAGCAGTGGGCTTTAGATTAAAAGACATAAAAGAAGACAAAAGCTAATTTAGGGTGCAGGTGATTGCAAACACTAACAAAATGTCACACCTCTCTGTGAGAGCAGCCCCTCAGTGTATGAGTGTATTTTGGAATGCCTGCTGGTAATTAGACTGATCATGTTAAGTGGGAGTGAGACAGAGTGCATGGCCAGATGAACTTCAACTGGATCTGAGCAGCTAGATGGATAACAACAACCTGTTTTTACAGTAGGCATTAAACTCCTTTACTGAGGCACAATCAAAAAGCACAGCCCAGATAAGCACTGAACAAATTAACACTGGAATAAAAGAAAACCCCATGAAAAAAATATTACCAGATATAAAACATATATATTCTAAGTAGTTTTTCATTTCCCATTTTTCACTCTATAAATACCAAATATTTGGTGTGACCTAAATATCTTGCAACAAAACCCCCAAAACGGATGCGTTGAGACAAACGTCCGTGAAAGCGTCAAGCCTCACCATGGTTACAGACACAGCGTCCAGTTGAGCGTGGGGCGTGGTGTATCATGGGAAAAAGTTGTTGGCAGCCCAGCCTTTGTAATAGAGACGCGCACTACGGCGAGACCTTTCTTCAAATATACGCTCAAAGGTAGCTTTCTGAACGTTCACAGTTCATTCAGAGTTAGCGAGAGGCACTGAACACATGTATGCACACAGTAGAGTTAACTCATGCTTAGCATTAAACGTTTGATGCACTTTAGATAATATCAAAGCTAAGTTAGCTAACCAGGGCTAGCTGTTAGTTACCGTTGAGTGCTAACATTAGCGTCACTTTGCTAACCGTGAAAACAAGCTGTTGACCTGACCATGAAACATCACTTAATCTCTTGTGTTTGTATGTTGTGTCTGACTGAGAAGTTGTAAAGGTTTGTTTGACATTAGTTAACGGACGAAACTCACACATAACTCATGGAAAACATTTTCATGTGTTGACGTTGTCGTCCTCGAAGCAGGCATCGACTAGTCATGTCTGGAGGGAGGATGCCAAACTGTCCTGCCTCTGCGTCTGAGGGCTTCAGCTCGACCCCTGTAAAAACTAGCCAGGGGCAAGACTTCCACGCATCCAAGAGCTTGGACGACGGGGTCCTGTCAGATGACGACGACACATTTTCTCTGCTTTCTCCCATTTATCATGACAGTTTTGACAGTGATGAAGACCTGGAGCCGAGCCCGGCTCAGCAGACTTCTCCCAGACAGAGTAACAGTTCCAGACTCAGCGTTTCACCTGTCAGGTACCACTGAATTTTTTAAGCTTAGGATTCTTTAAAAACATAGTCAAAGATGATGGAGTGCATGATTCAGACAGACAAAAAATAAGTATAGTGAGGAATATGTATAATGGAAGACGTGTTTTTGTTGTAGGTGTGAGCTACCAAGAACACCTTCAGAGAAGATGCTGAAGACAGCTGTGGAGCCTGCAGGCACACCTGCTCTCAGTGCATGGGAACTATGGCTGGTGAAGAAAGCCAGAGAAGACCGTCTCAAACTGGAAAAGAAAACAGAGGAGGCAAGCCATAGTTAATTATT
This sequence comes from Chaetodon trifasciatus, assembly GCA_037975065.1. Classification (NCBI taxonomy): domain Eukaryota; kingdom Metazoa; phylum Chordata; class Actinopteri; order Chaetodontiformes; family Chaetodontidae; genus Chaetodon; species Chaetodon trifasciatus. The sequence continues at coordinate 3,482,827 of JBBMOE010000002.1, read as the reverse complement.
ATTTTTATCACTCTATAACTACAAGAAAGAGGAAGAAAGGAAGAAAGCTAGTCATGGCTTTTACCCCTTACACTGAATTATTCTTAATCCCAAGATTGCTGTTTTATTATATCCTGTCTGAATCTCTGAGTAGAATATTTTCTATCCTTTGAATTAGGAGCGATTACTGAAGGAAGAAAAAGAATGTCAAGAAAGGGAGCAGCAACGGAAAAAGATGGTCATGGAAGAGAAGATCCAAGATTGGCTCAAAATGAAAAGAGAGCAGGTACAGCTGCTTTAAACTCAGTAAAACCAAATGCAATTTCTGTGAATTTTGTTTGGTTACAGTCATGTTCACTATCTAACACTGACACTTCTGTTATTTGCCTTTTTCATGGTAATCTTAGGAGAAGCACGAACAACTTGTAAAGCAGAGCAAAGAGGAGGAGGAGATACAAAGGCAGCTGGAAAAGCAGAGCGAGACTGAACAGAAAGCTCAGCAAAAATACCAAAACTGGCTGCAGAAGAAGAACCGAGAAAGAATAGAAATGGAAAAGAAGGAGAAAGTAATTTGGATCTTTTAAAGTTATTCTGCTTTTCATGAAAAGATTTTAAGTTAAATGTTATCATTGATGAGCAGGAACAGCCAAATCATGATAGATCCTTTTCTCTTTACAGGAGGAAGCTGCTCTGAAGGAGGAGCAGGAGAAAGAGCGCCGCAAGAGGGCAGAGGAGAAGTTTAAGGAATGGCTGGTAAAAGCCAAAGAAAAAAGCAGAGCCAGTCCCAAATCACCTCGCTACCCAACAAGTAAGGCATCGATCAATTATTCACTATGCTTTATTAGGATTCAAGCATCATACAAGCTGGCTATGATGAATTTTTTTAATAGTCTAAATAATGTCAAAAACATAAAAGTGACATGTATTTTTGGATTTGACTGTATCAACACCTAAATGGATATCCAGCATCACACATCTTTTATTAACGAGAAAGATTGGTCAAAAACATCAACCTACAAAAAGAAGGGTGGGGCTTAGCTGGAAAATGGCCATAGTCCATTTACAATCAGCCAAGTCATCATGTCTTGATACATATCTTGAGATAATGTTTGGGAACACCCTGCCAGAAATATCAAAAGCATGTAGCTCAAAACACAGTGGACAGTGGGTCACTAGTTTAGATGCCAGCTTGAATCTGGAAATTGCCATTTGCAGCTGTATATGTTTGTCTTTCCCTGTCGTTTTTGTATTAACCCACACCATATAATTAATAAAGCTGTTATGGTTTTTATAGTTCTGGGTTTTTATTCAGTTTGTCAATCAGGAACAGCAACAATACAGCTCTTTCTATGTGGGTGTCAGGCTGCATCAAACGTGATTGTAGCTTATTGGTCTCATGTCCCTTCCTGATGTTTGTAAGGACTGTTATTGTATTGGTTGGATTTCTTCCAGGTCCCTACGACAACTCCTACCCATCACCCAGCTTCTACAATCCCATCCCCTGGAAGCCGATCCACGTCTCTCCTCCAGAAACTTCACTGACCAAGAAGTCTGGCAAAAAATCTCAGAAACAACAAAAATACAAGCAAAGCCCCAGCACCGCTTTTACTCTGAGAAACTCTGCGAGTGCAGGACAGTGGCAGCAGAGGAGATGACACAGCAGACTGACATTTACAACTGTGGTACGGCAGCTTAGCTACAGCTCAAATATGATTTCACTACGACTCATCCACACCACCACAGCTCCTGAACTGAGACTCTGCTGAATCACACAAGTATTTCTGTTCTGTAATGTGGCTGTGGTACGAAGACTTGCTGCCATATCTATATTTTGGATTGTTATATTTCCTTGTACACTGGAGTGATTTTGTAATAGTGCACTAGCTGAAATTAGCTTATATGTAAAGATGTATGAATATTTTTGGGATATATGTTCGGGATTTTAAAATTTTTGTATGTATGTATTGTCTAGCACAGATGTTGACTAGACACTTAAAAGACTGGAGACTATTTTGCATCATCCTGTAAATTTAAAATACTCGCTTTTTGGATAAAAGAAGCATAATCAAAGTTCTTTTCCCCTCTTGTGTTTCTCTCATTTGTGCCAGCAGTAAGTGGTCAACAAAACCGTATTTCGTTGCATTTAATGAGGCACCAACCGCACACAACCACACAAAAGAATGAACGTGGTTGGTGGTCAGAGCCAAAGATAGACCCAGCTTGGTCAAGTGCCCCTCACACTCGCACATTGTTCTGTGTCGAGCTGTGCCTTGTTCTTCTGTGGGCTGAGATGACGACAGAAACAAGTGAGGGGGTGGAGAGAGAGAGAGAGAGAGAGAGACAGATTCAGAGCAGTATGTTCAGTCTATGTTAACATCTCACTGTGATACCCATGTATGCAGCCTGAGGTAAAATGATTTCAATTACACTTTACGTCTGATTAATCCATCTTTAGCTGCAGCCATTTCATTTCATTTGTTTGTTGTGTTTTGTCATTGCTTATTCTGCACTTAACCCCTTTCTGTTGTTGTCTGCTGTGGAATGTGTTAGTTGACAGTCGTCAGTGAGGGGGGCTAGTGATTTTAAAGGCACAAAAAAACATTCTGTGGTCCAAAGGACAGCTGTTAAGACAAAGACGTTAAGTGTTTACATTCTGTCAGGAGCTGTTAAAGCTGTTTGCTCAGGGCTGTTTGCACACTGAGCCTCATTGGCAAAACCTGTCTTCATAAAGACACAAAGTCAGCCTCCAGCACTTTGCCTCTCTGTGTACCTCCAACTTGGTAAAATGGTAAGTCCAGTTAACCAGTTAGTTATAAAACCAACTGGAGCTCAATATCTCTAAATCTATCTAACCCTATCACATCTACAATTAATGCCTGAACCAGTACTTCTGCATGAATGACGATTCATGTCATTAAGCTTTATTTCTGCCTCTTTCAGGTATTGCGTCCTGTTTCATAGGCTGAACAGAAAATCCATATCCCAAGATGCAGTGGTGCAGGTGGGCTGGCAGTTGGAGATCGCACCTACCGGGACAGGTAAGAGGCGTGTCTGTAAGTGTCCCAGAATGGAAGAGCAGGGGGAGAGGTGTAGAGGGCAGAACGAGAGACGGTCCAAAGGGCAGAACCACAGGCTACACTTACGTGAAAGAGTTCAAGAATGTGGCCGATTGTGTAGCATAGACATGGAAACAAGTGCAGGATGAAGAACTTTTGGATGCTGACTTTTACTTACCAGAACAAAGGAATTTAAATCTACTATGGGATGATTAAGTTTGGAGCTTTTTTTCTGTTTTGTTTGCTGAGTAGAGGTTAAAGGCCTGAAGAAATGAGCTGTTCGAATTAAAACTGGATTTAACAGTAAGATTATTCATCATTTTAAGTATTTTTTTTTATTTTTTATTTTTTATATATATCTCTTGACTGTCACAACTTTACCTCTGGGTAGCTGGTATAAACCAGATTTGCCCTTTTTTCTGACAAGGATGTGACCGCTGTTTCTGTAAATAGTCTCAGTTATTGACACAACTCGGATAGAACCAGTTCTGTTACACAGAGTGGCAGAGGTCTTGGATCTAGTGTTTCAGCCTCAGCGTGTTTCTTTGGGTACAGTATATGTTCCTTCCTTCACCATGCAGTCTGCAGGGCCGGAGATTGAGGACTCTTTCGACTTTCTTTTTAAAATCATCCTGGTCGGGGACTCTGATGTGGGAAAGACTTGTGTGGTCCAGAGCTTCAAGTCTGGCATATTCATGGAGAAGCAGCAAAACACCATCGGGGTTGACTTCACAGTTCGCACCCTGGACATCGACGGCAAGAAGGTGAAGGTAGGTGACGTGGACCTTTTCTTTTAAACTGTCTTTTCACTCATTTAGAATTTTTCTTCCTTTCTTCATTGCAGTTCAGTTTTCATGTAATGCACAGTCATTGCCACATATGTTAGGGGTCATTTCATTTCATTGTGGGTATATTTTCATGCTAACACGGACAGGTGACTGTGTATGTGTATTTACTCTTGTCTTTAAGTAAATAATCCTATGCTTGTTTCAGTTAATCAGTGTTTTTTTTCCCTTTAGAGAAAGAGGAGTGGCAAATGATGTCATCTGTGTGTTAGCTTTCTGGGTGTGTTACAAATCCAATTCCAAAAACGTTGGGACTGTGTAAAATCTAAATAAATTCAGAATGCTGTCATTTGCAAATCAACTGTGTTTGCTGACTACGACTTCACAAAGTTTTCCTGAGCTGATGTAATAATCTCCTTTATACACTCATGTGTTCACTCCATCCTCGCTTGTGAGTGACTGAGCCTTTCCAGAATGCCCCTTTCATACCCAATCATGATACTATCACCTGTTACCAATGAACGTGTTTACCTGTGGAATGTTCCAAACAGGTGTTTTTGGAGCATTCCACTACTTTCCCAGTCTTTAGTTGCTCCTGTCCCAACTTGTTTAAAATGTGTTGCTGCATCAAATTCAGAATAAGCAGATATTTACAAAAATTAATTAAGCTGATGAGGTCAAAACTGGATTTCCCACCATGTGTGAATAGCTTAAACAGCATGTTTTGTGGCTACTTCAGCCACATTTTGTAACCAGCGAAAGTCAAATTGGATTGATTTGTGTACTGTGTTTTTATTGCAGATGCAGGTGTGGGATACAGCAGGACAGGAGCGCTTCCGCACCATCACTCAGAGCTACTACCGCAGTGCCCACGGGGCCATGGTGGCCTATGACATCACACGCCGCGCCACATTCGAATCTGTTCCCCACTGGATCAGGGAGGTGGAGCAGTATGGAGCAGCCAGTGTGGTGCTGATCCTCATTGGTAAGCAGAGTGAAAACAAGTTGGTTTTCTGTTGGACAGTAGACCCAAAAACATACAAACAAACATACAGCATTCCTAGGCTGGAGTTGTAAGCATAAAAAACAAGCAAAGAACACAATACACCAATCGTTGCCAACCTTTGTCATTTATGAAAATACACTGAATATTTTGGGGTTTGTACAGTTGGTCAGAGAAAACCAGCAGTATGAATATTGGGCTCTGGTATTTTTTAGTTGCAGTGTTTTCTTTATTGTGCTTTTTGGGATTTGCTCCTTTGATAGTATGACCCGTCAGGTGCTCAGCGTTTTCTTTGCAGAGCAGCTTTCAGCTCTAAACTTCATAGCTATACAGACGTCTGCTCACCTTTAGCTTTCAACACTTTCTGTCCTGCTCATCTCTGCAGGTAATAAGTCAGACCTCCACGGTCAGAGGCAGGTGTTGTTCGAGGAAGCTTGCACTGTGGCAGAAAACAACAGTGTGCTGGCTGCTCTGGAAACCTCAGCCAAGGAAGCCCAGAACGTGGATGCAGCCTTCATCCTCATGGCCCGGGAGCTGCTGGCACGCAACGGCATGACCATCACGGACGAGGCCCTTCAAGACTCCCCTCAATTCATGCTGAGTAACAGCTCGCATCCAGTCCATGGCAGTGTGTCTTTAGATAAAAAGTGTGGGTGCTGAGCTGACTCAAGCGGGGACATGTTGATTTAAGACTTGTTTAAAAAATGGTGTTGACAGCCTGAAGTGTGTTTGAAACGTTTCTGTACCAGGGAAGCAAAGTTATTTACAGGGACTGTGTTTTAGGGAAGACTAAATAAGTTGCCTTGTGTGTGTGTGAATGTAAATTTTGTGTGTGTTTGACTTGTAATATTTACATATACAGTTAGAGTCAGTAACACAGGTTTTAAATGGCGGTTGCTTATCAAACATATTTTGTAATTTTCTTCTTAGAATTTTCTTCTGTACAATATACAGAATATTTTCACTTGACAAGCAACATCTGTGTCTTTATAGTATTTCTTTGATACAGTACGGCTTTTGCAGTACGTCACTAGAGTTCCACCTGCAATTTAAGTCACCTGCAAATCCTTGATTGTTACACCTATCAGTTACAAATATAACAAACCAGCACATGAAGTTTTCATTGGTGTTGCAATTGTAATTTCAATTTTTCTCCCACAAAAGTTCTAATGCAGACATTCACGTGAACCGCTCATAAGAATACGTTACCAAGAAAACATACTATTAAAGAGGGAAGATAACAGTTCTGAAAGCAAGCACACTAACTAGAAATGAATTTCCTACACAAAATGCAGTGTTAATGCTGTCAGCTAAAATGCAAAACATGCTGTAAATGCAGAAATGAAATGACATGAAATAAATTGCCTGAAAAACTGCAAGTTGAAATGCATCGCATGGCGCTGCTCAACACCAGAAATGTAAAACTGGCCGAACTGGAAGCTGAACTGCGTTACTTAAAGCAGCGAAGAGTTGAAATATGTTGCTGGAAAAGCTGGAAACGAAACTTGAATACTGTCAGAGCTGGAAGTTGAAATGAATTGTCTGAAAAAGCTGAAAAACAGTGTTGTATTAATATCATACAGATCAACTGAATTGCTGAACACTTTTTGAACAGAATAAAGAATTGTTTCGAAAAGCTGAGTTGCAAAACAAAGCAAGAGCAAGTTTAACGTTTGAATGGTTTCTGCACCTTTTATAATCCACTCCTTTTTGGATTTTTTGCCTATTTAGCACACCCAAATGGAAAAGCTTAGAACAGAACCATACAAATCACAGCATATCTTTTATGTGACCCTGGAAATCATCCTGGATATTTTTATGACTATAAAACCTCTTACCATCATAAAAAACATTCTTGATAATCATTTTTCTCCCATTCTGCATTCAGCTGTGTCAGCAATCTGTAAGGCAGGACCTCACACTGTAATGTATTGAAATAGCTTGGCTCCCATGCAGCCTAAATACCCATCCATACACAACTGGAAAGGCAAAATGACTGGCTTGTAGCCAATCACTGATTGGCTACAATCGTGAGTGATTGGCTTGTTGTTACACAATGACAACTTTATCTAACTTAATTTGAAAATCTGGCTTCCACCAGGGCACCCAGTGTGATGCTGACAGGAGCTCACACTGGGTGTTCTGGTTCTTTTGAAAATCCAGCCTTTTCTGTGGCCCCTAATAAACTTGTATTACCTGGGGGGGCTTTTATTTTGAAAATCCAGCCACGCCTGTGGTTGCCTGGCAAACTCTTGTTACCACCTGGAGGCTTTTATTTTGAAAATCTGGCAGAATCATACCAAATCAGCATGTACATTAAAAAAGGAAAGTAAAGGACAAGGATAACTAAGTGTGATCCCCATAGACTGTCGAAAACATGGACATAGTTTGCACGACATCACCCACTGGTTTCTGGACAGCCATTGTAAAGATGACAGCGGCTCTGTCCATCGTCATCTTGGCAGTGCCTGATTCCACCAAACTCCCATTTAATACAAAAATAAAAAGAGGTGGAGCATGGATGGAGCTGAGGCTGGCCGAATGAAACCTGGTTGCTGAACCTTAACTTAGACATAATTATGCATAACTTTAATCCTTATTAAAACTAGAAATATAAACATTGAATATAAGAATTCACCCTAATACTGTTTTCAAGAATGGGGAAATCAGGTAAAGAGACCAAAACCAGCTGTAAACATTTTTATTTCTGCTGCAAACTTTACAGTATTTTAATATGGAGGTCAATGGGAATTGATTCGCTCAAGAAGCAGCCTCAAGTGGCCATTTGCAGACCTGCAGTTTTTTGCACCTCCGCCTCAGCTTCATTTTTCATTTTTCAGGAGATTGCCACTTGGTGATCACACAATAAGTATAAGAACAATAAAGAGCAATGATCGCTGACAGTGACTGACTAGATAAGTCACAGCCATAAAGAATAAAGATAAAGATAAAGATAAAGATAAAGATAAAGATAAAGATAAAGATAAAGATAAAGAATAACAAGCAATTCTAAAAATAGTGTGAGAGCTGTGCCAGGTGCTGGGCACTCTTTAACCTGTACAATTTCAATACATATAAGCTCATTTCTACCCCACCTTTAGTGCTGCAGCAGACCAACAGCTGTCCTGGTCTCTTTCCTCTCTCACACACAGCTCCTATAGGCCGGGGGCAGATGTTTGATCACAGACACGCAGCTCCACTGGCTCAGATTACACAGACAAAGCAAACAGGAGGCAAGACAGAAATTCTCCAGAAATCAGATATGGTGAAAAACTCACTTGCTTAGAGGAACAATTGTGTGCTCATTAATCAAGTACTCAGGTCAAAGATGTCAAAGACTTGCCAAGGGTGAAAAGAAAAAATCTAAGAGCAAACCTTGCTGTTCAGCTCCTGAGAAACCTTTACGGACACAGGTGGATGAAAGTGAAATTGGTCTTCCTATAGGAGGGGGAAGGTGGAATCAATCATCCTGTCTGCTTCTTAAGTAAGTTTAATTAGTACCAGCTAAATTATTCAGCTGTTGAGAGGGAGAGACTGGCTCTGATCTGGGCACAGCAGTGTTGTGAAGTGCATGTTGACCATCATTGCCACTTGCCCTGTTTCAAACCTTCCACACTTGAAGAACATCATATTCAAGGTCAGGAGATATTGTTTGGTTTGACTCTGTTTAGTTTAGTTTGGTTTAAGGAACCCCTGACTAACTGACACATTTTATAGATATTTCATATTATATTCAGTGATGTCAAGAGTCATGGTTCAATGATTCCTTAGCCCCATTGGAAATGGCCTGATGATTTGCTTCAACGGGCGACCACTAGATGGCAGAATGACTCCTCCATTGTTCCATTAGCCAAATGCATGCTGGAGCAGACGGGTGGTGGTCAAGCTGGTTCAGAACTTACAAGCCGCATGATGATGAACCTGAGGCTCACCGTCTTACGGCTGGTTGCTAGCAGGCCGCAGTGCAGCCTGGAGGCTAGTAGGTGAAGTGAGGGCTAGAGGCTAGCAGGCGGGAGGCTGGAAGCTAGCAGGCTGGATGCAGACTGGAATCTAACAGACCAGAGGCTATTAGGTTGGATGCTTGTAGGCAAGAGTGACGGCTCCAGCATCTGCTCAGCTCTATGTTCATTCCTCTTGCTGTTCTTTGTTCTGCCCTTCCCCTCTTGGCTCCTTCTTTCCATCCATTTTTCCATCAATCCCTCCATCCTCCTACAGTGGTCCTGTTTGCATCAGGGCTTTGTGGCTGCATCCTCCCCTCATGATCTGTAAAGAATATCAGGACTCTGCTGCAGTCTGATCTGCTCTCATGTCACTTGATACTTTACCATCAGAACAGGACAGTGTTGAGGGATGAGGGGACAGTGTGTGTGTGTGTGTGTGTGTGTGTGTGTGTGTGTGTGTGTGTGTGTGTGTGTGTGTGTGTGTGTGATAACAGTCCTTTTTATGGCCTGACCAAACTCCAAAAATAGATCCTGACTTAAATTTCACCCATGCATCAATCTGAAATTGACATTTACCGATCCTCGCTGTTAATGATATATTCATAACAAATATAGTTATGTGTGAGGTCCCAGCACATATTTGAAACAGAAGAGAAAATGTATTTTCTATGTGTGTTCAGGTTTGATCTGATGGTCACTCTGTGTTCACCTGCACATCCTCCCATACATTCCTCTCCTCTTCTATCATAAGCTCCTAATGCGCTAGAGTGGAGGTGGCCTTCTTGCGAAAGACCTGCTTATGGTGACTAAACTCTGCATGACAAGAATAAAAAAGAGCAACTTTCTATGTGAAAGACAGAAAAAGTGAATTCTAATTCTAGTTTATTACAGCTTGTGTCTTATTTTTTTAAATTTGGTCATCATTCCTGTTGATAGAAATAACAGGTCATGGGCAGTCAGACAATCAGACAGATTGTCACCAAGTCATCAATTTAGTCAAACACATTTGAAACAGAAAACACAGATGAACTGTGTGTTGTGAACATCCATCACAGTTTACAGACCAACTTCATGCTTCACCTGTGACTCGCTGTGTATACTTCAGGGCTTTTGCATGATGGGCATGAGTGTTGAAGGTAACAGTCATGACAGCTACTCATGTTTAATATTATACTCACTGAAACTTCTGTTCCTGCCCTCTGTATACTTTTATCTTGATGTTAAGAAACTTAACTTTAAACTGAACTTCATAGACAATCGTCAAGAACCTCTAACATAGTGTGATATAGATAAGAGTCACAGTGACAGATGAAAAAAACAGACAAAACTACCACAGAGATAAGAAGGTGCAGTGAAAAGGGAGAGAGAGAGAGAGAGAGAGAGAGAGAGAGATGTGCAGAGCTGTTGTGGTGAGAGGAGGGGAAATGGCTCTTAATGGTTGTCTGATCGATCAGAGGAGCAGCTGTTCCTATCCTGGAAAGAGAGAGAGATAGAGAGAGGGGAGGACACCAAGGACATTCACTGGAGTTCTCTGAGAGAGAAGCATGCTTCTTCTTTACTGTTTTGAGACCAGCGACATAAAGAGAGAAAGAGCTCTTTTATCTATCAACGGACTGTTACAGACAATTATTGCTTTTTTCCACCCTAGCAGAAAGCATTAGATCTTCTGGAAAAGACACAGGAGTAAATCCTTTGTACCACCTCTTTGGTAGTGTTCCACTGCTCCAGTCGACCCAAGATCACTTCTTTGGTAAACTCTGGACCACCTATTCAGTACACAGAAGACCACGTCTTTGGTGAACCCTGCTTTAGAGCGCTGCTTTAATAGACACATCACTTCTTCAGTAGACCCAAGAACAACTCTTCAGACAGGAACGCTGCTCAGTCAGACTCAGTATCACTTCTTTACGAGTTCCAGGACCACCTCTTCAATACACCCGCGTCTGTTCCTTCAGAAGGCCCAATGCCACCTCTCCATCATGCACAGGAATGCTCCATCAGACCTGCTCCATTGACCTAGGCTCACTCCTTTAGTTGACCCAGGATCACCTCCTCAGTAGACCCAGGACTGTTGTACCAGTGGACCCAGGACCACCTCTTTAATAGACCCAGGACGTTTACACCAGCAGACCCAAGACCACCTTTTCAATTGACGGTGAAGTTCTCCTCCATCACACCCAGGATCACTTCTTGAGTAGACCCTGGACCACCTCTTCAAAGGGCTATTGCTCCATTAGACCTAGGACCACCTCTACATTAGACCCAGGAATGTTACTTCAGTAGACCTTGGGTTACCTCTTCATTAGAACTGGGTCTTTGATCACCTCTTCAATTGTCCTGGTCTCACTGCTCCAGTAGACCCTGCACCACCTTTTCAGTTGTCACAGGTGTCACTGCCCTAGCAGATGCAGGACCACATTTTAGTAATACCAAGGATTGCTTCTTCCACTTGAATCAGGACCATTTCCTCAGTAGATTCCAGACTGGTATTACATCAACCTAAGTCCACTAGATTAGTAGACCTGGGGCCATCTCCTCAGTAGACCCACAAATGCTGCTCTAGTAAACCAGCAGTAGCTGCAATTTTGCCTTCAGTTCATCCAATACCCAACACGAGTGGAACCAGGTACACGGAAGAACAAAGACAAGTTCTGGAGAGGCTCAGAAGATTTAGGAATGGCAGAGCTCTAAAACTGGCACCAGTTAAATTACTACATACAGGACACATAGAGACCTCCAGATTTAGCTCTATCCAGAGAGGCTGCTGAGCCCCTCTTCCCTGCCCATTCCATGCTGCTGTTCCTGGTGATGGACCCTGCTGAGGATGGGGAGAAGTTGGAGGACCAGTGGGAGAAATGGTATGCAGATTCTTCATGTTACTCATTTGATCACATGATTCCTTTTTATCCTGATTATCCCAGTGCTGTTTCAGAAATTTTTCTTCTGTGCCAGATTTGAAGACCTTGGATATGATCAGAAAATAGTTGCTACTGGCCTATTGTTAAACGTCTGGCTCATATTCACTGAGTTTAAAATTGGCTGATTGGATAAATTCAAAAAAGGAAAAAAAAAACATGGGAAAGTTTTTCTTTCACAAACTGTAAATTGATAATGTGGCAGGTCACAGGTAGAAAATTTAACTTTCTCACATCAAAGTACAACCATTTTTTCTGAGCCAATATTGTTAAAATTAGAAGCAGATTGCATTATTTGCTGAAGGGGAGAGAGGCTTTACTCTCAAGCCATTAGAGATATTTCAATAGTGTACTGTCATTGACTGTGCCTTTTCAGGATTTTTGTGTTGAATTGTGTTGGAAACGGTTCCACTAACCGCATGATGCACAAGAGAAACCACATGCTGAGATAATGACCTAGTGTCAATTGCATATTTCTTCTGCTACTCAGGTTGACCAGCGACTTCAGTTTGAATGAATTTGAAGACGAAGACCTGTCTGAACTTACTGAGATCACAGATCAATACCATGATCAGGTAGGAGAGATGCATTCTTAAGTAACCTTTATATCTGACTAGCTAGAGGATCTTTGTCTCCAGTGCATATATAGCTCTGTGCTGTGCACAACACATCACAAATAAGTATCACCCAAAATTAATCCTGACTCATCAGTCTGTGGTCCTCACATTCTAACAGAATCAACAGGGTAACACTTTAGCAAATATTTGATCAGTTCTCTAATATGATCCACAGCATAAAGGACACCGAGAGCCAGGAGAAAATGAGAGACTTTCTCATGTGGCAGTCAAACAGTTCACTAGTTACATAGTGGTGCTAACTAGATAAGTTATCTAACCCAGCATCACAATCAGCTGGTCAGGGTGTATTAGTATTTGTGTTTTATTATGTATTTCTAACAATGTGATATCACAGCAATCACAGATATCAAGTTGTCTTAATGTGGCAATTCAAAAGCTGCACTGATGTATTTTTCATCCATAACACAGACTGCACAGTAGAAACTCATTTGGTTTTGGTTACACTAATACACACACACACACACACACACACACACACACACCAGTTTTCCATTTGGTTTAGTAATTGTTTGTGAAGAATGTAAATGACATTATTAACTTAATCGTCTGCATCATCGCACTGATAACTAAGCATCAGAGCTCTTTAATTTTTTCACCATTGAAACAGCCACCATGGCACACAGTACACTAGTCAGCAAGTTTTGATGTTTGGCTGCTCTCTACTGGTCCCAAGTTGATTAATGCAGCTTTAAAATTGTGTGCTAAAGCTTTAGCTGGACTAGATTGTCGATTAACTAGCTGATATGTTTGCTGGCTGTTCTGAATGACTGACTCACTGATTGACTGATTTGTTAGCTGCTAGCTGACTGAATGACTGGTTTGTTGGTTCACTGGTTGAAGGATTGACTGTTTTATTGGATAACTGTTTTGCTGAATGGCTAGTACACTGACTGACTGGTATGTAAGCAGGGGTGGGGCTTGCGGACAGGCAAGCCAGGCAGTTGCTTGGAGCCCCTGGCCACTAGGGGGGCCCCAGCCACTTAATTACAACAATGATTATTGGTAGGCCTGGGCTTTCAGGGACCTCAGTTGGTCCCTGGACCTCACTTTGAGAACCACTTATCTATTTTTTCAGTGTTCATCTCAAATGTCCCAGAAATTCTGCATTTATGTGTGCAAAACACAAATTTTTGTGGTGTGCACGGGTGGGGTGGGGGCCCCAAGAGACCCTAGCAACGCCACTGTATGTAAGATAATATAACTGGCTGATGGACGAAGTGACTGACTGGTCCTGGTTGGCTGCTGACTGAAAGAGTGACTGATTGCCTTGCTGGCTGGCTGAATGACTGGAAAGCTAATGTACCTGGTTGATGGACTGACTGACCAGCTTCTGGATTGCTGGGTGACCTTGTAACTGACTAGTTTACTGGCTGACTGGCTGGCAGACTGATGGATGGGGTTTGATGGCTGGTAGACTGAATGACTGGAATGTTGACTAAAATAACTAGCTCACAGATTAACTGACTGTTTCCTGGTTCCCTGTGTGCTCTTTTGCCTGACTGGCTTGCTGGCTGGCCTACTGACTGATGGGGTTTGTGGACTGACTGAATGACTGCTTGTTTGATTTGTTTACTGACTCGTCTGTCGCCTTTGTCTCTCTGTGGGATCTACTGTTTAATCTTATTTGACTGGGTTGTACACACACACACACACACACACACACACACACACACACAACACAGGCACACTCAGTGTTTATTAGCCTTAACTCACAGTAAATGCCACAGGCAGATGAGCTGATGATGTCATGCCTTGCTCTGATTGGTTGGCTCTGGCTTCCTCCTCCCCCTCTCTCCCTCTCTCCCTCTCTCCCTCTCTGCATCTCTTTTCCTCCCCTCCCTGCCTTCTTTGCTCTGTCAATCCTCGTTCACCCCATCTCTACTCAACACCACCCGCCTCTCTTGCTCTCTCTCTTCCTTCCTCCCTCTGACTCTCTATCTCTCCTCTCCGTTCCACTCTGCTCCTGCCAGGAAGATGATGGTGATGATGACGATGTGACACTGTGGCCAGCCAATGATCATGAAAGGAGTGAGTGGAAGGGGTGGGTCCACAGGCAGAGCTTGGAGCTGATTGATGCTAAGAAGACCGAGGAGGAAGAAGGGGTAGAGAGGGAGGTAGTGGAGGGTGGGGGAGGCCTTGTCCGAGCTGAAGAGCTCCTGCACTGGCTTAATAAAGGAGGAAAAGAGGAGGAGGAAGAGGAGGAGGGAGGGAGGAAGCTGTCACCTGTCAGAGGGGGATCAACCTGTGCTGCCATGGACAAATATCGACCAAAGAGACCAACCACCCTGGCTCTGTTCCCACAGCTGCCACAAGCCGGCACCCAGGTAGGGATGCTGGGAGGCTCCCCTGTTTTTAAAATGAGCTGAGAAAATGGGTTACAGTCTGGATGAGTGTGTGTACGATCATGGGTGGGTCCTGTATTTCAGATGAGGCAGCAGTAACATCAAGCTGAATAACTGGGTTACTGTGTGTATGTGTGTGTGAGTGTGTGTGTGTATTTCCTGGGAGGATCCTGTGTTCAGAATGAGACAGCATTGGTTAGCTGTTTATCTGTGTTTATGTGTGCTGTTAGGTGTGTGTGTGTGTGTGTGTGTGTGTGTGTGTGTGTGTGTGTGTGTGTGCGTGCAAGTGTGTGTGTGTGCGCTGGCAGTGGGTCAATTCTGAAAATGGTCCAGCAGTAGCTTCATGTTGCTGTGCTTCATTAAATAGGTATTGGTAGCAAGATTCTTGGCAAATAGGTATGCACAATGTATATCATATATTGGTTTGGGTTGGTATATTTATAGGTCAGTCCTCTGGCTGACTTATTTTTTCCAGCAGACCCACAGTGGGAGAGCAGCTAGGGTTTCAGTGACTTGCTCAAGGACACTTTAACAGGACACACTGGCTATTATGGGGATTGATCCTGATCGTGATGTTAAAACACGAGTCACTGGGCTGTTCTGCCACGTCATGAAATATACATATTTAAAATGGGTCAGCTGTTGCAATATCGAAGAGGAAGAGAACAGAAGAAGAGGATGGTACAATACCAAGTCAACAGAGGGACATTTCTCTAAAAACAAGACTGGATGCTCGTGAGGAGGCTAGCCCTGGCTCCTCCAGCAGCGTTCCGTCACGAGTACTCTCTGGAGGCAGCCAGTAGTAGCAGTAGTACTTTCCTGGTGTATCCCTGTAAATGAGTTGCATCCTGTTTACTGTGTCAGTGCTGATCAGAGTGGAGTCCTTTTAACCTAACCTGGGTTTCCCTTCAGCATCAACATCCAAATCATTCAACACAGAGAGGAGATCCTTTTGATTTCCACTGAAACATCATTTGAAATCACTGTTTTTGTGACTGCTTTTGTCTATTAAGGCCGAAATAAAAATACTACAGTAGAAATATAGTATAGATGATTGAATGTGTCATATATTATTAAGCAAACAAGATGGTAGGCTAGTGTTGGGCTTCAAATCAGCGTCAAATCCAGTGTCAAATCTGGCTACGGTTAACTTTCATTAACCTTTTGTTGGCTGAGGAGGCAGAAACCTAATTAATGTTCATAATATGCAGCTACAACCTGAAAATGAGGTGAGCAGCAGAGGATAAATGATGAAATGTTAATTAACAGAATAGTATCTGACACACTGAAATAACAGGTGCAGCCCCCTGACTGGCACGGTTTATTTTCACAAACTACCCAGTTACACATTATCATTTTAGCCATTACAGAAAAAAGTGTTAATTATTTATAGCTGATACAATCTGCCACTGGTGATTTTCATTTTCTCTTGGTCACAGGTAAAGGTTTGATGAGTCCAGGAAAAGCAGAGAACTGTATCTCTATAGGAAACTGGTTATCAGAAGGCAGGTGTTAACCCTTCTCTCTGCCAGTGTTAACCAGAAATCACAATTATCGCAATTTTAATTAACTTCACAAACTTTGCAAGAAACTCGGAGTTGCACTATGCTGCTGTCTAGGTGGAACTTCACCCCTGTGAGAGTTTATTGCAGCTCTGTAAGTCTGGATTAATTTTACATTTAAAGAAACTTGGGTCTGTCAGGGGATTAGGCTTTTCTTGACACAGGGTTTTTAGAGACGCAAACTAGAGAACTAACGCATTTCTGTTTAGCTAATATTTTGTTAGCTTCTTTTGTTTTGCTTATTATCTTATCTGTGGTTCGGTATTTTGAAGCTCTGGGCTAGCTTGTAGCTTTCATTGAGGATTTCTTTCATCTGTATTACTGAAATATTGAGAAGTGTTCTTGGGGTTTATTATCTGTTCTAAGATAAATGGAATCAACAAGAACACTCACTATTATTGATGATTTTAACAAAGTTAAAGACGGGGTGAACCATTGTGGGGAAAGATTATTGGTATCGTCATCACTCCTTCACAATGCGGTTACATGTTAGCCTGGATTTAGTTTCCTGTTTGCTCCCCACCATCTCCTCCCTACTTCCTCTTGTCCTCAGCGTGAGCACGAACCCCACCTGTTGCTGATTGTTGGAACAGTTTTGTGAAGCTTGATCAGCGCCACTTTGTTTGTTTCCCCTCTACAGAACCAGAGTTTTGTACAAATGTCAAATTCAGTGAATACGAACAATGTTTACCTGTGAAACACCCATGCTGTTTGGCCCTTCACTGCCTGGTAATTTTACAGCCTAGTCTGAACTGGTTGTGGGCACTCAGATGACCTCCGCTACACTGATGACCTTAGTCCACGAAGATCTTGATCTTGAAGGAAATGCTGTTCATTAAAGGCCACCACCGAAATACATATTAAACGATGTAGATATATAGAGTGAAATGCTCTACATGCTGTTGAACAAGGTTTATACTGCATTGCCTGGAATGAAAGCGAATCACTTGACAACATATTGCATGCTAACATGTTAATATGTGTATCGACTGGCAAGAATTTTAGTGCTATGCTACTGGAGAACAAGATGTGAAGTTATGGAGTAAGTTTGAAATCTTATAAAGAACCTTTTCTTTTAACAACTGGCGTAATGAATGTTTTTTCAATTCTTGTTAATGCCTTCAAACACAGGTCAAATTTGACAAACGAACACTAAGGTTCAGACACTATAGGAGGGTTAAGTACCCCAAAATCATTGCAGAAGTCATCAATCCATCTTCCCTGAAAATCATTGCTCAGTTTTATGGTCATACTGTAGCCTAATACATAGTTACAGTACAGGTACTCAGAAGTTAAATAATAACCACAGTGTAAATTCTCTCCACGTTCCTCCAGAATGTCCAGGTTATTGCTCAGTAGGTCATACATACCCTGTCACAATAGAATAACTGAAAATATAGCTCAATCATGTCTACATCACAGTGTGAAATGCAATTAATTCTCTGTGAAGGGGAAATCTGTGGTGATTCAGCTGCTCCTCACAGGTTAACTGAACTGTGAAGATCTTCTATGTAAGTTATCAGTAATGATCTGACTGTAACATATCATTCAACAGCCAATGAGCCGCTGTAACCTGAGTAGGAAGATAATGTGCTGACAGGCAGATATAGAAGGTTATCGTGTCTTCAGTTCAGTCCTTCCATAAGATGCATGCTGTGAATGCCTGCTGGCTTTAATACAGCAGCAGACCCAGGACCTGGTGTCAGTGGATTAAAGGCACAAACACAGTCACTGTAGGCATTTACCATTATTCTGCTTCAAGAGTGTGTCACTTAATCAGGAGTGACAGATTGGCTTGACCTGAAATAAGTTTTGTGTTCACAGGGTCTAAAATGAATACTTCAGTTTTGAACTTTAAACTTATTTTTTGTGTCACATTTGTGTCCCTCCTACAGGAGTCAGAAATGGCTCCTGTAGGAGGGACCAAAGCAAGATAAATACCTGGACTCTGTAGCTGAAGTGACAGTAATGGAGGACAGATGCAGTATAACGAACTTCTTCACACTGTGGTAAATATATGGAGAAGATAACGTTGTCACAGCTTGAATAACAAAACTCCCTCTGAGCAACATATGTTCTACCTAATAATAGTAATATAATTTTACTGTTGGCAGGATGAGAAAGAGACACCAGGATGGTCTTACAGCATACAGCAATAACATTCTGCTGTATGGTGATTAGCAATGTGACTGGCTGCTGTAAACTGTGTCCTGCTTGCCGGCTGGACTCACCACAGGAGCTGGATTAGCCTGACAACACTCACTGTCAATTAACATGTGTGACTGTAAGCCCTGACTCTTGTGTACATGTGTGTGTACGTGTGCCACGTGTGTAATCAGCAACTCTACGCAGAAAACTAGTAGGCTAATTGAGAATGCTGAAATTAGGGTGTGTAAGGAAAGTGGTGTCAAGGTTTTATGCATGTTGCTGTTTGTGCTGATTTGATGTTAGTTATGAAGGTATGAAGATGTAAACAAATAGTCCCACTAGAAAGCAGAATACTGTTAAAATCTACACGGGACATTACAGAAACAAAATAGTATTCTGCTAAGCGCAAATATACTTGTGTTTTTATGAATTTGTTCAGTGTTATTTGTAGAGGGAAGCCTTGCAGGAAAAGTCTTTGTTATCTTCCATTTGTAATGTTAATGTTAATGAAAGATCATTTGATAATGCCCTTTGAAGGTAAGTGATGGGGAACAGTGTCTATGGTCCATGGTCTGTGTAAAAAGAGCTAATATCAGGTTTCAGCTGTCTGAAACACACAAGTCAAGTGAATATCTTCTAAAGTAACATAATTTTTAGTCAAAAATTCCCTCTTTCTGTTTCCCTGGAGGTGCAGTAAAGGAACAAAACAAAAAATTCTGTACTAAAAAGGCTGTAACCTCAGAGGAAGAGACATTTTTTGCATGGACCAAGAGCTGAATTTTGTCCCCTGTCACCTCCATTGAGAATTCATTCGGAAGGGATCTCATAATAAGTTAAACATTTCTAAAGCATGCAGCAGCATTGCATATTGTTAGCTACATTTCAGGCATTCATTAGTTTCTATTATTTTCAGTACACAATGAAAATTGGCTTACAGCTACTTAAGTGAGCTAGAATACAAGACACCCGTCTTTATTCCCGTTAAAATTGTCTTATGTGGGAAAGCAGCTGTATTCAGACCCATCTGAACAATGTTGCATTTACATACTGATGTCTGAGCTATGAACTGTGCTGACTTTATTATGGCAAATTCAAACTGTGTGGACACACGACAAGCAGACATGGACATAATGAAAAGAAGAATATGAATTTGACAGAAGCATGAATGTGCAGTTTGGTGTGATGCTTTTTGACATATGCCCTTTCCCTTATTCCTGCAATGTGCATGGGGGTTTGACAGCTAAAGAGGAGGGTGCTACAGCTAATGGAGCACACAGCTGAGGCAGGGAAAGGAACCACTTTGAAATAACTAATCTAATGATGAATAAAACAGTTCTTGGTGGCCTCTGAGTGACTGGCGGCCTCCTTATTGTTTACTGCTGTTACCAGAGCAAGCCAGGAGGTAGTTGATTCAGCATCACAGGCAGCCACATTGATCTGTTATGTCTGCCTGAAAGTCATTTTAACTTCACTTTGAATGGGAGGCGTCTGGTGTCTCGACAGGGCTAATGACAGATATCCATGTGCCCAGAGTTAAACCTGTTCGGATTTGTCTCCAACCTGCCAGCCAATAAGAATTCCTCAGCTTGTTTTGGTAAAATGCTGACGTCATGTAGCCCTGTGAGGGGGCTGTTAGTGCAGTGGACACTGTACTGTAGTGGTTCCCAACCTGTACCCCCGACAGCCCTGTCAGATTAATTCAACCTCCACCCATCATGTTTCAAATGTACTGATTTGAATTGATTATAAACTGCATCTAATTTCACCATTTATTATTTAACAATTTGCTTTAGTTTGTATTCATGGAGTGGCAGAAGATGTTTAAACCATCTATCCGTTACTTTTAGCTGACTACTTTTACCATTTAGAATCAGAAGCAGGTCTATTGCCACATAGTTTTCACAAACAGGGAATTTTCCTTTGAAAACTGGACCAGATTTAGTGGACTGAACAACCTAACCCGCAGGCTAACAGTGCCTTCCCTTGAGGCATGCTGTTAGGGTGCCTTAAAAAAATAATGTTCCTTTTTCTGACAAGTCAAGCTACGCATTAACCTTTAACGTGACAGAACATGAAGTACAGCACAGAATACAGCAGAATCTTTATGGCTTTAACAGTTTCATTTGTCTCTCTTTGTTTATGTCGTCCTCTGGCTCTCTGTGTCTCTTTTCCTCCACCTCTCTCCACCCTGGAACAGGCTCTCTCTATCTCTTTCTTCTTATCATCATGTCTTATTATCTTCTCTCTCTTTCCGTCTAAGTTTAATTAAATTGAGTGGCTGCCTCATTGGCCTGACATGATGATTGCTTAAGGTGCAAAAGCACAAAGTGATAAAATGAACTTCAACCAGTAAAATGTCAAATGTCAAATGAACAGATTACCCACCCACAGCATGACTGTTCAAGCTGTCAACATGTTCACAGCTGAGTTTACACACTAGACTCGCCAGTTCAGAGGCAACTAACACACTGTGATGTGTGGTATGACTCATGATTGACAGACTGGACTGTCACATGTTAAAGCTGCACTGATTCTGCAGGTTTATGGTTGTGTATGGAAGCTGTGCTTGCACTTACTTTTTTAACGGTATCTTGAAATCATGACTCACTTGTTTCATTATCTCAAGATAACAAAACTTGTTTTTCCCAGACAATGTGATATATATATATAAAAAGATGCAAGCATGGCCTGCCTTTATGAAATCATCTTTTTCTCAAATACATCACATCTTTACCAAAAGCAGCTCAAATTTAAAAGCAGATTCATCAGTTTGATTTGAATAAAACTTGACAACTCTGTTTTTATCCTTTGTTGTGTGAGTTTCATTCCTATGGAGGACCACAGGAGTCATTATTAGACACCATTATATGACTTTATATCTAATCTGGATAATAAAAACAGAAATTAAAACACATGACAATTACAGTTACGAATCAATACATTTATCCATCCATAAACTGATTTAATTATTTGGTCTGTCATTAACTGATAGTTAATTGATTATAAAAATAATTTATAACTAAAAATATTATTCAATGAAAAAATAGATTAGATTAATTTATTCCTAAATACTTAATGGAAATGAGTTCTAAACTAAACTTATATATCCATTAATATAATGTTTCATATCCATGAGGACCACTGCAGCAGCGAGGTCCTTATCATAACATAAGATGTCTTTCTTTTGGTAGTGAACTTTCAGCTCTTGCCTTTTAGTGTCCTTTGAAATGTATAATCAATATGTGCAGGTTTGGCTGTTCTGACTTACTGTTCTTCCAGGCCTGACTGTGTTTGCTGGGAAGCAGTTGTTCTGGAAAGGTCACGATCTGGTCTTTTTCACATTCACAGTCAATTAGTTTAACTGAACTGTTGTTGTTTCCAATTTAACATGATCTGATGAATTGTGTTAATTTAATGACCTTGTAGGAAAACTTTGTTTGCCAAATTGAATAAAAGCTTCTTAAAAATCTGCAGAGTAAGAAATTGTCGTAGTTAAAGGACAAAGCAGATTGTGTCTTCTTACATGTCCACATTTGTGTGACAAACACTTCAAACTTTGATAGCAGTGCAGCGAGATGAACTGGAAGAGTAACCTGTGTCCTATATGTCTCACGTTGACCCAACCATCCACCACGACCTCCTCCCTAACGTGTGGTAGATAATAAAAATACTGTCAGCAAAACTTTCTGTTATTTTGGGGGTCAAATCTGTTGCCATGGAGTCAGATAATGAGATCAATATTACTCTCATGTTTGTTCGCTAAATTTGAAGCTGCTAAACCAGCAGCCGGTTAGCTTAGCATAGCATAAAGACTGGGAACGGAGAAACAGCTAGCCTGTAGTCCAAAGGTAACAAAATTTGATTGGATTATATTGACAGATGTCTCCAATTAATTCTGTCCACCTAAATTACGTACATAAGGGGATGCCCCTCCGTGTAATCCAGTACAACACTAACTCTGAAAGGAGCACAGAATTGAATCACCACCTCTCTGAAACAGAAAATTAATACCTAACAGAGGTCCACCAAAGAGGATGCTTTGCCCTGCTCGAACTGACAAGATAACTGACAAGATGCTAATGTTAGCTGGGGATGAAAACGTGTTTTTACTGGCCAAAAGATTTGGAAATTAGTTAAACAGGTAAATTAACCATCAGGGTAATCTTTTCCCTCAAACTCCCTCGCCTATTTTCTTACAGTGTCACAGTCTGGGCATCAGACAGACATGGTAGATGGCACTGAGACTGTTCATAGCAAAACTGACTCCATTAGATTTCTGTGTGCACACTGAATTCCCCACACACTGTTGCTGCAACATCAGGCTGAAGGAAGATGTCATCAGAGAGAGGGATGTGCTTCACACAGAGAGAGACACTTTGATTCTCTCTCTCTCTCTCTCTCTCTCACACACACACACACACACACACACACACACACACACACACACACACACACACTCACTGAGTAGCCATAGTAACAGAATGGGGTGTGAAACAGGGAAAGGAGATGCATGATGGGATGTCGGTGAGTCAGCGCTCTGCATGGTTGATGCTGGACTGTCACACACTGCCTGGCCGATGCTCCTTCCTCTTCCTGGCAATGACGCCATCAAAGAGAGAGAGAGAGAGAGAGGGAGAGGGCGAGAGAGAGACAGAGGGTGAGGGAGAGATAGAGAGAGAGGAGAGGGAGGAGGGGGATATTTAGGGGTAGATCAATTAAACAGGTGTAAATATTAATATCTACTCTAATGTTTGTTAGATTTCATTTTGCTTTATTTCAGCTTATTGTCTTGTGAGTTTCCTTTGTGTGTGTGTGTGTGTGTGTGTGTGTGTGTGTGTGTGTGTGAGCTAACCCACATGTTTGTTTTTGCTCTTACACCGCTGCTCTGTCTCATCATCTCTATCAGGATTCCATCAACAACAACTCTTTAGGAAAGAAGGACAGCTGGAAGGACTCCCGCTCCTCCTCCCCACACATTACAGGTATGGACGGTGTGGATGGTTCAACAATAAAACATAAAGAAATACACACTTGGTTTGAAATAACCCTGAAAAAAACCATTTTCTTTATTTCCACAGATTTTACATTTACTTCCCCAAATCTGAGAAACTAAAATCCTGACGATGCCACCATGAGTGTTTTCTCTTTGGCTTTGAGCCTACAAAATTCTAATAAAAAGCCTGTGTTACAAACAGGAGCATGGAGCTGTAGGCTGACTTGCATTATGGGAAATCTAAGATCTGCAACAGGGAATAAAAACATCCTTGTATTCAGGACTTCATAAAGGGCTGATCATTACATTACATTGAATGCATGTTTTGGAGTGAAGTGTGCATGTTGGGTGGAGGTGGGGATGCAGTACAAGGATAACAACAGATGCTGCAGAATGAAGTGAAAATGTTCTTGAAATATGTTAAATAAATCATGTGTGCGTTTTTCCTGTGTTGCTGTAACTCAGAACAAACTACTTACTGTTGGCTACTTTGATAATCCCTCTTTATACGTCATTCATAATCTGATACTTTTGTTTGTTTTGTGTGTGCGTGTTAAGGGGATCTAACACCGCCAGCTATTCAACCAAAAGCGGAGGACAAAGTCCGGCACAACACGCGTCGCCCGGCCCCAAAACCTCCCACTGCCAATGGATCCCACAGTAGAGCAAACACTCAGCCTGCTGCCACCACCGCAGACACACGCGCTCGACCACGGGAGAGACAGGCGTCCGGGGCGACGCACACACTGTCGTCCAGCACGCCGAGGAGTCAAAAGAGAGGTGGAGGAGGAGCAGGAAGAGGGGGTGGAAGAGGAGTGACAACGATGAGAGAGAGGAGCCTGGGGGACATCAGAGGAAAGGATGGAGTGACAGCAGGGAAAGAAGATAGAAGAGGAGGAAGACTATGTGAGGAGTCCAAGGGGAAAGAGAGAGAGAGGAATGGACATCAGAGGCCAAGAGAGGCAAATGGACTGAAAAGCCGGGGGGCTGATGGGAAAGGAAAAGTAGGTGCTAAAGGGGGTAACAGAGGAGGGGGGATCAAGCCAAATAACATACTGTCTAACCAGGAAGCTTATCTACCATCCATGGTGGTCCCACGTACGCCAGTAGCTCCGAGAAACCAGAACAAGCCCCAAGACCAAGGTAATAAACCCACCTTTAGAGCACAGAGTGGTGGTTAGTGTACCTTTTATTTTTGCCAAAGGCCTGATTTTATTTTGTAAAAGCAGGGTTGAGGGGAACTGGAGACTTCGTGATAATTCTCTCTGGATTTGCCACTTTGTCATTTGATTCACTGTTAATATAAAATGATGTTTATTAGTGGAGCTCAAAATCAGATTATCCAACCACAGTCTGTGACCTCTGGCCTGTTGTGTGGTACCATGAAATTTCTGTCAATAGTCCCATTTTTCTCTTCTCTCTATATGCTCGTGCTATAAAATGACTTTTCCAGGGAGGTTACATCTAATCATATCTGTTAAGAGATTTAAGGTATCTAACATACTGTGAAGTGGTTCACAAATACCTCTGTCCACAGTTCACAAGCAGTTTGTAATCTGTTACTCAGTTTCTCCTGATATCTACTCCATATGTTCTGTTCTTAGGCCAAAACCATGACAGGACCCAGGACAACCCCCCAGCCCTGTCCAGGTCCAGCAGCGAGGGAGGATCAAACAGAATGTCTCTCAGCTCAGACACAGAGGGCCCCCCACCAGGGCCCCTGCATCCCTCTCTATCCCGTCGAATCAACCCTGACATCAGAGAAGAAGAGGCAGAGGCAGATCCGACTCCCTGCATGAACATCCTGAATGGTCCAACCCACTGCCTTGCAGATAATGAAAAGACAGAGATGGACTATCCCAAGTCAAAGGTGAATGCAGGAGGAGGAAAAGGTGACAAGAACACCGAGGTGGAAAGCACCAACTCTGTCACTCAGGGAGATCGTGCGGCTGCTCAAACTGTACCAAAGAGTGAAGCTACAGCAGGGTTAAATTACGACTCTGTTAAATACACTCTGGTGGTTGATGAACACGCTCAATTGGAGCTGGTCAGCCTCAAGGACTGCTTGCACGGTTACAACGAGCACAATGATGACAGCGATGCAGAGACGGTCTATCAGTCAGCCAATGAGGAGGAAGACCCAGAGTATGAGGAGGAGAGGAAAAGGAGAGGAGAGACAAGTGAGCAGGGTAATGAAACTGATTCATTTTTAACATGGTTGAATGCGTTTCTGCCACAAAGCAGATACATACACATCACTGTTTTGCTATTTTGCTTTTCTAAAAACCTGCCAGTAAAAAGACAAACTTTGGAGGATGGCCCAAGAGGCAAGTTTAAGTTGTTCCAATGGCAACAAAATGACACAAGTCATTGTTAGCTACAAGGAGAAAAATGTCTTTTTCTGATAATAACCGCCTCTTTCTTAAAGTGATTTCAGCATCATTTTTCAGTTTGTGACTCTAATGAAAGGATGTACTCAGTTAATATTCCTCTGCATTCAAACAATGTCTCCGCAGCGCTGGAAACTTTGATGTGTGAGTGCACACACACTCAGCTTTAATCATTCCGAGAGCTCTCAAAGTTTCAATGCCTGACTGCCAATTCAGGAAGCCAGCATATGGCTGAGGGCTGCACAGGAAAATCCACGAACTTTGTAGGATTTGTGATTATAGTCTCTTTAGAGCGTTTAACATTATAAATTCCTTGAGCACTGAATTCAGCCTTTTTCAGATAAGGCAGATCATTTTATCTGTCCCCTGAGGTCTAGTGAAGTAAGAACTGATCCATAATCCCTAAAACCTCCATGGTGGCGTTTCGTACAGAACGTACAGAAATTCCTGTGACACCCTGCAAGTTCTCACTCCCTGACAGACACTTGTCAGGGTGTCGACACAGTAGCTGAGTGTTATCAAATGTAGGCTACTGAAAGTGAAAATATTGAAATTGAATGACTAAAATATAATGCATGCATTTCATGTCACATTTGGGGGCTGCACAAAATGTTTCTGAGTGTCCCCACTGTTTTTGGAAACAGGATTGTATGTCAAATATAGCAGGAAACAATGATTTTTTTTTAAAAAAAATCACTTTTTTAAGGAAACTGGTCCGTCCTGTAATAATAGAATTTGAGACAGGCCTCAGTTTATCATAACCAGAGTTTGTGTATTTCTATGTAGAGCTTTGTGTCATCTGCATATCAACAGAAATAGATACCATGCCATCAGGGAGAAGAGTCGAGGACCCAATGCTAAGCCTTGTGGAACACCACTGAACTGATAATAGTCAGAGAGCGACACTTTGTACTAGATGATTGTGTAGGTGTAACCTCAGGAGCGAAGACTGACTGAAGAGATCAAACCACTGTTTGCACAGTTCCTTGGCTGTTGTTTCTTGAGGCGATCAGTTTAACCTTTCCTTGTTTCCTGGTCTAAGAGAGGAGGAAAGACGAGGAAAAGAGAAGAAAGGAGGAGGAGGAGATGAAGAGGAGGAGGGAAGAGGATGTGAAGAGGAGGCGGGAGGAGGAGGTGAAGAGGAGAAGGGAAGTTGTGGCAAGGGTCTGCAAGCAGTCCAAGGTAACATCAACCACAACTTCAGAGGAGGATGAGTCCAACGGAGGAAGGGCCGAAGCTTCCAGAAGTAGGAAGTTCCTCAACCTGTTTGCCAACAACAGTAACCATTACAGTGCTGATGGTTTGTATACTCACCAAATATTTAGTTTAAATCAAATATAAAATCCTTCACACAGGGAATCTAAGGTTTATTTTGGTGATGGCCTTTTGGCCTCTTCATTCTTCAGTAAACATCAGTCAAAGTTGGATCACTTCATTTTCTTTTACGAGCATGAAACAAAATACAAACTGTAAGCAAACCGTGAGCTGTTGAGTGTAACATCAATACTGTATCACTCAGGTGCTGGATCATTTGGTCTGTTCTCCTGTGTTTTGGATGGAGTGGAGAGACAGCAGAGCCACAGAGCTGTCTACAGGTTAACATAAACAACATCACACACGTTAATTCTGACATGTCCAAAAAAAGACACAAGACTGAAATCGGTACATTTATTCTGGCTGTTTTTAGGTTTGTCCCCCGTCATGCTGATGAACTCTGCCTAGAGACAGATGACCCAGTGTTAATGCTGAGCCAGTCTGAGGACCTGTGGTGTCAGGGTTACAATATGAGGACTGGAGCAACCGGCATATTCCCTGCTTTCTACGCTGTCAGGGTGCCCAAAGAGATTAGCCAAGGTACATTACAAACAATTGGACGGACTGCCACCAACATCAACAACGTGATGATTTAATTCCTTATCCCTTCTCCTTTCTTCTCTCAGTGCAGAAAGATGGTCAGATTGAGCAGTTTCTGGTGCGATTCCTGGGTTCAGTTCAGGTCCCCATGCACAAAGGCAACGACGTGCTGTGTGCTGCAATGCAAAAGGTACGTTACAGCCAGATAAAAGCTAAATGCAGGAACATAAATGCTTTTATACAGGAGCCAATCCTTTTAAATTTAACTTTTTGATAACTGTCCAAACTGCAATGGGTTAGTGTCTTTAGTGTCTTTTTTTGTATTTATTTTCTTGTATCTTTTGTCATTCTCTGTCTATTCTCTATCATATGTTTGTCTTTCTATTCCACAGCCTAAAAATCTCTGTGAGCCTGGATACGTGAATCTTTTAGCTGGCTCATTGATGGCTGGTGTACCACTTGTACTTCAGGTTGTCAGAGAAAAATGATCCAATGTGGTGAACACATGAAAAAAACAGCCAAGCCAAGCCAGACTGATCAAGGTTTAACAAAACTTGATGTAAATTGGATAAATTTCTGAGTGAGGTCACTTCACACTAATGATGAAACAACATGTTTTCTCTCACTCGTTGTGGTATGTAGTCATTTTGAGATACTCTGTCATGAGGAGTGAAACAAAACAGCAGAAACTGTTCACAGTGAGGATGTGTATTATCCTGAGGAAGCCCTGTGAACCAAAAGAAACTGTCACCTTCTATCTCTGCTCCCCCTATTGCACTGGGGTAGGCAGATACCTCAAAACCAAAACAAATAAAACCAAACCAGAATTGGCTCTTTAACTGACTGGACTCCACTGTGTTACATAAGTGCAGAGCTGCACCTGCTGCAGCTAATCACTGTGTTTCTTCTAAAGCCTTCACTGGACCCAAATCCTTATTAAGGACAGAGCCAGCCACTTCAGCTTTGGGCTTAGTTTGTAAAGAGACATGTTCTCTCTTTTCACTTCATGTTCTACACTTTACTTTTTACTTTGCAGCAGGTTTGCCTCACAGTAGGAAATAAGAGGGGATTTTCTTGATTCCTGTGGTGAATCAGCTCATTGTTGGAACACAAGTGGGTCCTGAATACTGATTAAGTGAATAATTAACCTATTACAGTTGTTAAGCCTTCAAAACACACAGTAACTGCAAACCTGAAGTGTATGGCGTCAATATTAAGGATGTAAACGTGCAAACGCACATTTTGCGTTATCTAAGTTGAACACACGTCTAAAGTCATTCATTACACAAAGGTGTCTGATTGTTAACTATCTCAAGAAGGACTAATTCACCACAATATTTGGGAAAATTAAGACTTTTTATGAACTAAAGACATTGCTGAACAGGCATCTGCATCAACATACTCAGCTTCCCTCTCCAACACAAAATGTTTTTTCTAATGTCCTGTGGGAGACTTCTATGGTTATAGTGGCATTTTAATTCAGCAAAGAGTGTAATGATACCAAAAAGTGTCCGGCAGCTGTAGCTGTAGCAGAGCTGAGATGATGTGGCTTCTTAATGTGACAGGACTCAGTGCTTCCATTAACTCTTCACTCATGTATATTTCTACATATTTATATTTGTATTATACCTATATTTTGGGTTAAAGCGCTCTTTAAAAACCCTTTTTCTTCTTGCTACTCACTCCACAACATTGTTAAAAAATGGTGAGCCATGTCTTGCTGTTTGTTTTTTTTCTGTCATTTGATGCCACACACAGCGGGTGTCACTGACTGTTACCATGAAAACATTGTCCTTAGTTCAGACTTAATGTCTTCCAGGAGACGTTGAGACATCTTTGATTTCCATAATAGTCAGACAGCACGTTGTTAGAGCATAACCTGACCTGAAGACTGGTTTAATACTACAGCCGCCGGTGTTGATTGTCAAAGTTCTGCAGTTATGTTCACTGACTGTTTTCTTGATTGTGTTAACAGGTGGCATGTAACAGGCGGTTAGCAGGTCAGCCTCCCTCAGCCTGTTTGCTGGAGGTCAGTGTGAAGGGTGTGAAGATCAGTGTCCAGGACCAGTGTCACTCTGCTCACAGGGTACGTGCTTGACTTTATCTACATACTGAATTTACCGTCCTGCCTTTCTGAGTGTCAAGCATTTTCAAATCCAGCTGGTCAAAACCTCCAGCAGCTAATTATGATGTTGGAAACAAGACACTGTCCTGCAGTTATGTGTATAGTGTTCAACAGTGGCAATCAGCTGTAACTACAAGTTGCTCCACAAAAAGGTGACGTGTGAGTCAACGACTCTGCCAGTTTGGATTAAATGTTCCAGGATTTATTCAGGCTCGATTTTGCAACCTTACACACACCAAGACAAACTGTGTGCTTGAATCTTTCAAACTTTACATTTCTCTCTCCCTGTCTGTCAGGGGGACCAGTGTTTCCATTTCTTCCAGCTGAAGAACATCTCATTCTGTGGCTGTCATCCAAAGCACAGCAAGTGAGTCGAACTACTTCTGTCC
Organism: Chaetodon trifasciatus; assembly: GCA_037975065.1. Lineage (NCBI taxonomy): Eukaryota > Metazoa > Chordata > Actinopteri > Chaetodontiformes > Chaetodontidae > Chaetodon > Chaetodon trifasciatus. The sequence continues at coordinate 3,452,707 of JBBMOE010000002.1, read as the reverse complement.
GTTCCCACCCATACATGAGGCATTTATTAAACCATGTTAAATTGTACCTGTATCTGTTTGGTGGCATTTAAATGAGATGAAAGTGATGTAAAGTCCAAAAATTGAAGCTCAGTGCTTTGTGTACTAAAACATGTTTGCATCAATGAATATTTGTAAATAAGTAAGCCTCCTGAATAATGCTGATTTTTGCACTGCAGGTATTTCGGTTTCATCACCAAACATCCTGACCAACAGCGCTTTGCCTGTCATGTGATGATGTCAGAGACAACACTACATCCTCTGGCTGAGTCTGTAGGGTAAGACCTGTGCTATTGTATTCTAATTTGTATTTTACTGTGTTATATTTGATATTCTATACATATTTGCCCCTCCTGGTATGGTTACATGCACATACAATAGTTATACACAGATGCACAGAACTTCAGCATAGAGACTATTTTGGTAGAAGTAGTTCCAGTGAAAACAGCTGACACTTATACATTTACAGAGTAACACAGACATTGTTTTTTGAAGATTGCTGTTGTGTTTTATGTCAATGCACTGAACACAGCAAACAATCTTTGGTAACACTTTCTATGAAGGTCGTATCAATCACGCTTGAGAAGCATTATTTTGACTGTTATTTATCCTTTGTTGGTTGGCTGAGCTCATACTGTCATTTACATCCACAACAACACACTTCACACGCTTCACTCTCTGTTGCACAGTCACATCTGTCCTATGGGAGAGCCCCAGCCTTGTACTACCGGCTGCTATTTGGAGTGATGGTGCCATTGTCTACTTTGATTACATGTGTGTTTTGTTTAGGAAAACAAAGACTTGACATAGCTTTGACATTTTTTATCTTTTATTTTTCTTTTATTTTTTATTTAAGTCCTCATAATTGTGTTATAGCATCATACAGTTGCTAATAACCTTATACAGTGCTGTCACTTTACTCACATCCCTGCTATAGCATATTATTTGCTGTTTATAAGACATCATTCCGTTTCAGAAACTTAGTATTTATAATCTGTTATGATGTGTTACAGCATTTCTCTAAGTGTATTTATAACAGGCAACAGTTATGATAGTTATAATGTGCTGCCTAACCCAGGACTCAGATTCTTCCTTCAAATATTGCTGGCACTTTGGCATGGAGGTATAAAGCCTTGTGAATGGTGAACGTGTAATACATCATGTCTACTACTTATAAATACTTTATAAACTTATATATTAACCTGTTATTCACTGACATGCACGGCTATAAACATTTTCATCTCATGAAGAGATTAATAAAGCTTGTGCTGATAATGCGTTATAAAAAAGACCTTCATAGAAAGACAACAAGATTCATAACTAATTTCATGTCAGTCTGGCCAGTAAGTGTCCAGATATCTTGCTCTTATACCTCATATCCTCCTTTGGCCGTGTCCCACAGATACACAAAGCTGGGCTCCATCCAAACTAGACAGTTGTAGATGATAATACAACTAAACACGTGTGTTATCATCACTTTTGTTTTGCTTTTGTCTGTTTTGTCTTTTAATTTTCTAATTCTCTTCTCTGGTGTCCCACAGGAGGGCATTCCAGCAGTATTACAAGGAACACATTGGCTACTCCTGTCCCACTGAAGACATCTTCATTGAATAACACCTCTCCTCCATCCACACTATGTACTGAATACTCACTACGTGCTTGTAAGCCTGGACTTACACCACAGACTGGACCACAGATATATCTTCGTCAGAGTACTTGCATGGTGGATTTCTTTTCTTAGCTGCATCCAGTGATACAGCAAGCTTTTCCTTCCTTTGGCCATGTCACGATATAAATACCTCTATGGATGGACAGGATCACATGCGATGTTCCATAAAGTGAGAACAAATGTAACATAAACCTACCCAAACTCAAACACGAATATCTGATGTTGACATATTTTATGGGCTAAAATGACTTATATGTAACTACACGTAGATATTGGATGTAAAATCATATGGACAGCCTGCAGGACTATGGAGTTAATTTAATGACAGAATGTTTACATCATTGGTTTGTGAACTTGCAGTGACAGTTGTGGGAACTGATTGGCAATCTGAATCATGTGTCATCAACCACGTGAGGCTGCATTTAGGCACAGCTACTGTAAATGCTAACATGCGCACAATGACAATGTTAAGCAGGTAATGTTTACCATTACATTACATTTATTTACCATGTCAGCAGCTAAGCTAAAAATATCTATATCTACATCTTAAGTTCTAGTTTTGCATATGACAGACATTGTCTTAGCCCATTCTTATTTCAAGCAGCTGGTTTTGACAGTCACATGTGGTTAAAGGTTTATCTTGGGTAAGACTGCGTGTTTCTGAAAAGAAGGCATTCTGTCTTTAAATTAGCTTCATCCTTGACTTTACAGTAAAGAAGGGCAACAAAAGCCAGTGCTTTGAAGAAACATACAATAAACAAGTGGACCTGCTAGTTTCTTTGCACAGATGAGGACAAATTGATGTTTCCAAAAAGTATAAGTTGATATCTTATAACCCCCAGACTTGACAATCTATTGCTGAAGACCTTTGGAGTTGCTGTTAAGGTGCCTAATTTCTTCTTTTTGCTGCTTGATGTTCCTTTTCTTCCAAACGTGGTTCCTACATGCAGGGTTTCTCTGGTTGAGCGGTGACGTAGTTCCTTTAACTCTGTGTAATAACAAGGCCCAAATGACGCTGTGCAATTTAGTATGTGTGCAACAGAACAGACTGGTGGGATGGTGGATCACTGTGCAGTCATGTCCAAATCTGTCCACATCACTTTCAGCTCTCACTTCTTTTGCATTGCCTGCTCAAATCAGGGAGGGGTCGAGTCAATATGGAAATACTTACTTCTCATTATACCAATATATGTTTAAAAGTAAATAATGAACTTTTTTTTGCAGCCATCAGACGATCAGTTCCAGATTCAAAGCTGTGCCAATCAGCACTGCTAATGAGAATGGATCAAATGACTGCAATGTGAAAGAGTCACTCATGAACCCACAGACAATTATTACCCAACAATGCAGTTATCCTCAGTTCTATGATGATTTTTAGCCTCTTTTAGCTTATTGTTTTGGTTTTCCAATGCAAAAATAATGCTCTCATAAACCTTGCTTTGGGCAGTAGGCAGTTATGTTCAGCTAAAAAACTCACTGTTGGCTACCGGCCCGGGACTAGCATATGTGCATAGTGGAGCATTTAGCATATAAAGAGACATACAGATATTTTCTGGAGTTCAGGAGTTGGTGGAGACCAAACCAGATCAGTTCATCTGAAACATGACTCAAAATGATGCTAATGTTGCTCCGTGTCTGCTGAATATGTAAATAGACAAATATTTGCAAACACAATAGCCGTGACTGCTTTTCTAATGTGGAAATGTGTTTCTTTCTGCTGTGTCAACATATCCTGCTGCCCCCAAGAAATCAATTGATGCAGCTTTAAGATCCAGAATTTGACCATTTGGACTTCCAGCCAACAAGACTCTCTCTGCACAAGCAGTTGAACTATATGTGTAAACTGATTTGAGCAGGTAAAGTCAGTGGAAATGAAAGCTGAAATGTTTTGTGTTCGATAAACAGTGCCTATTTTATTTTTCTGATGTAGTGATGGTGACTGTCCTCTGCATTAACTGTTGACTTCAGATGTGTCCAATCACAGAATCTAAATAGATAATATTATAGAACAGCCAGTGACATTCAGATGAGTAGTCATGTAGCTGGATATGACTTGGTAAACCTACGATGGCTGCCATGGAATGTTAAATTATGTCATAAGGACTCAAGAGAGCTGATATTAGGCCAACTGGTATCTGGAACTGGTATTGCCTTTCAGTCAGTCAATCACTGCAGTGCAGTGCTGTTTGACTATTACATATTTACTGTAGAACTGGTCAATATAACACCAGTTTACTACAGGAAGACTTTAATCTTATATGATTGTT
>JBBMOE010000002.1:3401253-3443753 GCA_037975065.1 Chaetodon trifasciatus | reverse complement strand
AACATGATATTTCTACAATTCTGTTAACTTTCAGACAACGAAACTGGATTAACAAATTCTAAATGAGCATGTGAATGACATATTGGTAGCATGATATCCACAGCCCCACCTTGTGGCCATTAGTAAAACACCACCATACCGCTCATAAACTGCTGCACGGCTCTAAGGTGATATCAATAATGTACTTTATTATTCCATGGACACCAAATTCAGCACAGTTGCACAGACGAGGATGCTGAACAAGCATGCTTGTCAACAACAGTTTGACAAGCAGCAGTGGACAGCTTCCAACGCTCACACACATTTTGTTCAGGAAACGCACTCTCTAGTTATTTTTGGCTCCCACTCACCTCCACTCTTGCCGATCTGTCTGTAGCACCTCCAGAAGACTCTGATGAAGGAGGCTCTGTTATGAGGAGTGGCCCTGATGTAGTTATACTCTCTGAAGAGGACGTGGTTACTGTTCTTCACACTGCTGAAACTACACACACACACGTAATGGAAACTAGTTGCAACATTCAGTGTGAATGAACATGACTGGCTCTCTGCATCACATTTACAAAGGAAGTGTGCAAACATGCATTGATATTTTCAGAAGACCTTAATTTACAGAAGCATGTTCAGATGTACAAATGTGTACTGACAAGCTGTTTTGGGGTGGTTTACAATATGAAAACATGCCAACTTGTAGTGACTTCTCCTCCTTCAGTATCTCTGAGAACATGCTTAGTCGTGCAGCTCATTGGGATCCAGGAGGGTTTAACCAAGACCAGCTGGACTCCCAACACATGCAGACAGGTGACTGAATGTGTGTTGAGTGTGTAACATACTATTCAGCAAAGTAGCGGATCACCCCGAACTGGGTGTATTCCTCTTTATGTTCCAGCAGCTGGGTCACCGCGTCATTCACGTAAAATAACACATTGCTGTCCGCTGTGAGGAAAACACACAATGACACACGCGTGGACACAATGACATGACGTTAGACTGACAGTTTCAATAAACTGAACGACAATATAATGTCGCTCATTTTGAACGAGTCAGATGGATCGATAGCTTACGAGTAGTAAATGAAAATGTGCACAAGCACACAGTCAGCTGGCTGAAGCGCTCACGGATCTTACCGAGGTATTCGTCAACCGGGACGGTGGAATTTAAACGGTTCATCCTGCTCGTCCTCTCGGGAGATGACGTTGAAGTTAACATTTATCCTCTTGACGTGTGTGTACCTATGATCAGAGTCTCGCCTGGCTTCAGCTCATTTCTGTAGACTCTAAATTTTGCTGTCTATCAAAGCACTGACTGTCCTGACATGGTGGATCTCCATGGAAGCGGAGTGTTGTGAGTTACATTAATTAAATTCCCCCGAGCAACACAATGCCTATGACTTCCTGTTTCTTCTTCTTCTTCTTCTTCTTCTTCTTCTTCTTCTTCTTCTTCTTCGAATTTTAAATGGCGGTTGTCAACCCACTTTACGCATTACAGCCACCTACTGGACTGGATGACAAAACTAGCAGAGTCAAAGCAGAATCATCATCTGATCAGGTTCAGTTGTAGTCTAGTTTGGCCATGTGTAGGTTAACACAGGTCAGTTCAGCAATAAGAGCACTAGTCATAAGATAGATAAAAACAATAAACATTTAAGTATAACACTGTAACACTACATAACACTATATACATATCAAAATAGGACTATGTTTAAAAGTAAAGTGGTGAGTGTGTACAAGAGCATTGCATGATAGCATGTAGCAGTCCTAGTGCATTTCATATGTAAACAGTGCAGACAGTCCATTAACATTTTTGCACAATGAGTGTGTAAGTCCTGGTTAAATAGCAGGAGTGCAGGAGAGACACAGGAGCTGCAGGAGTAGATAGCATGAAAACGTAAGCTTGACCATCCTTATTCACTGAGGCATTGCCCCTATTCCAGCTTGCACTGCAGATACTGATGATGTTTTAAATGCTCCACTACACACTACACAGTACACTACACTCCACATACACATCTTACTTGTTTTTCACTCTTAACATCAGGTAAACCTTTCATTAAAAAGAGAGAAATCAAACGACCATAGCCTGTGTAAGAACGTGTCCATAATTTCATGGGCGCTGATATATGGGTTTTTGTGAAGCATATGATTTGTGATTTTACAACTGACAATTTAAATCCCCATTTGTTTGTCCACTGTTCCATTTTCTCTGCTGCAGCTTGCATGGTGTTTTTAAATACTTTAGATTTCAGCACGCTCCTTCATCAGTGTAAAGTTAATTTCCTATATTTTGCTCAACCTGTTCAAAAATATCATTTATCATCAGGTTAAATATGAATGTAATACACATGCTACCCTGTGGGGTCCGATTTCCTACTGAATACTTATTGGAATATTCTGTACCCACTTTTCTAACACCCAGTTGTACGTCTTAGCACTTATGCCTAATTTAGGAAGTTTGTCCCTCTTTGCATAGCATGCCATATGCTTATTCGACATCAAAAAAACATGGCAATCACCATTTCTTTATTGGTCTGAGCTTTTCTGACTTCTAATTCCAGAGACAGAGCCCTTTGTCCTCTCCCTCAATAAAATCCACTTTGATGGGTAGAAAATAGGTATTTTCTTTCTAGAAAGTGTGTTAATTTCTTTGTTACCATTCGTTCCATGGTCTATCCTACCAAAGATTCCCTTGCTCATAATAATTATTATTATTGTTATTATTATTATTANTGCACAAGAGAAGATGAAAGTATGGTCAGCATTAGCCAAAACCACAGTAAGCGCCTAAGTAACCATTTTCTGACTTCGTAAGGGTTCAAGCTACAGACCACATAATTATTTTACATTTCCTGGGGATAATTATGCCCAGCTTGTCTCCAGTCCTGGTTCCACAGTATCCACTGTGATGCATCACACAGCAATACACAGACTTTACAGGCAAGCAGCAGGTTTTGATTACAAATAGAATATTTTCACACACACAAGAAAAAAAAATCATATGTTGATGAATAAAATTCCCAGTAACACAGCAAGTTATTAACAGTGTTAAGAATAAAGGAACTTCTGGCTATTGTTATCATTATTGTTATTGTTATTATTATTATTATTATTATTATTGTTATTATTATTATTATTATTATTATTATCATCATCATCATTATGTTTAAAAAACAAATACTTTAAGATGTTACCAGCAGAGATTTTAATGTGGCTGCTAATTGTCAGCTAAAACTCTTGTCCTATGATAATAATTTAAAGTTATTAGTTAGGAAGCCATAATCTTAAATGGCAGGGTATAATGTAGCAGCAATAAATAAACTAAATGATAATAAATAAATAAAAAAAATCAGACACTCATGCTTTGCATTAAGTCTTCTGGTAGAAAATGTTGAATGTAGAGAAATGTCTGAGGGATGTTACAGATTATTATGGTGTATGTTAGTCAAATCACATAGGAGTAATGGCAATACATAGACGAATAATGGCAAGACTTTTAAAGTCACAGTGGGGCTTGATTTCAGAGCAGCCAATTAAATCTCTCCCAAGGATAAGCTATGAATCGAATGGCCCAATCAGCAAAGGAATTTCATAAATTGGGGGCGGGCCATAGTTCAAATTCAACCAATCAATGGCTCGCTGTAGTGACAAATAAGGAAGATCATTAAACCATCGCTAATGAATGAAATGTGAATATGTGAAAACACACTGGTGTGAAGACAAAGATTAATCCAACATTATGTGATATGTGCTGGCATTCCTCAGTGTGTATCTATTTTTTCATGCATTAATACTGAATATAAAGCGTATGACTCAACACAAGAGTGATGTAGTCAGGGTGGTGCCCCTGTCTCCGCCCTCCTCTGTCTCTCCGCCCTTGGAGGCATTTCAAAAAGCTGCAACAAGTTGAACGAAGGCAGCAGTGATGGGTCCGGAAGTTGGTGTTCACTTGTATGTAAAATAAGAGCGCAAAATGTCTCATTTGCACAGAAAGATGCATGAAATAAATGACACTGTATTTTAAAATGTTGATTTACTTAAGATGTTTACTAATACATAGTAACAATTACTAAATCTATACTCTTTGTTAACTGAGAAACATTATAACAGTCAGTTTTATTTCGTACCGGAAGTCATGTTTTGTCCTCGCACTGACAACGCTTGTATAAACCTCGGCTGTGCTCCGCTGAAGTGATCGCACTATCAACCTCGTCTAACTGGACAGCCAGCATCGTTTTGTCACCCAGAGACACAAACAGGTATCCCGGCGATTTTAATTCATTTAGTTTATTTTGGTTAAAACTCGTGTGGGACTCTGAGGTAGCATGCAGTGCTGTTGTGTTTCTGCAGCTGTTGTGAACTGCGTTGTTAGGCCTGGCTGTGTTGGCGCGGATGGATGGTTAGCTCATAGCCTTGTTTCTAAGCAGCTAGCGGCTAGCAAACAATAAGGTCTCTCCGTGAACATTTGCTGGACCTCATACGTTTATACCACGTATGCTAAAAAGCGACATATTGACCACTACCTCTGCATATATGTTTGGTGAAGCGGCTTTAAACAGAATGGGCGGGTTAACAGGCTAACTGTTCGACTGTTACTGTCGTTGCTAAGTTAGCTAACGTTAGTAATTGGCGCTCAGCTGACCAGCTAGTAATTAACAACAGCCAGTTAAGATGATTACCACTCCCAGTCTGACCACTGGAAACAGCACTGGTGACAACTGAGGGTAGTGAAGTGGTTAGATGTAAGCACAGTTTACAAACGGCTGCCAACCTAATTGAGTATGTCTGCCTATATTGGAGGGTGCAGTCTAGTTTCTGAGGGCACGTTGGGTAACTGTGCATGAAGCATGCACAGCTGTCTGAGTATGTTTGTAAGTATTAGTTAGCATAATCTACATTAAGTGATACTTGGAGCCCTCGTGTGTTCATCTTTGTATGCCGTTCAAAATTTCAGTCAGAATACTGATGATTTAATCGAACCTTCCTGCTGCTTCCCTCGTGCACAAGATCATACCTGTCATACCTGTGAAACATTATGCATATGTATATGAATATGCTTATATGAATCTAGCAAGTTATCCAGGACCCAACACTAACTTTTAAATGTGGTTGCCAGGCTGGCAACAAGGCCTCAGCTTTTGGTAGCCAAAACTAAAATATGTGGTTGCCATTTTGAATGCAAAATAGATTTTTTGAAATTTAATTTGCTAAATAAAATGATAAATATAGCTGTCAAAGAAATGTAGTGGAGTGAAAAGACATTGTTTTGCCTCCTGATGGAGTAGAACTACAAAGTGTAGTGGATGAACAAGAAAAGCACTGTGGTGAAGTACCAGTACCTCAGATTTGTCTGTATGTCATTAAACCACACTATCCCCAGAGATTCAGCCATAGACTTTGAGTTTCTTTGGATCACCTCATAATTTTGTCCACAGCCTTGTGTTGGACAAATACCAAATGGTTTATTTTTAGTAATAAAGAGTGATCACATATGAAGTAGCTAATTGTTTTTATAAAATCATAGTTATAGAAGCAAACTGTTAACTCTTATGGCAGTTCATATATGCCTAATTCTCCATGGTTGCACAGAAGTAGATTGACACTCATACCATTAATCATAATAACAGTGAAAAAACACAATTGTATAACATACTAAGATTGAACGCCGATCTCTCAAGTGTTAACTGTGTGTAACTTGAGTAAACATGTAAACATTGGAGATATTACCTTGCCATGTTGGTATAAATTTTTTCACTTGCTTCTGCAGAACTCACATTCTTTCCATTGGAATTACACGTCTTGGCTTCTGTAGTGTTACTACATCTTACCCTCGGGCAACAGACACGCTGTATTCTGCCATATTTCTTCAAGTTAGCTAGCCCAGCTTGTATTGTTGCCTATTGTTACGTGTCCATTGATTTTTTTTTTTTTTTTTTTTTTTTTTTTTTCTGCACCTTTTAATGGATTTTAACACTGTCGTCACCCAGAGGTCTGCAATACTTTCTGTGAATTTTTAATGATGCTATTCTGGATTAATATGCCCATAAACTCTTTGTAAGGCAAAATTTGCTAAATTTGCAGTGCTTATGTTGCAATACTGCCTCCAAGATGACAGTTCTTTGCAGAATTGTCAATGATTTCTTTTGCCTGTTTACTCGACTGGGCTGGACCGATGTGAATCCATAGCCCCACCCTGTATGTGCATTAGACAATCACATACTGAGGCTTTTATGTGAGAGTAAGTGCATGAGAGTGAGTGAGTGACATTGCAACTATAGATGTGACTTTACATGATTTGGAGTCTGTTTTATTGACAAAAAACTGACAACGTCTTTGGTGAAGTACTCTGCTGGACAGGAGATTGATCAGAATGCTATAGCAACCGAACATGAACCTTTTATTATTTTATTATCCTCAAGTAATGGTGTTCCATTATTGGTTGGACAGTCCATTACTGGTTGGGCTCTTTTAGAAATCTCCTCATGTTTGCTTGTTTTACAAAACAGAAAGTGCTAAGTGTTTCCTGTGGAGAGTTTTTTTTTTTTTATTTCTGTGATGTTTTAAAGGGCTGCACCACCTCCTAATACCAGATATTATAAAAATCATCATGAATGAATGATTCATGATTTGATAAAAGAGTTTAAACCAAGTGTTCAACATTAGTGTTTTCCCCTCTCTTATGATATTTGTGGTGGGAAAGATGTTTGCTTTATTTTTATCTGTTCATTACCATAGCCCATAATTACATTCCTTGTGATGCAGACTATTGTACACAAAAATACTGATATGTTTGAGGAAGATTTTCAAGTGTCCTACTGAATTCAAGTAACAGACATCAAGGTCACACAGAACCCAGGAGAGATTTTGTAAGGTAACTGCTATTATTGGTGTACAGTGACACTTTTTGGGCAGTTTGTACAATAAGATGTGTGATTTTTAGTATAGTGCTTGATTATGAAATATATCTGGCAACTACAGGTTGTTGAAAATATGGAAGTTTGTCAGAGCTTTAATTTGATAGTGTTTAAATGTCCTTTACTTCCCGGGGACGGACAGAAGTGTATGCGTGATACAAAAACTACAAAGTCCAATGTCACTCTGCGCTTCTCTGTTTTATCAGTTAAGTGTATGAACTGCACTGTAGACTGGACTCTTTACTAACAGATGGAGCGACAGCTGACTCATGAACGGGTCCAGCACGAGTTGAATGCACATCAGTAGGTCTGTGTTACATACATCTCATATGAAATGGCTGTTTTCACTACACTGCATGTTTAGGAACTATGGTCACCTCTTTCATCCACGTCCAGACGCCGTCTCACTCCCTCTTCCTCTCTCATTGGGGGAGAGGGGGTGGGGATCAGGCCTCACGGGTAGAGTAACAAACATGTTGTGCAGCAAAAACAACCACCTATGTGTTGAGGAAATGGATCAGATGATTGAACGCAGAATTTGTTTTATCTTATTTTTATTTTTTTGCCTGTGGTGGAAAAACACTCCTAGAAGGAACACTGCTGCTCATATGTTCCATTTTTTCCCCTTGAGGTATGTAGAAAAGTCTGAAAACCACTGATCGAGAAGACATACTTTTGGATAGATGTTAGCTATTTCCTTACAGCAGCAGAATGTTGTGTGGTTGTGTGTAATATTTCACTGGCCAGCAGTTTTGAAATTGTAGTTAATTTTGGCCCAGTTGTGTCTTTATCTCAACAAAACAGTAATAGTTATTAGTCCCATGTGCTCCAGCGCAGTCGTGGTGTTATTGGATGTTCCCAGCAGATGTGAGTGAAGACAGCTGCAGCTGAAAACAGTTTTTCTGATGATGTTTGCATATTAAAGCAACACTCTGCTGACACCAGGATTTCTGTCATGACTTTTAGGTGTCATTTAGTCCTCTTGCTGTAAACCAGATGAAATGCACCAAATGTAATTTTGTGTCGATAATACTTTGTTTTCCAGTTGAGTACCTTTGGGGAAGCCCACCCCCCCGAGTGGCCACCATGGGGGACGATAGCGAGTGGATGAAGCTTCCCATCGACCAGAAATGTGAACACAAGGTGATCCACTGGCTGATGTTTGGCCTCAGTGATATTCTCTGCAGTTTACCTCAGTTCTTTGTTTTAAAAGGTTTCCTTCAAGTCAAGTATTGAGAGGAGGTGTTTTTCACATCTCACCTGGCCTGTATATTTTCTCCTCCTTGAATGCTCTTGAATGTGATGTAACACTGTGGTAAACATGGTCCTGTCCCAACTTTTTTCAATGTGTTGCAGCCGTCAAACTCAGAATTGGCATATATTTACCAAAAATTCAAGTTTATCAGTTTGAACATTAAATATCTATTCTTTATCCTGTACTGTTTTTATTTCTGTTTTACGTTTAGCTTCCAAACTTTTTTGGAATTGGGGTTGCATTAGAGCCACCCAGCTAGAATTAATGCCATCTAATACAACAGCCCAATAGTGCAATAGATGGAGAAAAACAGGCAGTTTCAATATGTAATCATGGCATCAAGAGAATCTTAATGTGAGTTTTTCTTACATTTTTAGAGACAAAATGATTAATCGAATAATTGCAAAATACGCCAGGCCAGTCGATAATGAAACTAATTTCAAACTGCAGTATTAGTTAATGTTACACTGTGTTCAGACTGTTTGAGACAGACGTTGATTCAACTTTATTATCATTTTGGAGGCTTTAGTTTGTGCTTCTGTCGAGCGGCTCCTCCCTCTTCCCAACCCGATATACAAAAGCAAGTTTTAAATGAATGCACAGAATCTATTCTGTTGTATGAAACACAGGTATTAGTTAGGTTTGGTACCACATTTCTTTTGTGCCACATGGGTGTAAAAATACTAAGTTTGTCAAATTAAAAAAAATAAATAAATAAAATAATTACTCCCAGCAGGTACTGCTTTTGAAACTTTGTGAGCATATGAGCCAGAGTTAATTTTAGACTCTAAAGCCAATTGCAAATCAGTGTAGAAGTGGAACCACAGCAGGCATAATAAGCAGACTGACCACAGGCTAAACTCAATTTCCTGCTTCAGTGCCATTTTAACATTACAGAATTGTCTTTTTATGTCCTGAACAAAAGTCTTTTTTGGGCTGTACATCATCAAACCATGACTGCAACAGTTTCATGAGCGCAGATGAGCTTTTTCCTTAGGCTCACAAATTAACGTTGGAAGAAAATACAATTTCCCAACGTACACATGGAAGGCAGATGGAAGAAAAGATGACCTATAACAGAGATATTTGGCTGCTACGAATGTAGGTCACATCCTCTGTTCATTATACAGATCTCCATCTTCTAGTAAACAAGACATTCGTCTGTTTGTCCACACGCATTTAGTTTAGCTTTTTTCTGTCTCAAACTAGAAAGAAAAGCTCGACTGAATGGGTTTGACAAACTCCAGTTGATTAAATTTTGTATACCCCTTTCTCTCTCTGTTCTTCTTGCTCGTCTTCAGGTGTGGAAAGCCCGTCTGAATGGTTATGAAGAAGCTCTGAAGTTGTTCCAGAGGATCACAGATGAGAAGAGTCCTGAGTGGGGGAAGTTTCTGGGACTGATAAAGAAGTTTGTCACTGACTCGAATGCCGTGGCTCAGCTTAAAGGCCTGGAGGCTGCCCTGACCTTCATTGAGAATGCCCACGTAGCTGGCAAGTAAGTAATAGTTCCAACAACCAGCAGTCTGGCACTTGTGAGGTTTCAGCTTTTTTGCCAGACGGTGCTGCATTGGTTTGCTGAAGCCCCCCGGGTTAGCCCGCCCGCTCCATTCAAATGAATGAGAGGCCTCCACAAGTGTTTCTGAATGTGGCCTTAGTCTTTGGAATGAGATGTTAAACACTCAGTATAAAGGAGCATAGATGGCTGTGGGGAAAACCAAGGTGTGTAGAATAAAGTAGTTTGTGAGTGAACACTAAAATAAGGTGGAGAGTTAAAATGGTGAAATGAGGAATAACTTACTACATGAATACGGCAGTGTATTCTGTCAATTATTTTCACTCCGCACAGGTGCCCCCACATCACAGTTACATTGTCATTTGGTGGGAAACACTGTTTTGTGCTTGGAGCATTACTCCCAGGTGCTCCCAGCTGCACTGAGAGCACAACCTCACCCACCATTTACTTGCAAGACAATAAGTCTTTCTTCGTGGCAAGTAATGCATTAATGATACAAGGGCACTGTAAGCTAAATCAAATGCAGCTATTATTATATTAAGACTGTTTGTCAAGTCAAAAGGTCCACTGTGAGAAAGGTCTGAGAACAATGAGCCAGCCACAGCCACACCTGAACAGGCTACATCTGCACCCTCAATGTCAGAGATGCTTAGTAATGCTGTAGTTCTAGTCCTGTTGAGCCTCCAACCTAGGAGGAATCCAGTCGAGCTCGCTGTCAGATGTCTTATGTTCTCTGTCAAAGATAAGCTATTCTGCTCAGGCTTTGATTCTGCTCAGTGTCGCATTTGACAATGATTGACCATGATCGTGCACAGAGATTAGCCAGGCCTTCACTAATCTGCTTTTCTACTGAGAAATGATGTTTTGTCTGCATTTGTGTCGATTATACATACCTAAAGTAAGTTTCAGTTCTCTGCAGGTTGATTTTCACTCTGTAAGTGAGCACCAATGGCTGCTTGGAATGGCTGTTAGTGATATGAAGTAAACATGTTTAGTGCATACTGTGTATACTGGCCTTTTAAAAGCCCACATAATTCAGCCTTTGTATGTATGCCCTTTGCCACAGGACAACAGGTGAGGTGGTGTCCGGCGTAGTGACCAAAGTGTTCAACCAGCCAAAGGCCCGAGCCAAGGAGCTGGGCTCAGACATCTGTCTCATGTACATCGAGATTGAGAAGGCTGAGGTGGTTCAAGACGAGCTCCTCAAAGGACTGGAGAACAAGAACCCCAAGATAGTGGTGGCCTGCATTGAGACACTCAGGAGGGCTCTGAGGTCAGTGCTGCTCGCATGGGTTAGAATTAAAAAATTTCTGATTTTCATCCATTTTAACACAGGTATAAAATGACCATGGCAAATGTTATTTCACATGTGTGGCCTTTGCTTTTTGCTGCCCAGCCAGCTATTTAGAAAATAACAAGGCTAAAACAAAAAGGCAATATTCTAGCTAGATGTTACATCAGGCAGTGACTTTTGGCAGTAAAGATATGTACAGTAGCCTTGATAAGAAAGATAGTATTAACTAGATTTTTACAGTCTCTCATAAGATGGAATACTAATTCTAGATAACTGAAAAGAAATGGTCTGATATTTTGAGAATAGTCACTTTTGTGGTCTTACTCAGAGTCATGTGAAAGCACACAGTTCCCGTACATACAATATCATTTATACTGAATTCATATTGGTCATACAGTATAGATCTGGAAAGTGTTTTTATAAACTTAATAGTGGTTTACACAAACAATCATAGGAAGCTGTGTAACATCTCAAAACTAGAATCCAATTGATTTCTTTGGTCTTTAACAAAAAGCAACAGAATCAAGTCATTGGCCACAGCTAGCTCTGTGGGCACACAGCACTCATTATGTGAGATTCTCTCGTCAAACCTCCCTGCACCAGCAGCAGAACAAGAGCTACTGTTCCTCGTCAAAAGTTAATCAGGGGAAGTCCTTTTTCCAGTTGCGTCTTGGCCTTATGGTCACTTTTTCCTGCAGCCTTGTTTGGCGTTTTGATTTTGGTTGATAACTTGAAAGTACTGCTTCAGTCTCTCATGTCATCCAGCTGTATAGATACAGTGTATGCAATAGATGGTGCCTCCGGCTTGTGAGCTGCGTCTCTGGCACTTTCTTCTATTTGAACAAGTTAGAACCTGCTGAAATATGGTTGTGGCAGCCTTTTGTGCAGCTTTTAGATGTTCTAATGGAAGAAATGCCAAAACCAAGGAACAGGGAATAACGTTTTTCTAAATTATGGTAAAGGGGGGAAAACATGAAAACTTATATTAAAATGATATCTATAAATATGCATCTGTAAGTCATTTATTTTGTGTTTTGGTGTTGTATGGTGTCTATGGAGTCGGTGGCATGATTTTTAAGGACATGGTAAACTACACCTCCTAAGCAGAATAGCGATGGGCCATCGATGCACCTCACACACAAACAGGCAGCTCAATCTCACACACACTGCAAAACTGTATTGCATGGGAGCTGTCGTGGTAATTTCATTCATCATGTAGGATGTGACATACATGACTAAATGATAATATAAATGCGCTGTACAGCCCTACATACCAATAAAACATGTATCAATGCAATGGCACAGTGAGTATGTGTGTTGGTGTTCTCTCTCCTGTCAGCATAACTAACCATTTGTCACCTCTGTCGGTCTGTCATCATCTTCATCTAGTGAGTTTGGATCCAAGATCGTGACACTGAAACCTGTAGTGAAGGTTTTATCCAAGCAGTTTGAGTCAAGAGAGAAGGCAGTGAGAGAGGAGGCCAAGCTCCTTGCTGTAGAGATCTATAAATGGATCAGAGATGCTCTGAGACCTCCACTGCAAAACATTAACTCTGTCCAGGTGGGGCATACTCACTCACTCACCCACCCACTTTTTAATATTCAGCTTTCAGAAACAAGTTAAACTAAACAGTCGCTGTTTGTGTCCCTGCAGCTGAAGGAGCTAGAGGAGGAGTGGGTGAAGCTGCCTTCATCGCCTCCCAAGCAAACCCGGTTCTTGCGCTCACAGCAGGACCTGAAGGCAAAGTTTGAGCAGCAGCAAGCCCAAGGAGACCAGTCTGATGGTAGGTTTAACTATGTAGCATACTGCTAACAACATTTATGCAAAACAAATTTTCCTTTGTTACTTTCCTTTGACGTTGAGGAGTCATGGTCCAGTGTCTGCTCTTTTTGTGTTCCTCCTTCAGGAGAGGATGAGGTGGAAACGGTGGCGGCAGTGGATCCCTATGAGCTGCTGGAAGCTGTGGAGATTCTGTCTAAGCTGCCCAAAGACTTCTATGAGAAAATAGTAGGTGTATCTTCTCAAAAACCCCTTGAAAGACACAAAGTCTTGTCTGTGTTAACCGGCCAAGGGTCATCTTGGATTGTCTCTTATAATCTAATGACAAATTCCTGATTGATTTGGTTAATGAAGCTTTTCTGTGTGATTGAATCCTAAATGTTGCAATATTTCACATTGCTCTGTCTGTTTCTGTAGGAGGCTAAAAAGTGGCAGGAGAGGAAGGAAGCTCTGGAGGCTGTAGAGGTTCTGAGCAAGAACCCCAAACTAGAGAGCGGAGACTATGGAGACCTTGTCAGAGCACTGAAGAAGGTGGAGTACTTGGCACATTTTCAGTTAGGCGGTCTTATCTGGAAATAGGTTATAGGAAACTTATGAGGGACATATAAGATGAATCATCAAAATTCCAAAATTTCTCACCATAAACCAAGTTTTGCCTAACAAGACAGAGGTCGCGGGGCATCTGGTGACTCTGCATTGTATGCTCACTAGTACTTATGTTCCAGGTTGTGGGGAAAGATGCCAATGTGATGCTGGTGTCATTGGCAGCTAAATGTCTGGCTGGACTGGCCGCTGGTCTCAGGAAGAAGTTTGGGACATATGCAGGACAAGTAAGTTAAAGGAAGTTCTCTGTATTCTGACAGCAGTTTTGTTACTTTTCTATAATAACTTGTATCAAAATGTCAAGACTTTGCTTCAATGAAACTGCTATTGAATGACAATACTATTCCTCAGTATTCATTCAAAGTCATAGATTGCTGCTAACTTAGAGCTCTTTGTGTATTTAGGTGGTTCCAACTATTCTAGAGAAGTTCAAGGAGAAGAAGCCTCAGGTTGTCCAGGCCCTGCAGGAGGCTATTGACGCCATCTTCCTCACTGTAAGTATAGTCTCAATACCTCCATTAAATATTTAGTGGTCAGCAGCTCTTCTTGAATCATCCACTGAGGTTAAGAAGGGAAGAACTAGCTACTGTGATGAAAACAAGCTCAGGGAAGGTAAGAACACAAAGTCTGGGGTAACGTTGTCCAATCTTTTTCCACCACTGCAGTGTGTGGTGTTCTGTTGGATGTGAACCCCAGAAATAGAAGAAATAGACCTGTTCCTGTGCTCTTTTTATACAGACTATTCATTATATTTACAAAACCTGTGCTGTATCGTGATGTGTATGGTTGAAATGACTTATACCAGGATATGAGATTTTGGTCATATTGCACAGCTCTTATACATTACTCTTTACAAGCTAAGACTTTCCTTACATTTTAATGGTGCAACCCACTAAGAAGACAGGAAGGACTTAACTCACATACTTTTTGGTGGATTTTCAAAAACTGATGCAACTCAGTTCTCATGAAAACATCTGTCTGAAGCTAAGAGGAGAGGAGACTGATGATATATTGTAGGTGAAGTATCTCAGGGCCTCTCTTGTTTCCCAGCACAAAGTGAATAAAAGAGTGTTTAAATGCAGCTTTTGATCAGGGCGATGTGCGTCATTGACTCGTGAGCATAATGACTCCACACTGAAGGTCACTGTAAGTTGCACCAAACCCATGCAAATGTTGTTCAGTTTTTTTTCACCAATAGAGCTGAAACAATGACATTAAAAAATGTCTTTGTACTAATTCTGATAATCAGTTTTTTAAGTCATTTCTCAAAAATGCTTCTCAGTTGTGAGGATTTACTTAAAATTTTGATGCCGATTTTTCACTTTCAACATTTTATAGACTAGGTTAGACATTGATTAATGGAGAAAATGATTGGCAGACTAATTAACAATGACCACAATCATTAGTTGCCAGTACCTAATATACCCCCTTAATGTTCACCAGCCATTTTTTTCAAAAGGCAATCTTCATTTGCCTTGGCATGACCCGGCTCTACAGGGCTGCTGCAAACCCTCATGTATTGACTGCTGTTATTTATAGAGCACTTTACTGACTCTCCAGACCAGTTTCTAATGCATTTCCAGGACACCCTCAGCTAAGTTGAATAGATTGATGGGTTGTTACTGTTTCTGTAGTGTATATAATATCATTTTCATGATATCTTTTTCCCAGACCACTCTCCAGAACCTGTCGGAGGACATCCTGGCTGTAATGGACAATAAGAACCCCTCCATTAAGCAGCAGTCCTCCCTGTTTCTGGCCCGCTCCTTCAGACATTGCACACAGGCCACGCTGCCCAAGAGTGTCCTCAAACCCTTCTGTGCGGCTCTCATCAAGGTATACATACATAGAGTGGAACAGTCTTCACAGCTTTACCACCTTTCCCTTTTGGTAATACTGTACATGATAATAAGCATGTGTTGTTTCTTATAGTATGACGTCAATATGAGGTTGAAATGAAAATAAAGTTAAGATAAAATACAAAAAGGTACTTCTCCCAGGGAGTAATACTGCCATTGATAGGTGTAACATGTGAGAGCCCATCGCTACTTCCTGCAGACACAGTGATTTTGAACTAGCGCCGGGACATTGGATAATAGGTGTGAGATGATTTTAGGTGCTTTATGGAATCCTGAACCTGTACTCTTCTCTTTAACCATCACAGCAAGTGAATGACTCTGCTCCAGAGGTGCGAGATGCTGCTTTTGAAGCGCTGGGGACAGCCATGAAAGTGGTGGGAGAGAAAGCTGTGAATCCTTTCCTGAGTGATTTGGATAAACTCAAACTTGATAAGGTAAGGATCGATGGAAGGATGAAGGGAGAGGAGACACCCATCAGTCACGGATCAATTCAAAGCAGGGGAAAGCTCGCATTTTTCTCCTCATTAACCACTTTCCTTTTTCGCCTTTTCCTGTGTTAACAGATAAAGGAGTGTGCTGATAAAGTGGAGCTTCCTGGAGGGAAGAAGGGTGCAGGAGGAGGTAGTGGTGGAGGAGGGGACAAAAAGCCAGCAGCTAAAGCTCCTGTTGCTGAAGCTCCATCCAAGTCCTCTGGCCCACCCAGGAAGACCCAATCTGCTGCCAGCAAGGTACACTCAGAGCAGTGCACACAAAAAAAAAGTAAAATGTATTCATTTGTCACCTGGTTGTTCCCAAATTTGCTGGGTTCTGGGCCGTATGACCTGAAGGAACTTAAAAACATTAATTGTCCACAGTTGTACTTGAAGTGTCTTGTGTCTCTTTTGTGCAGCCGTCTGCAGGTCCATCTAAGAAAGGCAAGCCCACCTCTGCAGCTGGTGGAAAATCCAAGAAGACCGCTGACAATAAAG
Organism: Chaetodon trifasciatus; assembly: GCA_037975065.1. Lineage (NCBI taxonomy): Eukaryota > Metazoa > Chordata > Actinopteri > Chaetodontiformes > Chaetodontidae > Chaetodon > Chaetodon trifasciatus. The sequence continues at coordinate 3,427,577 of JBBMOE010000002.1, read as the reverse complement.
AAACGCTAGAGAGTGAACTGTCTGTAAGTTTGTGTGCATACGTTTATCTTTCATTTGAATCTTGTTGCAAAGTGTGTGTGCAAATAGGCCCAGATATAAGACCTGCCCCCTCTCCCATGCCTGCTTTGGAAAAGACCTTTTGAAGATGAGATACATTTGATCAGGCTGCTGTAGTCTTGTCTGAAGGTTCCCTGAGATAAGAGTCCAAAGAGAAGATAGAAGTCATCCTTACAACATTTTTTTTTTGTTGTGTTTTATCAGTCTTCACTTCCTCAAATTGCTCCTGCCTGGTGTGAAACGGGTCTGTTATCGTCAGCACTGACTTTGAGTTGTTTTCTTTGGTCATTAAAACTGTCAGGTCTGTTCTTATGCAGTTGTTAGAAGTGTGCCATCCTACCTCTGATTGGTTTTAGGCTATGCAAAAAGAGCAATGAGCAGCGAGTCAGCATGTGTTTGATGACGACAGATGGCAGATGGACCATCTTCATCCTGACTATTCTCATGTCAATGAATTGTTTCAGTATCATTTGCACCCCAACACCTGTGGCTCTCAGAGGAGGAATGTTGTTTGATTTGATTATTAACTGTCGTGTGTGTTGTCACATCAGCCTGAGGTCTGTGAGGATCTGGCAGCGGGTGTACTTCCTGCCTCCTGTCTGCAGCAGCTGGACTCGGCCAACTGGAAGGAGAGACTGGCCAGTATGGAGGAGTTCCAGAGGGTAAAGCCTTTTTTTCTTCCTTGATGACTGAATTCATGACAAATTATTTCATGAATTACTCTTCTGTTTGCATAGAAATTATGCCTCCTGTCATACTCATATTTTCACATAATTTGATAGACAAAATGATTAAGCAAGAAATAATATAGTATAATAGTTAGCTGCAGCCCTGCTTCGTACTAAAGTAAATATCAAAATCTTTGTCCATGAAAATATCAATGTTGAAGAAAACCACATTGACTGAACCTTGTTACTATTAAGTTTTCAGTGTGTAATACTTGAAGCTCTGCATTGCATGTTGAAGTCTGGCGTGTCAGTACCTTCTGTCCAGTAATGTGCAGGAATGTTAATACATGCTTTCATGTGTGCCTCTAGGCCGTTGAGACCATGGATAAGGCCGTGATGCCCTGCCAGGCCTTAGTCAGGATGTTGGCCAAGAAACCAGGCTGGAAAGAGACCAACTTCCAGGTAACTGTCCCAGTTACATCAGTTGACATTTCATTGACCGTTTCCTGAAGCAGCTGCTTCAACTTGGATTGTAACATTGCCTCTAGAAAAATGCTTTCTTATCTTGACTTTAACATCTTTTTTGAATGTGTTGGTCGCTCAAAAACCATGGCTCCATACTCATCATACTCTGTAGAATCAGAATTCAGTGGGTACAACCCAGATACCTTAATTGCATCCACATTTCCCACACATGCGTCTTTCCCTTGCATCTTCCCTCCCACTGAAGATGTAAAGAAATAAGAATCAAGCACATTTTTAGAGCAATGACATGTCCTTTTGTCTGAATTGGACCAGAACAGCAGCAATCAATAAGGGGCTGGGATGTACCCTTTCTAATGCTGTTGTCTTCTTTCTCCCCCTGTGCAGGTGATGCAGATGAAGCTGCACATTGTGGCTCTTATTGCTGAGAGAGGACAGTTTTCAAAGACGTCAGCATCTGTGGTCTTGGATGGCTTGGTGGATAAGGTTGGAGACGTCAAATGTGGTGGAAACGCCAAAGAGGGACTGACTGCTATTGGGCAGGCCTGCTCACTGCCCTGGACTGCAGAACAGGTTTTTTGCCCATTTCTCTGGATAGAAGAAACTTCTTTTTAAGTTGCTGATGTACAATTTGAAAAGATATTTTTACCTCACAGAAAGATCCTAAGAGTGATCAACACACCAGCAGATGTTGATGATGATGGATATACTGTATTTACACAGTTTGTATTTTCTTTGTCAGGTTGTGTCTATGGCATTTGCACAGAAGAATCCCAAAAACCAGGCAGAGACACTCAACTGGCTCGCTAATGCCATGAAGGAGTTTGGCTTTGCTGGGTAATTTACAGTCCTTATGTGAATGCTCAGTGTAATACTGAAGCATTGGAAAATTCAAGTCAGGAATTTACTTGCATGCTTCAGAAAAAAAATCAGTTTTAGTACCTAAGCGGAAATGTTGACCTTTGATCTCCCCTCTCTTCAGTATCAATGTGAAGGGTTTCATCAACAATGTGAAGACAGCGCTGGGAGCGACTAACCCAGCTGTTCGGACGGCAGCGATCACCCTGCTGGGAGTCATGTACCTCTACATGGGAGCTCCCCTGCGTATGTTCTTTGAAGACGAGAAGCCTGCTCTTCTCTCACAGATTGATGCTGAGTTTGAGAAGGTAGGGATGTTAACCTTCTGAGAATAGAAGTGAAAACGATTATTATTTTTCTTCAGTTTTACTGTTAAAGAAAAGAGACTTAAAAGAAACGTGAGTGCTTCTCACCACTATGTCATCCTGACAATAAGATATGCAGAGAGAATGACACTTGAAAACGGAAACAAGATGTTTAATCGTGTGTGTTTGTGTCCTTGTCTGTCCCTCGCAGATGCAGGGCCAGTCTCCACCAGCTCCGATCCGATTCACCAAGAAGACAGCAGCGGCGGAAGAGGATGGTGATGAAGGAGAGGACCAGGAAGAAGATGGAGAAGGCGGACATGACATCATGGACCTGCTGCCCAGAACAGACATCAGGTAACCAGACACTGAGCATGTAGGACACAGCCTGTCAATCGACCTGCACAAATACAGCAAAGTTAAAGTTCCTACAGTCCTATTTTTGAGAACACCATATTTGATGAATGTAAATTATGAGAGCAGGTCATGCATGCATCCTTAAAAGTCTTACGATGTTGAATTAGATTTTTACATTTTTTAAGGACATAAAAAGTCTTATTTATAATCACAAAATGTCTTTAAATTTCGAGATGATGCCTATCGTCCTCTAGCATTTAACATTACATATTTAAATGTATGAGTGCGGAGGGGTTCTGCGTATGTGTTGGGTTGTTAGTGTGTAATTATTTGTGCAACCTGAGGTTGGACTATATTTATGAAGTGTGTGCTTTAGCTTAGCTAGATGATACATTATTCAGCAGAAGTGATACGGCTACAGGAAACACTCAAGTGTTTTGGTTTGATAGGTGAATAAATGTGTGACATCAGCATTTTAAGGTTTCAGACTCTGCTGCTTCAGTCTTTGAAAGATGTCTTAAAGTGCCTTAAGTGATTTTTAAGGTTATATCATATTTAACTGTAAAATAACAGGATTAAAAGGTACTGTGTGCTGTGCTTACTGTAAGACTGAAGAAGTCCCAGTCAAGACTCCTGTTCCCTGTCTATTTTAATGTGCACAATATTATCCCTCATTTCTCTCCCTCCTCCCCTCATATCTCTCTTCCTTTCTGTCTTTAAGTGACAAGATCACATCTGAACTGGTGTCTAAAATTGAGGATAAGAACTGGAAGATCAGGAAGGAGGGTCTGGATGAGACTGCAGCCATCATCTCAGAAGCCAAGTTCATCACAGCCAACATTGGAGAGCTGCCTCTGGCCCTGAAAGGACGACTCAGCGATTCCAACAAGATCCTGGTCAGTGAAAGAGCAGGTGTATCCTGATGTATTAGGTTTTACTCAATGAACTGCTTTTCACAATAGAAGGATATTAAAATCTAAGTTAAAATGACTTATATTTGTGCTCTTCAGGTCCAGCAGACCCTGACCATCCTGCAGCAGCTGGCTACAGCCATGGGACCTGGACTGAAGCAGCATGTTAAAACACTGGGAATTCCTGTTATCACTGTACTGGGAGACAGCAAGGTACTGGGCACATATTAGAAACATACCACCTGCAGTAGCACACACGCGCCTGCATTTCCACATGCAACAACAATGGCAATGTAGTATTTGAAGTTCTGTAAATGCTCATTTCTGTCCATTTCAACACAAACGCCTTTGTTAGTAGATCGATGCACTGTGAAAATGTACAGACTGCATATGATGAAAAGGGTCAAATGAATCAGAAGAGGCATGAGGAGATGGAAACGGCGTCACTTCCCTGAATGTGTGGTGACGATGGACATGTCTCTGATCCTCTGCAGCTCAATCTAAGGACGGCTGCCATGGCCACCCTGCAGGCCTGGGTGGAGCAGACTGGGATGAAGGAGTGGCTGGAAGGAGAAGACCTGTCGGAGGAGCTGAAAAGAGAAAACCCCTTCCTGCGACAGGAGGTACACACAGATGCACAATCTTTTTACTTTATTCTGCTTTTAGAAAATAGAAATTCCATTTTCTTGTACTCTTTGGAAAAAAAGTGAAATTTCAGACGCACATATTCACAAGAGAAAACATAATAACCTTGGTGCTGATCGGAGACTCATGTTTTGCTGTGAACCTCTCTTAATCACCCAGGTGCTAGGCTGGCTAGCAGAGAAGCTGCCCTCCCTGAGGACTGTACCGGGAGATCTGATGCTGTGTGTCCCTCAGCTTTACACCTGCCTGGAGGACAGAAATGGAGATGTGAGGAAGAAGGCTCAGGACGCCCTACCCACCTTCATGATGCACCTGGGCTACGACAAGATGGTCAAGGCTGCTGGGAAACTCAAAGTACTGAACTGATACATTTTACTATGACTAACGAATTACTAAGATGAATTTACTCAGACTTTTCAGCGACTGACCCCAGGCAGTGATACATAGCTGTGTTGTTTGTAATAATTGTCTCTCTGTCCTCATCTCTTTGCAGCCTGCCTCTAAGGATCAGGTGGTTGCCATGTTGGAAAAGGCCAGGGCAGTGATGCCGGCTAAACCTGCTGCTCCTGCCAAACCTGGAGGAGGGAAAAGCTCTGCAGAGCCAAGCAGGGCTGCTTCAGGTTTGTATGACATCACAGTCATTACATCTACAGTCAGATTCCAAATGTCAAACCATATGCATGTACCTCTGTGGTAATTTCATATGTAATGTAAAGAAGTCTAAGCATTATGCTCTCACCAGATTTTAAATCTGGGTCCATTACATCCACAACTTATGATACCTAACTCTCAAGAGTCCACTCCTCTACCCGCTAATCACCATCAGTGTGTGAGTTTATGAATGGCGGAGCCAGAGGCAAATTGTAAAGTGACGGGGGTTAAAGCGCCACATAAATGCAAGTCATTTTCAAATGCGAATGCACTGTGTGGTCTCAGATGTTTTGATATTGTGTTCAGTAATTGGTTAATGAAGACGTTATATTCACACACTTGACGATTTTGACCCGTGCCTCTCCTCTGTAGCCTCCAGGTCTCAGCCAGCTAGTGATGACCTGGACGGTAAACCTGAAGTGAAGAAGGTCCGAGGAGGAGCAGCTGCTAAGAAGGTATGTCTGTCTGACTCCAGTCCTGTCGTTGTTTTTCAGTGTGCACACAGGAACAGAGAAGTGTTGATATTTAGGTACTCTGGCTAGACAGCCATTTGAAGACTTATCACGATAAAATTGGATTGAGGGTGCAATCAGATTAATCAGATTTGGATTTTGCTCCAAGTGAATTCCGAGTGAATTCAGTTTTGTTTTCAAAGTCTGACTTCTGACTTAAATTTTCAGACACTTGAGAGAAAATCTGTACCTGTGTCAGTTATTCACGTCCACCATTCATACTTCAGTTGTTGTCAGTTCTGTTAGTGGTTGTGCAGATCAGGCATGCACATTGGACATTATTTCCTTTAGGTCTGTGCACACCATTGGGTTTTTATGTGTCATTTCAAGACCATGAAGTGTAAACATGATGTGGTTTTTCTACTCACTCAGCCTCCCTCCCCTCCCGAGGAACCTGTCCCTCCCCCTCCCTCCAAGGACAAGGACAGTAATGCTAGTAAAAAGGCCCCCAGCAAAGGGAAGGCTGCTGCTGGCAGTCAACAGGTAGATGTGTAGCAGGGGTCCTCGTGACGAAACTCGGCCCAGAATGCCTTGACATTTAATCTACATGCTGCTACTTATTAAAGCCAACAGTGAACCCCAGAGCAAGGTTTCCATTATCTGGTAATTACCCTTTTTTGACCAGGAAAAGTATTTAAATCTCTTGTCATAACGTCCAGTGAAAGTAATTCCATCTTTGCACAGTTTGTATTGTACTAAAATAGGCTAAAATTAAAGATTGCAGGTACCTTCTATTAAAAGAATGAAATAGCTAATTTTTTTGTTTTCCTTATTTATTTATTGAACATGAACCAAACCGTTGTTGTTTCATTGCTTCATTGCCTAACCACTACAATGGCAAACAGCAATAAGTGAGGGAGATCAAACATGGTCAAACAGGTAAACCCAAACAACTATTAAGTGAAAGCATGACAGTGACAGCAAGTCTGAGATACGGTCTGAAGACGCGGAGACCATTGGGAGAAATTGGGGAGGCAGAATGTGTTCACCAGATGAGCATCGAACATGGAAACATCAGCTCTCTGAGCACAGTCACTGTAGTGATAGTCTGTCTCATCATTTGTGTTTAAGCTCAGTAAACACAGATAATATCTGACCAAATTTTCTCCCATTTATCCGGGATGTTGAAATCTCCTAGACCACGGCACCTATCTGTTTAGACGGAAACCCTGCTCTGGAGTCCACGAGTAGCAGACGTGGGCAGAGTTTCTCAGCAGACACTTGTTGGCCTGACAGATGTTAACCTTGGATCTTGGCTCAGTCTAATCCCGTCTCTCTAATCACTAACACTACCACTGAGGATACAGCTGTATGATCAAATGCACATGGACATGCAGTTGTTAGCAGGGTTCATGCAAAGTCTTGAAAGTTTGCAAAATGCTTAATTTTAAGTGTTTTAAAGGTGAGAAAGCACAAGCACAAACTTAGAGCTCACGTCACTTTAACTTTTCAGGTCACTCCACTGCATGAAGGTGTGTTTGTGTTTTGATTTGGAATAATCTTCAGTGTTTCCTTCACCCTGTTTATCCATTAACCTGCACTGAAATCTTTTCAACATAACATGCTTTGTCTCCTGTTTCTACTTGACTGTCTGTCACCTACCTAACTGATGTCATCCAAATCACACAAAAGAGCCTGTGAGCAAACTGACAGTTTGTGCACACAGCTGTAAGCGCACATCCATGGATAGAACACAGTGGTTCACTCGCTTTTCCTCACACACACTGTCATGCTGTTTCTTCCCTTCTCAGGGTGCAGCTGGTAAGAAGCCTGCAGCTAAAAGCCTGAAGGATGAGGAAGATAAGTCTGGGCCAATCTTCATCCTCGTCCCCAATGCTAAGGAACAGAGGATCAAAGAGGAGAAGCAGCTGAAGGTACCCGACTGGCTGAACAACATGCCATGATCTCAGTGGCTCAGTGCAGCAGCAGCTACATACTGTATGTCTGAGTTAATAACTGCAGGACACCAGTTACCAATTACCACTCAGGAGTACAGTGCAGTGTGGAGAGAAAAGAAATACTTCTGAAACCAAACAAAATGCTTTGTCCTCAGCTTGTGTTACCTTCCAAGACCACAGTCAATAAATCATTGTTTTCCAAATGTGCACTGAAAAATCTACACGCTTGCACACCTTCCTCTACTGCCGTCCAGTGTGAGTGACTCTCCTGCTGACAGAGCTGTTTCTTTTCTAGATTTTGAAGTGGAACTTCATCACTCCTCGAGATGAATATGTGGAGCAGCTGAAAACTCAAATGTCCACATGCTTTGCCAAGTGGCTGCAGGACGAGCTCTTTCACTTTGACTTCCAGAGGCACGTCAAGGCTATAGGAGTCATGATTGAGGTAGGGAGTGGTCTTATTTCTATGCGTTGAGCGTTGGGGGTAGGCTAGTTTTAGTAATAAAGTCTGTGTGTGCATGTTTGTATTTGACAGAGGTTGGAGAGTGAGAGCGAAGCCACCATCAGCTGTCTGGACCTGATTCTGAAGTGGTTCACCCTGCGCTTCTTTGACACCAACACCACAGTGCTGATGAAGGTGCTGGAGTATCTAAAGCTGTTGTTTGCCATGTTGAACAGAGAGAACTATCACCTGACTGAATACGAGGCCAACTCTTTCGCCCCCTACCTCATACTCAAGGTGAGCACCCATCACACTCAGAACCATAAAACAAGCCACAGTTAAAGCTTTCCCTCCCTCACAGTTCCTTCTCTCTTCCTCAGGTTGGAGAGTCAAAGGATGTAGTTCGTAAAGATGTTCGGGCCATTCTTGGCATGCTGTGTAAGGTTTACCCAGCATCCAAGGTCTTCCCTTTCCTCATGGATGGAACCAAGTCCAAGAACTCCAAGCAGAGAGCTGGTAGGTCTCTACAGACAGCGAGCTTACTGCCTAAAGTTGCACAAATCGGACTGATCAATCTCTTTGATGGAGAAATTTTGGAAGAGACGTATTCTAACATTGTTTATGTGGTTTCCTTTCTTTTCTCAGAATGTTTGGAGGAGTTGGGTTGTTTGATAGAAGGCTATGGGATGAATGTATGCCAACCGACTCCAGCAAAGTCTCTGAAGGAGATCGCCGTTCACATCGGTGACAGAGACACGTCTGTCCGCAATGCTGCCTTGAACACTGTGGTGGCTGTCTACAATGTCTGCGGGGACCAAGTGTACAAACTCATAGGAAATGTAAGACAGATACCATTATCATACTTTATAGGGTGTCATGAGATTCAGCTACAAAACCTACTCTGTACAGTTTGACTTTACCCCCCCACCCCACCCCCTTCCTTTCCAGTTGTCAGAGAAAGACATGAGCATGCTTGAGGAGAGAATCAAGCGTTCAGCGAAGAAGACTCCTGCAGCTCCTGCCAAGCAGAGTGTGACAGAGAGGTCTCAAAGAGAGCACCCAACTAACCCCAACGCCACCTTCCTCCGCAAGCCTGCGCAGGAAGACCCCAACAAACTCAAGTAGGTCACCTCTGACTCAGGGTTGCAGGATATGTTCATCCTAGCTGAATAAAAACCAGTAAGGAGCCAAAAATATTTGTTCACCATAAAATATGGAATGTTGAGGAACAAAAATTCAGTGCATGAGCACTGCATGAGCACTTTGTTAGATTCTAAATAGATGCAATAAATCAATGTAATTCATTCAGTAAAGTATGTATTACAAAAGCAGAATACATGCAAACTAAAAATAAGACACGTGTTGCATTAAGACATTCAGCCACATATAAAGTAACAAATCCTTAAAAAATCGTCAAGTGCGTAGCAAGCTTTCTAAAGTCATGTCACCAGTTAAAACGCATATTTCAGTGCCTGTATAAAACATTCATTCCTCTGCTCACAGTATTCATGTTTATTTTACAACATTCAATCACAGTGAGCATATTTAGCTGTTAGATCCGGATCAATACAAAAAACTCTGACAAAGTGAAAAGGATTACCATCAGCTTCTCTAACAAGTGAGGCAGTTTGCTCATTGTTGGGCTGGATGTTCCTTTAGGAGGGACAGTATTGCACAAATGAACATATCTGAATGTTTTCATGCTAAACATTTACCTCCATGCAAATGTAAAACGGCTGTTTCCATTTATGCATTTGATGTAGATTTGAGTGGGAAAAGAATGATTTGCTGGGTAGAAATACATTCAGAAAATAATGGTGCTTCTTCAGGGAACTATGAATAAATAATCAACAGTGGGCAAGAAATAATCATCAGAATTCAACTTCCCACCAGCACACACTGCATCACTTTTTCAAAACGTGTGTCTGTACAGCACTGTGGATAATGAGGCGTTTCACTGCGAGTACGACCCCATCACCCCCAAGAATACACACACCAACTTCTGTTTTACAAAAATCTATTATCCAGTGATGTGCAATGACACTTAAAGCATTCTTTTACAGGCAGAAGACTAGCATGCTACCAAACTGATGCAGCTCACTTTGTCTAATAAGGTCTCATAGTTGGATGTGAAATGTCCTGAATGCATTAAAACCCAACTTTTCCAACTGTTCTTCATCAGCATGTCAGCCATTCTGTCAACCAACCACCTCTCAGATGTGCATCATGTTGTGCACTGTTGTGACTTGACCGCGTTTAGATTCATGCCATATTCCTTTTGAATGTTTGTCTTCTGCTCACAGCTAATCTGTCCTTCTCTTCTCGTCTCATTTTACTGACTCATTGCATGTCGGGTTGCTCTCGCAGACACACTGGTACATTAAATCTCATCCATGTGTCTGTGAAACCAACCTCCCTGTTTAAGTGTGTGTGGCTGGCTGGTGGGCCGGCTGCCCCCGTTCTGCCTGTCTCTTAACCCTTCATCTCTCTTCCTGTGTGATTTCCTCCTTTCTCTGCTCTGCCTGCCTTCCGCTCTGGAGCAGAATAATGTATCGCACGTATAGGATGTGAGTACCTCCTCCTCCTCCTCCTCCTCCTCCTCGTCCCTCTTTCTACCTGTGGTCATCGTAAGAACTCCACTATGAATGCAATCTAATGCTCATCATTCATAAAACTAATGAAAAGAGAGATTTGCTGACATTTGAGTTTTAGTCGTGCTTCTTCACATGGTAGGCAGTAAGGGTCTGCTCTTCCTCACTGTCACATGATAGGTGAAGTACCAGACTAATGTTTTAAATGTCCTGATGTCACTTTTAAATGTGGTTCGTTCTTCTTCACCTTCACCCCTCCCATTGTCTTAGTAGTGGATGTTATGCATACTGGAAATGTCATCACAATCTCGCCAGCTCCAAATGTAGAGAGACTTTGTATTTTTTCACTGTTGCAGAAAGGAAATATCTCCAATTGATGGTCACGTTTTTTTAACTGCTTATAATTAGAAACCGCTTGGATTGGTTTTATGGTGTGAGATGTTTCTTTGAAGAAAGAGGACTAAAAATGAATATGACAAAGTAGCCAGCTGGACTTGAATGAGTAAAAAGACCTCAGTGTCCAAGCAGAGGCACACAAACGGCTGTTTTCCACACAATGTTCTTGATTGATCACCGTGCTGGCCAACAAGAATATAAGGATAATGTTCTATATTGAACCAATAGCTGTCGTTAAAGCAACATTATGTGACCATTTTACTTTAAAACAATAACTTCAGAATCATTTTGATGGTAAACTGACTTTTAACAGAGAGGTAGTTGCATCCGTCACTCCCACTCTGCAGCCTGAACGCAACTAGTGTTAGTCTCGTAATTAGTCTCCAAACGGCATGTCAAAATTCTGACCAATCTGTTGAAATTTGTTTGGAAAAAAAGAATCGAAGTGTGATTTTCTTCAGGTTGCGTTTATGCCCGTAAGACACGGCTGCAGGCCTGCTGGGAGCATGTGCAGACAGCTGCAAAGGTTCAAAGAAGAGATGCGCTTGTGGGCGTGACACCGGGTTCATGTCAAGGAAAAACATAATATCTTGCTTGTGTTGTGGAATATATATTTACTACTAACAACTATACATTAACTGCTGTCATAATTTAAACTACTCTTCTGAAGTGCGTGGCAAAGTTTTGGTGAGCAGGTTGAAAAGAGTTGGCAGACTCTCACTTCTCATGCTCATTAACGGGCTGAGCAGGCAGGCGTGCTGCTCCATTGGAAACTTATCTAAATGCACAGAAGAGCTCAGAGTCTAGAGATGATTTTTAGAACATCTTAGTCTCATGGTAGAAAATATTGACGTAATGCTGTTGATGAAAAACCAGCCTTCAATCATCCCTTCAGTCATCCACAGATGATGTAACTGCAGATCGGCACAAGCCTGATTCCATACTGGAAGTGTTAGTAATAAATGAATTATTCATCATTTATGTGCCAAAAATCATTGAAGGAAAATGCTGTATTTTTAAATTTTTTTAAATTTGTCAAGGTAGCTTTTCAGTGTGTTTGTTTTTTTTCCCTTTCTAACGGAAACAAATACTGACTGTTGGTTTTAGATCAGTGCTGACGAGCTCCAGTCCTGACAGTCCAACTGTTGGACAGGATCAGGTTCTACACACGCTTCAATGTTTTATTAGGTTCTGCCTAACAGGTCTTCATTAGACTGAAAGCGGGAGGCACTCGAGGGTGAACCCAGTGAACCGACCTTCTCATTTAAATGTTTGATTATCTGGAATTTGTTCTGAACTTATTTGGATAAAGATGGTTTTTCACCCAAAAATCAGTGTCAGATTCTCAAACTAATAATAGTAAAAGCTTGTGTCACTGGACTGGAGTTTAAAGGCACTGATCGATGATACTCTGGACTAAATATACTGTCCTGTCCCCTCTCTCCCCCCCCCATGTCCACCATCTACCCTTCAATCCTTTCGTCCGTCCGTCCATCCAGCCAAGCCCGTCAGAACGCCCAGCTCAGTGAGTCCTCCCATCCATCCATCCCCAAGGAGTTCCAGCTAGACCTGGACATGATTGAAATGGACCAGAGCAGAGTTTGTGAGCTGCCGGACCTCGTCCAACATAAGCTGGATGAGCTGCTGGAGCCCATCATGATCCCCGAACCCAAGTAAACACGCTCTTCTGCTTGTGTGTCTAACAGACACTGGAGCACACACACAGTTCACATTGACCCTAAAGCATTAAAAATACAGGCATGTTTTTGTGACTGATATCGCTTGTGTTTCTGTGTACAAAGGATGCGTTCTGTCTCTCCACATTTTGATGACCTCCACAACAGCACGGCCTCCACCATCAACTTCGTCATCTCTCAGGTGGCAAGTGGCGACATTAACACCAGCATACAGGCACTGGCACAGGTATAACACACACACACACACATAAATACATGGTTTGGTCTAACACATTGTCAGTTATCAGGGCTCCTGTAAATGATAAAACCGAGCTGCAGAGTCTGGCGATAACTCTCTGGGGTCATCACTACGAGTGACCCCTTTCACATTGTCACAATAGATTGTTTTTATAAAGATATCCATTATTGTTGCTTTAAGGTGACATCAAAATTGTGTGTTTTGTCCCTGCAGATTGATGAGGTGTTGCGACAGGAGGACAAAGCAGAAGTCATGTCAGGTCACATCGATCAGTTCCTTATCGCGACCTTCATGCAGCTGAGGCTCATCTACAGCACACACATGGCTGACGACCGCCTGGACAAAAAGGACATCATCAAACTGTACAGCTGCATCATAGGAAACATGCTGTCTGTGAGTCACTGGCTGCTGCTGCTACTCTGCTACATACGCTAACATGACATATCATTAAGAACCTGAGGTGACACTGACGTCTTTATGAACCTCCTCTTGTCTGTGTCTGTTCAGTTGTTCTCCATGGAGTCCCTGGCCAGAGAGGCGTCCATGGGTGTGTTGAAGGACCTTATGCACGGTCTGATAACACTGATGCTGGATAGCAGAGTGGAGGACATAAAAGATGGACAGCAGCTCATCAGATCAGTCAACCTGCTGGTGATCAGAGTTCTGGAAAAGTCTGACCAGACCAACATGATCAGGTCAGCATGAATGAACAGTTCACATCAAGATTAAATGTCTCATGACATTCACTCAGGACCTTCACATTGCTCCAAACACTCATTCAGCAAATTCCAGTTAATACTGCTCGTTATCTGTAGGGCATCTTTAACCAAACTGACTCTGACGTAAAGTTCAGATTCCACGCAAATATGTACTCTAAGGTGCCCTCTGGAGTTTTCCTCCAAATAAAGTTATTTTAATATTCAGCATTACTAACCAAAATGCATTGTGTGTGTCCATAAACACTTGTGTGGAATGCATTTCTTTCCTCAAAATATATTGTTCTTAAAAGCAAACTATCACTGTTTAGTGCTTTATTTTGCATTCAGTCTTCCGTAACTGATGTGAATGGCTCAGACATAGCTGGTTTAGCTGTAAAAGTATTTTAGATCTCCTCCCTGCTGCTCATTAAGCGATTTCAACTAAGTCGGCACACTGACCTGTTTGGCCGGGCCTGGTCCCACACAGTCTGTCGCATATGCAGACGCTAACAAAAGTCACTCTCCAAGAAACTAAACATTATTGTTCAGTTGACTCCTCCCTCCCTTCTTGTCTCTGCAGTGCTCTGCTGGTTTTGCTTCAGGACAGCTTGGTCACGACAGCTGGTCCCATGTTCTCCGAACTGGTCATGAAGGTAAGGAGTGTGACGGCAGAGAACCTGACACCTTCTACAGCCTACACACACTCACCCTGCCATCCATTGAAATGGCACATCACACACATCAAACTGACTCTTCTGTGTTTGTGTTCAGTGTCTGTGGAGGATGATCCGCTTCCTCCCAGAGACCATCAACAGTATCAACCTGGATCGGATCTTGCTGGATGTCCACAACTTCATGAAGGTTTTCCCCAAAGAGAAGCTCAAGCAGCTCAAGAGTGACGTCCCACACAGAACCCTCAAGACTCTGCTGCACACACTCTGCAAGCTCACCGGAGCCAAGGTAACACACACATGCAAACACGCACACACGTGTGAAATGTATCGAATCATAGTCTGAGCAGCGTTTAGTTAAATGGTTTTGATCCTGGCTGAGTTATTTGTGTCTACTGTGTTTACTTCTCACATCCTGAGATTGAATTTATTTGTTTGAATGCACTGATGAACAGATCCTGGACCACCTATCAATGATAGAGAACCGTAATGAGTCAGAGTTGGAGGCCCATCTGAGGCGGGTGGTCAAACACTCTGGAAACCTGTCAGGACTGAAGAGCGACCGCGGCAATGAGAAGAGCGGCCTGCGCTCGGTGAGCAACACCACACCAAATACACAACAACACACTTCAGCGGCCGTTCAGGTTGACGTCAGGAGTTCAGTTGCCTCTCGTCTTCAGGATGACAGTGTGTTGAAATGAATTCTGTAATATAACTGTGCACATAACTGTGACTATGGGTATAACAAGGATTGGTCCTTTATGTTTTGTTCCCAGGAGGATCGAATGTCAAAGGCTAAGGTTAGTGACATCCTGTCTGAAATATTTAAGAAGATCGGCTCCAAGGAGAACACTAAAGAGGTCAGTTCACCTCCATCAAGCACCTTCAAATCACTCTCAACTCACTTTTTCTTACATTTGACTTGAAATAATGTCTGTTGAATTTTTGTTGATTTTGAGGTAGCAGGATTTATACAACTCAGACTTATACAAAAGTAGTCCTCACTTCTGACCCACTAGAAGTGTGTGGTGGTGGTGTGTTCACAATCAGTAACAATTCCTACATAGTATACCTTTAACAAAGGTTTATTATGAGAAAGAGCCTGGAAAACATTCAGTAATGATTCAGTACTGTGTCTAATCTTCTCCTCAGGGTTTGACGGAGTTGTATGAGTACAAACAGAAGTACTCAGACGCTGACGTGGAGCCCTTCCTCAAAAACACGTCCCAGTTCTTCCAGAGCTACGTGGAGCGAGGCCTTCGTTTGATTGAGTCTGAGAGAGAGGGCAAGGCTCGCATCCAGACCTCAACAGGTACAGCTGGAAGATGTCACCGTGCTAATCGTTCAGAATGCAGTCAGGAGTTTATTGTAACACTGTGTGTCTGTGTGTGTCTGTGTGTGTGTCTGCAGTGATCCCTCAGCACGGCGTGGAGTCCAGTCTGAGCAGTAACAATGAAGAGCTGAAACCAGCTGTTTACTATGAGAGACTCAAGATCCTCAGACAGAGACAAGGCCTGGAAAACACCTCCAGGGTTAGTTCACTCATACACACTCTGATACACACTCGGTCAGTCCTCTTCCGTGGGGTGCTGTATGCCCCCACTGTACATACACACATCATTCCAGTAGAAAAATGCTGAAGAGGTGAGCTTCTGTTTGACGTTACATAATTTGTCCACTAGAGAGCACTAAACTGTTAATTTTTCAATTGTAAAATGTCCCCTCAGGACGTAGTTGAACAATGCACAAATGTAAGGGGTTTGTTATGAGAACAAATATCAATTAATAAGTTATCTTTTTTTTTTTTTTAACTCACTTCTTTTAATCTCAAAAATTCAGAACCCGTCAGCACACCGTTTGTAGGATTTTGATCTCTGAAGTGAGCCCTGGAATACAGCCTGAAAGGAAGTGCTGGCTTGGGAGGCTCAAGAACATCCCTATAGCACAGAGACACTAGTTTCAGCATATCTGTAACACAAGCAGTGACATGGCATAGGATAAGTGAATGATTTATCACCTTTTTATATCAAAATCGCAACTTCAGAGAGTGCAATTTAAAATACAGCATTCATGCTGCTGCATTAGCTCTGAGGCTGCTGTACTGTCAACAAAACTAAAGCACACATTTAAGGTTGCAGTCAGGCATTTGTTGTTGACATGCGTTGTGAAGTGTCACAGCATCATTAAACTTTCAGAAGCTTTAACCTTCTTGAGGAATTTTCACTGCATGTACACATTAGTAAGTGAACACCTCTCTTCACCTTTGTGCTCTCTCCACCTGCAGCAGGGCGTCGGAGGAAGCGAGGACGAGCCTCAGCAGCGACCTCCCATCTCCTCCCTGCTGTCCTCGAAGCCGTCGGTGGCCTCCTCCACCGACATGCTCCACAGTAAGCTGTCTCAGCTCAAAGAGTCCCGAGAGTTGTACCAGCAAGAACACAACTCGCACTCCCACTCGCCGACGCATGCCCACACCCGCTCGGCCTCGCCGGCGGCCAACCTGGACGACTTGAAGAAACGTCTGGAGAGAATAAAGAGCAACCGGCAGTAAGGAGCACCGCGCCACCACCTCATCTCATCCGCGAAGCCTGTGGAGTTCAGCTGGTAGAAAAAGCGACATCCCACTTTTTAAACTCCCTCTGTGTTTCTGTTCATGTTCTGGTAGATGGAAATAGAAAGCACTTTGACACTGAAGTCCACCCCTGTGTATCAATAAACCAGGTAGCAACAGACAAATACACCCTCAAGTTTGAACCTGACTCCACCCACTGTGCCTGTAAGCTATTAGAAATCAAACGCACCCTTATCTGATTGTCGTTGAGTACATTCGGATTGAACTGAGGCTGTGACTGGGACTTTCAGCCTCTACACGCACACACACACACACATGCACCAGAAACCATCTTAAGTGTTTTTAGCAACTTATTCTGACTTATTTGAAAGCTCTTTTTGGTTTGAAGTGTCGAACGTCAGGGCAGAAAAAGATGAACCCAGAGTCTAGGAGTGACTTTTGATGTTGTGTGTACAGGACCACAGTCAGCTGTAGTTCTCAGTCTGTACAGTTTCATCTTAATGAACGAACTATCACACCCACCCACCCCATCCTCCCTCCTGTCCTTCCCCAGCCTTCCCTTTGAGGGTGCCCCCCCGCGCGCCCCCCCACTCCCCTGTGTACACTTCTCACTGTATTATAATAATTAGATAGTGACCTTGCCCTCCTCCCTTACCTGTTTTAGTATCACGGCACAAGATGTTTGTACATATTTAAAAGTTGTTAACCACTTAACTGTTATGAAGCGCTTCTCGTGTGGTTGCAGGAAAAAAACAAATGTTAAGAAATGTCATTTGTTCCTGTTTCACCCCGACTTACCACGTTGCTGCTGCTGCTGTGTTTGGTTGGAGAAGCACTGCTGGAAAGAGCTGAAGTCAAATATGTGTCTGTGTAAATGCAGTGTGAGACTGCCCCCCTGTGGCTGAACACTGTCATGATGCCAGTATAACTCCTGTTTGTACTGGGAGCTTCCAGTGATTTGTAATAATTGAAGAAATATTATCAGTAAAATAAAAATGCTTCAAATTAGTGACTGTTGTTTGGTGACGATGCTGATGTCTCTTTCAAAATAGCAGTGCAAATAGGGCTCGGCGCTCCAGCAAAGTGTCTGATTTCTGCCAATTTCAGACATTATGCTGCCACTCAAAGGGCCACAAAATAGGTTGAACTGCATTTACACAGTGACATCAGGCCCTCTGTTTTTTTTCTACCTCGGACGGGGTTCAAACTGACGAGGCCCTGAAAGCTGCAGCCGTATGCTGATGTAGAAGGAGTTTCATCGGTTTTAACCAGGTGTTTGGTCACCGTTAGGTAGGGAACCTGTTCAGCTTTATTCTGAAAGTGTTTTGTGGCCTTCTGGTAAGCATTTGTTTAAAGTCAGTGGTTTTCAATCCTCTGATTTACGAGGGCTAAAAGTTTCGAGGTTTTCCCACCAAAAACCTGCAGACTTAAGGTGGTACAGGGTTAAAAACTACTGCTTTTATTCTGGAGGAGAAGTGGCACCATTTAGCACATCCTGATGCTGCTTTTCAGCCAATCAGGCTGGAGAATTTGTCCCTCCATCAGCCAGCTGATTCAGGAAGGAAGTTGGGACCAAGCAGAGCCGTATACAGGTGTGTTTAAGTTGTGTGTTGGATTGTGCTGTGGGTTGACCTTTGGCTGTAAATACTGTATGTAATGTCCTCCATTAACACCTCCCTTCAGTTATTTAACAGCAGCCACTCCGTTGTGTTTGTAGGCTTGAAGAGCATGGCATGAAGTCTGTGATTGTTTTTATTTTCTCATGTAAATAAAGTTTACATTAATAAAACCGCTGTTTAATTAAGTCATTGTTTTTCTGATGAAGCTGATGATGATGATGATGACGGCCCTGTCAGTCATCTGTTCTGTAGCCAAACGTTGAGTAAAGAAAAACATAAATAACAATTGTTTTTGTATTTAATTCAAATGTCAGTAACTAGTCTTACATTGTTGCTCTCCAGCTTTCCTTGTATAATCCATAGTGAAAGAATGGCAATAAAGTCTTGTTTTTTTTAACAATCCATCTTTGAATTTGCTGATTATTTTTCCTAAAGGAATCAAGCAGCTGTTGATGTATTTCTTCTTTCGTACGTTCGGACCAGCTGAGCTGCAGTTCAGAACTGATCCACCACACATCGTTCAGCTGCATTGAGGCATAGACCCAGAATGTCTTCAGGACTAGATTATTGTAAAAATTAGCCTCAGCTTGTCCAAATGTCCCTGAATACATTGTGAAATACTGTGACTATGCAGGAACTTAGTCTTAGTTTGCCTAACCGGTGCCAGCTGGATGTTAAACATACATTTAGTACAAACGGCATACTGTCGTACACCTCAAATGTACTGCAGTATGACTAAAGTGTCAAATATATCACCTTACACGAACACTTACATCACCGCTGCACAGGTGATGAGCCGCCGATGATGTTTAGGTAAAAATATGCTGGAGTTCAAACACGTCCATGTTTATACTGTACATAGCAAACGCTGCAGGACATTAAATGACTGCAGAGTTGTGAATGAGGCTTAATTGTCATGTCTGGTATCAGCAGGAGACTTGACGTTGATGAGACTTTCTGAGATTTATTTGAGAAAATATAAAGAATACAAATATGTATGGAAAGAGACATTTGTATATTTCAGAATTTTAAACATTTCAATCTACAAATATCTAAAACAGCTCCATATAAGTACCTTATTCACTGTATATACATATACTGACCTACATATAAAAGCAATATAAACAGCACTGTACAGAAATATGGCCGTGAGGGGAAAGGCTGAGAGCATACAGCTATGTACAGAGCAGATTCAGGCACTTCTCGTTCGTACTTCCATTCATCAGGTTCTTTGTTAACTCTTTTTTTGTCCCGTCACGCTTCACAACTGACAGCACCTCATTTTAGTGGACTGTTAAACAGATCAGGAGTGTATTGGGTGTCTGAATCCTCTATCAAGGTCTTATGAGACTGTGATTTCTTCACTGTCGGACTCTGAGAGCTCTGACTGTTTGCTGGACTCTGACGGAGATGAAGGACTGTGATGATGATGGTGGTGGTGGTGATGATACTGGTGGTGAAGATGGGACTCCTGGCTGTCCAGCTGTACTTGGCTGGTGGGAGCAGTTCTGTCCAGCCTGTGGCAGTAGGTGCTGCCTACGTCAGTCAGGTCTGGGTGGGGGTTGGTTTTGGTGGGGAGGGTCTGCTGGCGACAGCCGCCCGTTGACAGCAGCTCTCTCTCCTTAGAGTTCCTCCACTTCATCCTGCGGTTCTGAAACCAGATCTTCACCTTCACAGGACACAGAAAGAAAACTGTATGTCAATATCACTGACCTCCATATCGCTACTATCAGTGTTCACAGCTGGTTTGGGGCACAGATGGACAGAAAATGTCTGCCTGCCTACTAGCCCAGTTTTCAAGGCACAACATGAGAGCAATGGAGCATAAAACATTATATCATTATATAGATTGAGTCCTTGGTGCGTACCTGGGAGTCTTTCAGACCCAGTTTACTGGCAAGTTTCTTCCTGTCTGGTTTGCTGATGTATTTCTGCTTCTGGAAAGTTCTCTCCAGGGCCTTCCTCTGGAGGTCTGAGAACACAGCCCGCCGCAGCATGCCCCTCCTGGGCTTCCCCCTTGGGGCCAGGGGCCATGAAAACGTTCCTGGGACAGGAACCACAGAGGAGGACGCTGGAGGGACAAAACAAGAGACAGTTAATACAGAGATATACCAGCAGGGCTGCGGCTGGGATTTTAGAATCTGAGGTCCCCTGGTGTGACCACCACCCCTCAAACATTCTGCCACCACAAGGAGTCTACTACTATAATTTATGTAAATCAGACTTACTGATGCAGAGGTTTAAGTGTTGTTTCTCCACTACATGATTCCTGCAGGG
Source organism: Chaetodon trifasciatus (assembly GCA_037975065.1). Taxonomy (NCBI): domain Eukaryota; kingdom Metazoa; phylum Chordata; class Actinopteri; order Chaetodontiformes; family Chaetodontidae; genus Chaetodon; species Chaetodon trifasciatus. Next base: position 3,407,034 of record JBBMOE010000002.1, on the reverse strand, counting down.
TGACGGTGAATTTTTTATGTATTTATTTCAAAATCTTCTCAGGATTCATTTCCATTCTCTTGCTTTTCGCACGTTTTAGTACCTCGTGCGCTCGATTTAGTATTTCGTGGGCACAATATAATTTTTTTTTTTTCTTCGTGGCACTTTAGGGGCTCCGAACAAATGCACATGCTAGCCAGAACATGATTTTTACCATAGGCAGAAACACTACCTATTCTGTCCACAGGGGGCGCCAAAATCAACACAAAATCAAAGGTCCTTACAGTATCTTTAACTCAGTGTTTCCCAACCACTGTGCCGTGGCACATAGGTATGGAGCCCCTAAAGTGCCACATAGAAAAAAAAAACTATATCGTGCGCGCGAGATACTAAAACGTGCGCACGAGATACTAAAATGTGCTAATTTTTAAGCTAAATTGTGCGTACGAGATACTAAAACATGCACTCGAGATGCAGTTATTTCCCATGCTCTGACTTGTCTGTGCATACAGCTCTCCGTAGTGACCACTTCAGATGTTCACAGCCACACGTGCGATATAATGGAGAGAAGAATTCAGCTAACTAACTTTTATTTTCACCTGGGAATGTCATATTATGACATTCTTGTTGCTCTTGCCTTGAGACATGGGATGTGTTGCCGCCTGTTTGTATAAATAAACGAGTTAATTAAATCGAGTGCACAATTTAGCTTAAATGTGTGCACATTTTAGCATCTCCTGCGCACGTTTTAGTATCTCGTGCACTCGATTTTGTATCTCGTACGCACAATATAGTTTTTTTTTCCTTCATGGCACTTTAGGGGCTCCGTACATAAGAGTGCCATGAGAAATCATCAGATGTGCCATGGAAGATTATCCAATTTCACCTGATTGGTGCTCTAAGGCTTAGAGCACCAATCAGGTGAAATCTTCCTGTGTGTCTTTCTTCAATTCCTGCAAGAGTATCAGCTTTGTGTTCAACTAAACAGGCCCAGGATTCACACTGAGTAAGTAAATTGAGTAAAATGAGACTAGATTTTCATTATATTTCAATAAATATACTTTTTGTGACATTTTTTGTTTGGTGGTGTGCCTTGTGATTTTTCTAATGTAAAATATGTGCCGTGGCTCAGGAAGGTTGGGAAACACTGCTTTAACTAATGATTTGGCTCTTTTGTTAGCTTTGGACTCTTTCATCAATATCAGTGACTGATTGATGACTGGAGGAGAAAAATGGCTTTAAGAAATCACTTTACTCTGCAAATTTAATATACATGTATTGCACTGCCTTTCTTTCTTTCTTTCTTTCTTTCTTTCTTTCTTTCTTTCTTTCTTTCTTTCTTTCTTTCTATGATTTATGTTTATTCTCACCACTTTGTCAGATAAAGGGTGAATCAACAGTCAGTCACATATCATGGAGAGCTGCCGCAGCAACACTTTTCTGCTTTAATATATTTCAAGATTCATTTGTTGACATATTTTGCAGCCATTATGAGTGATTAATGCGTAATATCAATTTAAGTCACTTATAGTGTTGTTTCTTCTCCACGTTTATTCTTATCAGTTCAACAGGTAGAAATATACAGCAGAGATGTTTTTGGATCAATTCATGATACACATGTTAATAAAGATCTGATTGTGATGGGTGAGCTGCAGTGTTACCCTTTTATTCTGTATTCAATCAATCAAGACGTGATTGTGAGGTGAATGAAGTGAGTTTTTTGGTATTTCAAGCTTCTTTTTCATGTACTTTTTGCCTTCAGTGTGTCTAAAATGTTAGAGATCAGATGAATGAATGAATCAATCATATTTAGTATTTTTCAATCATATTTTCTTGTTTTCTTACCATCTTTTCCTACCAGCTGGTAGAGAGGCAGTGTCTGAATGGAAACAAGCAACAAGCTTATATGCTGATTTCTGCTAAATATTTGTGAGTATATTCCGTATCTGTCAGAGTTCTCAGAAAATCTTCATCCCTTCTTGCTTCTACCATCATCACACAGGCTCACCGATGCTGCCCGTAATATACTTGTTCTGCCTGAAATCTGCCGTTTCAAAGCCCAATTTGTCCAGCAGTGGAAACAGAGCCTATGCTAATGAGACGGGCTCTCCAAAGCTCAGCTCACACTGCCTCTAATGAAGCATGAAGGGGGATTGTATAGGCTGCAAATGCATAGAGAAAGGTGATTGTGTTGTAATGAATTGAGTGGAAAAGGCCGTCGACAGGCCAGTATATTACAGGCCCATTAAAGACAGGTCAGTATAATGTAGAGCTGTTAGAGAGTCTTCACTCAAGCTTTAGAGGATACAGAGAGCTTAGGGCTGTTCACAGTGTCATACACCTGCTTTTAAGTGTTATTACAGTTATTCTGTCCAAATATACAAAAATATAGATGGTGTATTTTGTTGAATTGATAAATATGCTGGTCAGTGTTAGAAAATAAATCAAAGGAAACAAGTTCAAACCTGTGAATTTAACAAATCTTGTGAGCAACATTGCTAACTCAAATCTTCAAGGTGTGTGTGTGTATGTGCGTGCGTGCATGTATGCGTGTGTGTGTGGTTGTGTGTGTGTGTGTGTGTGTGTGTGTGTGGTTTTGGCTCCTATTGGTCATGGTGCTGGGAGCTTTGTGGGCAGGCAGAGGGGCTTGGTGGGAAAACGACGGCGCGTGAAGAGGCGCTGAGTTCCTGAGCTGGGAAGATACCCGCCTCACATTTAGACCATGACAAACGGCACTAATATATTTAGAGCGTGACAAACTGGACTAATTTGTAGATTAGGACAACTGGTGCTAATGTCAGCAGTCAGTGCGTCGCCTAAATAGGCCTTCAAATTGGCGGAGCTGATTCCATGCTGTCCGAGGTATTCCCATGCTAAAAGGCTACCAACGTCTCTAAACGGCCGACTGTGGCCTCACCGTCTGCATCTGCTGCCACAATGTGTTTTCACAAACAATTTCAGGAGCTGTGACATCCAAACTTTTAGGACTCAACTTGCCAGCAGCCACAATTGTATGCTTGAAGGCCTGTCTAGTTTAAACATCTCTACTATTTTTGCTGTGTTGGAAACAGTTTTCTTGATGTCTGTCTCATTTTTAAATCCAGAATTAATCAGACCTATCAGAGAATTGATGAATTCATATCCATCCATTAGCTATAAGTCCAGGGGAGGCTGGAGAGGGTCCCAGTTGGCACACTGGACAGGCCACCAGTCAGTCACAGGGCTAATTAATTAATATGTTAATCAGTATCAGTTTGAAATCTTCATTGAACTGTAGGACTCATAGAAACCTTATGGTGGCACCATGAGTTATTTCCCATTATTACAAGCTTGTCGCTTCTTAATTCGACTTATTTAAAGAGCATTAATGAATCGATTCTCTTTATTAACATTTATATGCAGCCAGTTGCACTGGTCCAGTTACTCTAACCTATAAATAACATTAGTTTGCCAATGCAGAGAAATTAACTAATCAGTCAAGATCAAGCATAAATATATATTGGAAAGTGCTTTTCGATCTTTTTTAGCTTAACAACCAGTCGTTTAAATGTCTATGGTGAAAACATGCACTGCTTTTTGTTTGCTCATTCAGATGTTGGTGGTGAGGGTGAGGTGGAGGAAAATGAAATTTTCACTGACTGAGGAGTTTTCATTCCAACCAAAGTGCAGAAAGTGAGCTATGAAAAGCAACGTAAGTGTTGAATCATCAGTCCCTGCTTCTGCAGGGTGTGCAACTATGAAAACATTCTGTCCTACATAAATAAAAAGGATATATGAAGAAAAACGTGGTATAGCATCATATTTCCTCCACCACATTTCAAATTGATCAAACTGCCTTGCAGCAAATCACAAACTGTTTATTATTATTATTAATATGAGTGTGAAAGACATCCATGGATGAATCCTGTCTAAATCTTTGGGCTGCAGCTGAAACACAGACCCACTTACTGACAGAAAAAATGTTGATTTTGTCTGTTTGACTGTTATATTGTAAACAGATGAGGATAAGAGCAGTTTGCCAATGTGAAAATGAGGAACACATCCTCAGATTAGCACCCAGAATAAAGTGATACCCAGACAATGCAATAAATGTATGTGAGCATGTGATGTCTTTCTCTTACACAGCAGGGAGGAAACCATCGAAATCACACATAACTCAGCTGTAGATGAACCGTGTCTATCTTTGAGTTCTGAAACTACTAATGCCAACATACAGTTTGCATGGACGTTGTAAATCCACCAACCTGTGAAATAGGAAGCTCTGATGAAAGGATGGAGGCTCCCATCAAAGAAAGGCAAAGGGAAGGACTTCGACTGGAAACTCTGGACTGAGGAGCAGAAACACAGCACAATTTGACTGCAGATCAGAAAAATAACATGAACAGAAAAATACACTAATCCTGACAGCAGAAATATATAGAAACGATAATTAAGGAATTACAGTCTCTCAATATCAATATTTTAATAACAAATATAGTTACAACTGTGCCCAGTGAGAAAGAATTGATTGAACTGAAAAATAAAGAGGACATTTTGAAGTAACACCTGATACATCTCAGCAGGCTGCTAAATATAATTTTAAACACATTTACTGAGCTTTCACCATTTTTTTTAAATTTTTTTTTTTAGCTATATTCAATATTCTGATAGACTTTATGTCAATTTGCCAACATTTGTGAGTAGTATCGGTAATAATAATAATAATAATAATAATAATAATAATAATAATACAGATGTTGTTATATTCCATTATTTATTGTTATTTAACAGTGTGCTTGCTGTAGTAGTGTAATACAAATCTAGTCAGCATCATGCAGTCTTTTCCTCACACTCACCACTCCGTGTGGACGGTGCCAGTATCGCACTGACGCCGAACTTGAGGTATCCGGAGTCCGGGCAGACAGTCTGCGGAGAGCCCGGGCTGCTGCAGCTCGGGTGGCTGGAGCTCTGCAGCACAGACCGGTCTGTGCTGGGTCCCAACGCCCGGGGAGAAGCGCCCTGCGCCGGGCTGAGCGACAGAATGTCCCCAGGACTTCTGGACGAGAATGTCCGATGTATGTAGCTGACAGGCTGGTTTAATCGGAGGAGATCTTCCACGAGGAAGCCTGAGGGGAGTGACCGGGTCAGAGGAGAGGAGAGTGCCGCAGGGGGACGCAGTAAGCCCGGGTAGAGAGGAGGCGGCAGAGCGCTGCAGGGAAACATCATGGTGGTCCGACCTGCACGAGCTTCCTTCACTTTTTGCAACTTTCAGCAGAGATGCGCTCAGGAAAAAAACAAACCTGAACAACACACTCAGTCTGTGCTCTCTGTGATCTCTTGGAGAGGTTTTATACAAGGGGGTCACTCTCACACAGAAACACACGCACTCGCGCGCACACCCACGCGCACAAGTTCAACCCTCAGGGCTGGGCTGAGGGTTCCCTTCATGAGGCTCTTTGAACGCAAAGTTCAGGGAGAGGGGATTGGACAACGGTCCCCTGATTTACTGTGATTGGACCTCAGTCAAAAACCCTGCAGGTTTTATCTGTTTGATTTCTCTGATTGTCTGCGAGCAGTTCGTGCAAAAATGATTTCACTAATGAAAAATGAGATGCTGAGACAAGACCGGCGAGCACTTCTGTGGTGGTGCGAGATGCATTCATTCTGAACTGATGCAAAGCAATATTACAATAATTTCACTGGACTAGCATTTGTGATGCCGTGAGAGGTCTCCAAATAAAATAAAGAAAGCCACAGATACAACCAACTAATGGTTCACATGAATGCAGCATTTAGTCACCCGCAACAAAATCCGACAAGACA
>JBBMOE010000002.1:3373144-3400857 GCA_037975065.1 Chaetodon trifasciatus | reverse complement strand
AATAATAAAAAAATAAATAAAAATAAATAAATAACAGTCCCATCTAAACACAGGCAGTCATTGGGCTAAAAGTGACCTTGGCCTCCTTCTCTGATCCCGTTAAGCATGAAGCGTCGGCCGAGCGCCCGCTGTCCTTCCTTTCATCCGTGTCCTGCTGTCTGTCAGAGCGGCATCAGCTTTCAGACCGTCCATTATCAAAGTATCTTGTTGGATGTGATGATGAATTTAATGACACGATTTATGCCATTCACAAAAGACTCCGAAGGCAGTGATATTACAGGCCACGTCTCTGCTGTCGGACTAAACTGAATAGAAGAGATTATTATAGGCTGCATTTTAGACAATTAATGACTCAAGCAGAGAGAAAAAATATAACATAACAATTTGAGGTTTTTAAGCCTTAAGCCAAAAATAAATAAATAAAAATAAACACATAATAAAACAGCACCTATTTTATGCCTCCTGCCTTATATCTCCACATCGTCTTGTAATGTCACAAATTATCTGTCAATCCGCCGACAAGTTGGGGAGACAGGTGGCCTTTCCGCTTAAAACGATTTAAACAGAGAGAGACTTAAAGTCAGCTTTGTTCTGATCGCCTTTGATCATATTGATCGTCTGAGTGTCCCCCGTTGACTTCAATGAGTGTAAAATGAGTCAAAGTTGAGGAACATAGAACACCCACTGCCCCTGAACGTCCCATGCGCTTTTCCATAGAGAAAGTCGTCATTCAAAGTGATGGCAGTGGGCGAGTTGTTCAAACTAGATGTTTATGAGCTTACGCTTTTTTTCTGCTGCAACAAACACTCACGCACACTATATATGTTGTCTCCCACTGATCTGCATACAGCACACAGTGGTAGCAAGCAGCCAATAAGCTCTAAACCTGGAAAAAATGAGTGTAAACTAGGTCAGCCAGTGGGGATTCATAAAACCTCGAGCCATTTTCTTTGTTTAAATATTTGTCATTAAACCAAAATGACAAACTTAATTTCCCTCAAATTAAGCAACAGGCAAACAAAATTGTCAACTTGTGAATAATGCTGTAATACATTAGCTTAAACACAGAGCTGTACATTTGTCAGATATCATACTCACCTTTGACCTTTTCCACGTAGGCCTAGTTTGGGCCAGACTTGTAATTTGGAAATAAACAGGTTGTCTATGTGATGGTGCTCTGACAACAGGGACATCTAGAAACCGCAGTGGGTGGACTCCAGAAAGACAAAGGTGAGAGATGAAAAGAAGTGTTTAAAGAAGATTTGGTTCAGGATTTGAGGGGCACAAGATGTGAGTCCCTGAAGGCCTCCATAATACCTGTGACTAATGGCATTTGAGCACGTGCTGCTCTCCCTCTCCATGTTTATCTTCCATTAGCCTGCTTTTCTTAAATAAGCACAGTGTCTGACACTTTTTCTCCAATGTAACTGACACTGTGGTCAGTGAGCAGTGAAGATTTAGGATACAGGAATAACTGAATAAGATGGAATCTCACAGAGAAACCTGTAGCTGAACCTGAGTTCTTACTTTGATTCATCCACTGAGGTTCAGGCTGTTTGCTCTACATTCACTGACGCTGGAAGTTAAACATTTTCTGATTTCTGGTCAGAAGGGTGACTATGTGATACCAAGCAAACAAAGAAATGCAATTCAAATCACTTTCATTTGTATAAAGTCAAATCACATCAGAAGTTATGTCGGGGCAGACTAAGTCTCGAGCATCCTCTTCATAAAGACATCGTAATATACAATAAATCTATGCCTTTATTTTGTTTGGCTTTATTTGGCTTTATTTTTAATACTTGCCAAACAGGTTTACACTATAGTCGCTGTACCGTCACCGTATCAAACACATCTGTCGTGAACTACACTGAATGAATAGTGTAATCATTTCTTGAAATGACAATAAAGGCCAGGCCATTTGGAGGCCAATTTTTCCTCTGCCAAACAGATTTACAGTAGAAGGATCTGAATTTCATCCAAATTATTACAATTCTGAATATATATTCTTGTTTACCCCTGTAATATTTATCCATACTTTGGGCACTGACTGACAATACATCTAAAAAACTCAGCATCAACTTGTCTGTAAACTATTTTCATTGGAACATCTATTGAAGAAATGATGACACGGTGGACAGGGTGTTTGATAAAATATTTCAGAGATGCTGTCTCTGGTTAAAGGTGTCAATGTCATTTTACATTACTGTTAATTGCTATGCAAATAAACAACCAAATAAAATCTATTTTCTTTAAAAAAAGAATCAACTATCACGGTGTCAAACAAGAAAAGCCCCATAATTTACTGTGTAGATCTAATAACTGAAGGCAGACTTCCCTCATGTAATGTGTCTGTTTGGGGTTTTCCTGGTGGCCACGGCCTCCAGCAGCGTGTCTTTGACATAAGGCCTAAAGTCACAGTAAACAGTGTTACTGATTTTCAGGAAATTTCAGTTAACTGAACTGAACAAGTCCTTTCATTGCACTCCACCTCAAGCCTATATGCATTTAAATGCATCCTATCTCGGTATAATCTTGTAAATTTCTCATTTTGAAGCCATCGTGATGAAACGATCCGCTCTTCAACAAAGGGAACCAATCATTAAATGTGCAGCAGATTTGCTGAGTGGCAGTCCTGCCGGGAAATGCGACACCTTAACCAAAACCCCTCTCAGAGAGCGAGAGAGAGAAATTGTTGCGTTCAAAGCATTTTATTCCTTCAGAAAATCCCTCTATTGTATTGAAGTGGAGCAGATGGTTCCCCGGGAGGGAATATGGGCATCAGCAGAACTAATTTCTCCTCCTGGTCCGACAGACAGACAGGCCTGTTGCTCGATTCTTAACCAGCACAACAGCTGTTGGTGAATTAAACACCAGTTAAGACTCATTTTAAAGCTATTAGCCTCTTGAAGTCTTACAACATGAACCCTCCCCACCTAAGACCCTGAATTGATTACACATGCAAAGAGGGGAAAACAACTAAGGCTGCGTCTATGGTGACGTAATAACTAGTTAAGACTCATGTCAGTGCTTTAAGCCTTCAAGCCTTAACGAACATCTACCCAACAAACAAACTGACAACATGGCGACACAATGAACGGCAAAAGACTTTCAAACGAGGGCGTGACAGCGCTGAATATAACCAGGACTCATCAATGGCCTCTCAGAATCATGGTGTTTCACAGGAAGCTCAGCCGTCCTGTATTTTTGTTAAAACATGTGTCTCTCAAGCAGTATAATCTTAAATAATCATTGATACCAACACTATGACTAAGCAAAGCTGAATTTTAGATTTTCTGTGATTATGCTCTTCAGGAATTAGTAGGGAAAACTCAAGAGTTTGTGGCACTTTGTTATATTTGTTTCAGCTGCATTGGGTATTATATAAACTTGTCTTTAATTAAAAAAATTGAATATAAGTTGGTGTATTTCAAGCCCATGTGTTTTGATTCTATTGAGAGTTCGCTTTCGGGAATTTAAGTCTATATAAGGCAGTGATTTATTTAATATGTTTGAAATTCCCTTTACAAAACCTATATGACCAACATTTACCATTAGACGTGCAACAAAAGAAAAATTTAGCACAATTTTACCTTCATATCAGCTAACCTGCTACTTTAAGCTTGTATATCTGCTGAGCTAGCATGCTACATGAAACTTTGTAATTGCATGGCATCACACAGCTACTGCTGTTTAACTCAGCAGAGGCAAAAGGTTTTTTTTGTGGGTATATTACTATTAATTATAAATAAATAAACAAAATTTTGTGTGCATATACCCACGTCAATAACATTTGAACACAAATGAGCGATTTGTGCGTTTGAATTAATTTATGTTCTCCAATTTTCACGTTGTGTGCACATGCAGAAGATAATGTTATGGTGTTAATGATGATAGTTAAACATAATGAGGGGTAACAAATAAACTTTACTGATGTCTTCATGACATTGGCTGGGCACAATTAAAAAATACTGAATTAAAAAAATAGATTTTTATTCAAGAGACAGAGGCTATTCTAAAAGTTACATAATCACATAAATTGTCTTTGTTATTCGTTAAAAGTGGATGTCATGTTTCTGGCATTTAACTTAATGACCATAAAACTGACAGGTTTCAGCCACAGTTCTCAAAAAAGAATGTCTGCAACAGGCAGGAGGGAGCTTACAATTAAAAGATAATATGTCACAGTGGAAATACTGAATTCTGATTTAATACTCAGCTTAGTAAATAAAAAGCCAATAACATCTTGTCTCTCTCCTCTCTCTCTCCCTCTTTTTGTGCCCGCTCTCTCTGTCTCTGTAAGTGTCTCTCAGCCGGAGCATCTGTTTCCAGGCAGTGTGGAACAGAGTGGATTAGTGGGGCCTTCGGTGTCAAAGTGCGGCGACGAGCATTAAAGCCATATTAACTTTCCATTAAACATCACCTCGCTCTGTCGAGGGAGAGAGAGACACAAGCCCTGGGATAAAGCTCCTTATAGCTGGAGCGAGAGAGAGAGAGAATGTATGTTTGTGTGTGTGTGTGTGTGTGTGTGTGTGTGTGTGTGTGTGTGTGTGTCAGCCTCAGTGCACCTGTTCCCTCAATGTATTTTTTTGCACTGGAGAAGAAAACACAGAACAGTGTTACATTTAGGCCGACTGTAGTTTTGTTATGTTTAATATGTGTGACGCGCAGTTTAATACAAGTTTCATGAGGATATTGATCATATTTTTCAGCAGTCTCTCGATATTATATGCTGTGTTTCCAAAAGTGATGGCTGTCAAACAGAATCAAAGAGAGTATTAACTTTTATTATTATTTTATTAAATTAGTTTAATTATATTACTGTAATGGAATCAATGTGTTTCAAGCCATGTGATCTAACTAAAAGTTTCAAAACTGCTATAATAATAAATTCTTATATTAAAAATGATTTTAAGTGAAATGTTGCTCTAGTGACAAACCCAGTGAGAATTATCATTATTCAGTCTCACCGTTCTCGTCGACCTGATCTCCAGCAGCAGGAGCAGGCGTGTTTTCAGCAAACCAGTTGCCCACCAGTTTGGTCCAGGCTGAAATATTTGAACAGCTACAGGATGGACTGCCATGACATTTTGCACAGACATTCATGGTCCTCGGAGGATGAACCCTCGACAACACTTGCTACCCCCCCCCCCCCCCAAAAAAAAAAAAATTTGGTGGTCCCCTGACATCTGGCGCCCCCATTAGGTCAAAATTCCTCCAATGTTTTCAGTACTTTGGTTTCTGACCAGATACCTGCAAAACTAATAATATTCAAATCAGCCTCAAACGTGCTTTCTTTTCATTGCCAATTAGTTAACACTTAGCTACGATGTTGAACATGATATAAACATTATACTTGTTTAACACCAGCATGTTATTGTTGACACTGTGAGCATGTTTGCATGCTGACGTTAGCATTTAGCTCATAGCACAGCCTCACAGTGCTGCTGGCATGGCTGGAGTCTGAGGTTTGTGTCTATTCCCCATGGTGCTCGTTCTAAATATTCACTTCTGTTGATTAGAAATAACAAGAAATATGTGATGCATCACTTGGACACCTGAGAGTTTTTGCCAAGACAGATGTGCACTGGCTGGATGTGGAATTGCAACTTTTTTGTATGCATTTAAAATTATTTAGTAATGAGGTACATTAAAATTGTACAAATCAGACAAATCAGTTATTTTAGAATTGATTGTACTTTTTCTGATTTCCATCCCATCATGTAAAGCGAGACCAGAATTTCAAAATGGACTCTCCGGACGCTTAAATGAACATCTCACTATAAAATACTCTCTTGCCAGTGACCAGCCCCATGAATTTTCATCAAGCACTGTGAGAGTGTGAGAACGTCCGCAGCATACTGAGTTCATTCAATAAAAGTAAAACTTGACTGAAGCGATTAGCTCCTGTTGCTGACAAATATGAGAAATTGCTTGCCTCAGTGTCCCCATCATAGCCTCGAGACACTTGTGACATAGAGCACGCTCACTGAATGCTCATTAGTTATAGATTGGTCATGGGAGCTCAGAGCAACACATCGCTGTGCTAACAATCTTTCCCATTATAAGAGCTTCCATTCTTCCATTCACAGCCCATTCTGCTCTAATCTTATTGGAGTCTCATAACGTTCTGCGGCCCTTCAGCGGGAGGCTTAAAGCACCTGGCAGGTTGTTAAGAGGGGAGCTTGTAAATGCCTGTGGTTAAAATGGGTTCTGGGGCCCAAACACAAGCCAAGCACTGCCGGGGAAGAGGGGAGGGGGACCGATTTGGTTGTCAAGTCCAGTTTACATTTTTGTCAGTTTTGTCAGTGGAGTGGAGAAAGAGAAAGAGAGAAAGTGAAACTTGTTGCTTCAGTTTACTTACTTCTGTTTTCATCTGTTTGTGCTATTCAGATGGTGCTTTGGACGAAGCGTCGTCTCAGAACCAGAGGAAAGCACGGTACACGGTGTGGACCACAGGCGATCACTGCACACACATATTCACATTTAGCCACCACATTACTGAAGGACTCAATAACAGCAGTCATACAACACATGCTGTATATTTCGATGACAAAAAGCTAAATTTAGCTTTATAGTGGCAATGAAATTTATTGCCACTATAAAGATTATAGTGGCAATAAATTTTAAAAAACAATGTTAAAAAACAATAAGGCAGTGTGAAAGATCATGCACAGTTATGAACCTTGACAGAATTACCACCTGAATCTGCAGTGCCGCTCGGCTTCACAGAACTTAACAGTGGATTTCAGCTCATTGTTTAGCTGTCAGGTCTGCAGCTTTATTGTTTTGGTTCAGTCTCACTGCTCTCATACAGTCATACAGAAGCTCCAAAAACCCACTGAACACTACCTGCTCACCAGCCAGACACCAACAGAGGAGACGAGCTGGTGAACACAGTGAAGCATTAGCCTATACATTTTTGAAAATATATGGTATTGATTCCTATGAGTAACATCTTTTGTATTATCTGGAACAGAACAAGAAAAAGAAACACAACCTTTACAATAGTTTACCAACACCTTAACCCGCCCTATCAGTTTACTCTCAACCTCCCAACCTTGACATGTAAAATTGTACTTTCCAAAACAGCAAAAGTAATTGAACTCAATCACAGATATTTCATAGATCACTCTGCTCTCCACTGAGAGATGCACTGGATCAGAGAGAGGTCCAGTATTTCCTTGGACCCCATAATAGCAGCTAAGAGTGAAAGTGGGACTGCCAGGTTCTTCCAGAAAACCTAGTTCAAAATCACTTTTACATTTCTAATAACACAAATATCTAAAAATCTAGCCCTTGAACCCTTCCCAGAACACACACCATTTCCCCCACATGAACCCGTAAGCAGAATGTGCAGTGAGACTGTGCGCCCCTCACACAGACCAGTTTTCATAAGATAGCTGCAGGTGATGTGATAAGGTGGAAGTGAAAAATTAGGTGAGATATGTAACCTTATAATAAGACATTGTTTGGCTATTTCACCTAATAATTAGTCTACACAGCATTCTCTTAAATGTCACTGCAAAGCACATTTTATAAAAATAATTTTAATCTTTTAATCTTTTTATTTACATCACCAGCTAAACAGAAGAAAAGACTTGAGTGGCCAAGGCTGCTGCATGACTGTGATGATACAGAGAGGGCTTAGTGATGATGACAAATCGTCTTTTTTGTGCTACAAAAATGGTCGCTTCACTTTGTTAAAACCACAAAGGGTTGAAATTCTACTATATAGTTCCATGTTATGCTTTTTCAGGAAGACTGACGGTCAACAGAGGCGAGCTGAGAGGTGGTATCAGGACTGTGGGTCTCTATACAGACCAGATGGAGCTCAAGGAGTCCTAATGAGAGCCACCAGGACAACAAGCCTACTTTTTTGGCACTGAATGTAGTCACTTATTCATATCCAAAATCCACAAAATGATCACTATGCTCCTAGCACTCCATCGCAGCACAGTTCCTACAATCAATATAAGTTGTCCAATAATGCAAAAGCAGATCAACGACTGAACCCATCCCCTGGGATCCTAAACCTGACTTAATTAGGGTCATCACTGCCATGTAAAATGTGCACATTGACTCAGCAGAAACAGTCTCTCACAGAAACAGCACAGAATTTCTTTACACGTAGACTTCCTGTCTTAGTGCTGTGTGTATATTATTATATCAATAGCTATTCACTTCCACAGCTAGCTTGGGTCTTTGAGCAGTTCAGAGGGGATTTTGTTTTAGGCTGGGGGTTTAGAGAGCCTGGGGAAGCGACCTTGTCCAAAGGCCTGGATTAAGCCGGGCTGGTGGGTTGAGCGTAGGGTTGAGGGCAGACACTCAGAGATAGCTGAGGTGAAGAGACCAAGGTTGGTGCTAGGCTTGAAGATGAATAAGGCCAGTCTTATTTCTGAGGCGGGCTGAATACAAGGACGCCAGCGCAGCACTGCACGGCTAGCAGGTATTGAGGCGGGCCACGCCACATAATTGGATTGAACACTGGCCACGGTATTTATGTCACTTCTCGTTTTGTCAATCCCATAACAGGCATGGCAATGGCGTGGGGATCTCCCATGGTGACGGGACTTTGCCTTATTCAGAGAGAATGGAGAGAAAAGAGCCAAGCCTCATTTAATTCACGTTTAATTCTCACTCAAACCGTTTTAAGGGCTGATGTTATTTGCATAACAGGGAAAAAAGGACTCTGCCTTTTCAGTGTCCCCGTGTGTGTGTGTGTGTGTGTGTGTGTGTGTGTGTGTGTGTGTGTGTGAGAGAGAGAGAGAGGGTGAACAGGAACAGTGTTGTAATTGAAAGTGTATAGTAGGCTTATATATGCATATGCTGAGGGACAAGCGTTCTCACACGGATCAGCAGACAGAGAGATTCTGTTGCAGTACACTCATGCGTACTGCCGTTTATCTACACATTCAAATCATTTATGTGATGGCATTTCAACACAGCGCGACGCAGTTACATCTCCCCATTGTGAGATCTCCACGCTGAACAAATTCAAAACTATATGGACACAGAAACTGTATCCTATAATTAATGTGATATTTAATGAAAATAATCCCATTCACATTCACTACTTAAGCAACACAGTTCAAATCTAAGTTCATCAGCTTTCATTAGAAACACGTTATTTTTCAGTTTTAGCATAGAGGATGAATTTGTACGCTTAAACTTGAATGATGGTTTTGGGATATTTGATAGATACATAGAAAACATAAAAACAAAAGAATAAATGGGAAGTATCATAGATACCACCACCAGCACTTATAACACCAACACTGTATGATTAAAAATGTGTGCAGATATCAAATGCAAGATGTCAAGATGCAGGATTATTCGGCCAACATGCCGAAAACATTGAAACAATTAAGGTAAATGAAAGAAATACACAGTACAAAGTAGACATATAGATATTAATGGTATCTGGTATTAAAAAAAAAACCTTCAGAAATAGTGCTGTCTACTGAGAGAAGTAATCTTCAGAAACAAAATGACAAAGATCCAGTGACATCCAGGGAAGAGGGCGATTAGACCATGAGAGGTAGGGGCTTTAACTCCCCAACAGAGACGATATCAAGGAATGCAACTTTAAAAACCAACCTGCTAGAATCAGAACAGTCACAGTATTTAAAATTAATTAATTTGACAAGACAAGACAACCATTTACTCAAATTGATTTGGTTTATGGAGGTAGGGGAATTTCTGTACAGGCCACTCTACTATTAGCATTTGGCTAACTCATCCGCTGTGAGTGAGATGGTCGTGGAGGATTCTGGAGGGAAAAATTGCTTCAATTTTACCAATATCATAGAAAATAACAGAATTTAACATGCATTAAATTCACCTCAGGGGACCGCCCTTCAAAACGTGATCGCCAATTAAGTCAAATTTACTAAACTGTCAGTTTGCAACACAAAGTAGACCAGCATGTATATTTAAAAGCATTTATTCCAAAGATAAACACAGTAAAGCATCCAATCAAACTAAACATACCTGGAGAAAAAACAATAGGGCGTCTGTTACTGTGCGAAAGTGAGACAAAGTGCAAAGGTGTCAGGGTGCACCAGAAAGCATATTTATTTGTTCTGCTTCCAAACAGACAACAAAGAAGCTTTGTAAAGGTATGTGTATGTGGTTTTAGGACCAGTTCCAAATGTAATCTTTATATTTGTGTATCTGTCTGTAGATCTGTGATCTGTGTAATGGTGGTAAAGGTGGAAAAAGGTATCAGTTGCATGCAAAACCATTCATCTGTGTGAAGCATAACTGAACTAACATCATCTTAGTGGTGTGGTGAAGCCAACTAGCCAAGAACCTGACTACAAAGACATCATGACAATAAAGCTCAGAGAGTGAATAAACCAAATTAATGCAAGTTATGTGCCTAATTAACAGCAGATCGGCTGCACAGATGAGTGCAACATGTAGCACACACAGTTATTTCCCACAGTATATCATTCAGCTCCAACATGCATTGCTTTCCTTTTTCACTCATCTTTCAAACATATTTTGTGCTTTCATGGCGAACAGAGGATAGATATAATCAGTAATTAGAGGCCTGTCTTTTTTGGCCTTCCAGCTTGCTTTCTCTCTAAATTAGGATAACAACTATTATTTTGTGTTGACTAAAAACAAATATCTGTATGTTGTGTAGCCATTGGATTGATGGCATTCTGCTGTCATTAAATACACCTGCACTTTCTTTGCTATAACATGCTGTGAAATAGGCCTAAAGTAATGAGATTTTAGTCAAGATTTTAGTAAGTAGTAAGTAAAAGTACTTCTCAGCTGTGGTGGTAGATTTGGCTCCTTTTCTTCCCTTCTATTTTCACAGTTTATCAGGACATTTTCATGTCACTTTTGGTTTCACTCTGTAACAAATGGGACTTGAAATTTAAAAAGTGCATTAGTTGTGATAATAAATACTTAAGTAAAATTTTTTTGGTACACAAAAAATGACTTTGTAACAGTAATGAGAGTAAATTCCATTTGCATGCCTAATTGAAGCTAGTGTTAGAATTGGTTGCAGTTGTTGTGTGTGAACATCAGTAGCAGAGTCTGTTGTGTGTTGCATCGAGGCTAAAGCCACTCTCTCTCTCTCTCTCTCTCTCTCTCTCTCTCTCTCTCTCTCTCTCTAACATGAAGTTAAAGGATTGTCTGGGGCTGACCTACCTCAAATCAGCATCAACAGCCAGTTGAAGCAGAGACCCAGCAGGTGTCCAGCCCAGCCAGTGGTTGTTGAGAACTTTTTGCTCAAGTTTGGTTGTTTGACAGACACTCAGGACTGACTCAGAATAAAAATCTGAGTCAGTCCTTCTTTGTGGACGTACATTGATGGTGCGTGAATGCCCAGAGGGAGTATGTTACAGCTAGTTTCCCAGCTACTGCCTGCAACACTCTCGTTCAACATTTGTCATTACGCACAAAATTATGGGAACATTAGGTCCATGAGCACAGGTGATATCTGATCTGAATCTCTCCCATTTGTCCAAGACTTTGAAATCTTGTAGGATGTGTACAAGCACACGGTCTGGCACCGAAACCCAATTTGGCTATTGATGAATGGGATTAACAATTAAAAATGACTCATGCGCCATATTTTTTTGGACAATGTTTAACTTCATAGATTAAATTGTGCTCTTTTTTCTCAGTATTTTCTCACTTTTGGACTACTTTAAACCTCTGTTTGGGGAAATTAGTCGTTAGGAACATCCCCAGTCAATGCCACCTGGTGTCTGTGAGCAACGCTGAGCATTTCTTCAGCAGTTTTTGTCGGACATAGACAAAAAAGAGAAGAACATGTTTTTTGATTGGTCTTAGGTTTGCTTGGTGTGAACTTTAAATGTCAGTTGGGTGTTGTGAATCATGAATTGTAGACAGCAGACAGTAATGTAGCGTGATTATCGGAGCAACATTGTTTCAAATAGAAAGTCAATCAAATTTATCAAAATCAGTTAACAGTCTATCACCTATTTTTCAATTCACGTCCATTTAATCATTTCCACTGTTGATTCATAACCATTTTTATTATTTCCTTGTTCTTCAGTTAGCTTTGGTTGCTCCAAATGATGAATGTGAGACATCATACATACAACTCATAGCCAAAAGGAATAACAATCATCCAAGAAGAACATTAGAACCTAATGGCACTTAAAGTTATGGTTACTTGTGTCTTTTGTGATAGGAACACAGACGAGGAAGCAGACAGACAATCTAATGTGAGCATTGAAAATCATCCTCTCCCTGCCTCTACGGCTCTTTAAACCTGAACCGTCCTCTGCCTGCCCCACACCCCTCTCAACTCACGACTAATCCCTGGTTCGACCTTTGATTTTAACTTCAACTTTCTCCCTTGATCCCGCCGTCTGCCCAAGCAGAGAGAGAGCGAGAGAGAGGCGAGAGGGATAAAGTGACTAGTCAGCTTCCTGCTGCTTCTCTCTTCTTGTTCTTTGTTGGCTTTCGGCCCTTTACCCTGGCTCTTTGCTCCCCGCATGTGCACACAGAAATGCACACACGCACATGTTATGATATGCACACTCTACACATGTATATGTGTGTGTGGTTTGATCTGGTTTCCTGGTGGACTCTATTGTGTCGGGGCAGGAAACAGCTAATCCAGTCAGATCCAACCCAGTCAGGGATCTGCTGCTCATATAATCTGACTGGCAGGAGCTCTGCTATGGAGAATAGAAATAAATACAAATCTATCCATCACAGGGCCTGGTTTCTGTTGAGAGGTAGTTACCATTCCTGTCTCTTATATTGAACAGAAGATAATTTTAAAGTCTTAATATGAAGCGAGGGGAATGAAACTGAATGGTAGGCATATAATTGTGGTGTTCATGGGCTGTTCGGATGTCAGTAAAAGCTGAATCATGTGAATTGCTAATGTTGTTTGTCATTTTGTTGAAAATATGACCATATTTTTATTGATTCATTAGCTTTAAAAGGTGCAGTGTGTAAGAACTGGCCACCTGTCAAAGGTCATTCCAAACAAATAGGGGACAACATATCACCAGAGGAATCGCTAACTGCTGCTAGCTATAATCATTAGCTTTAGCTACGAGATGCCGTTAACTAATTAGCTCCGTTAGCCGTGCATCCGTGACCCTATTAGCTGCCAAGAGTCAGAGCAAATTTTATCACTGTCGTGCTAACAGTAGGGAATACTATTCTCTAAAATAGTGCATAAAACACAGTAGAAAGTATCCATGTTTTGTATATAATGTGAATATTCAGTCGAAAAGGATCAATGTACTGCACTGTGGAGTTAAAATTATCTATGAAATGATCACCAAAGGGACAATGCTGATGCTATATGCTATAAAAGCTAACCATTAAAATGAATTGCATGTTTAGATTATGTAAAAAATGTGTGAAACAGGTCGACAGGCCTTTTCACAACAGACATTTTGACATAGCAGGAAATGCACAGGTGTTACTAGTAACATTAACAATGGCTCTGTTCTGTACAAGTGAGCCAGCATGCACAATACCAGACCCTGAAACTGAAGCAGGTAAATGGAATTCAGCCATCAGTTATTTTATTATTTACACCTGTGCTTTTCTTAGTTTGACATGTCAACATGTCCTCTGTGAAAAAGGACTATATGTGAGTGCATTGGTGCCATTAAAATGTAAAGCCCTCCTGGAGTAAAAAGACCACGTGCTCTTGATGTGGGCAGAACTTTAACTCACAGTGAAGATATTCAAATAGCTCAAATGACTCATTTAAATATCCATTCTGAGAAAAACAAACACTTTCCATAATACAATCAGACCGACAGTCTTACAGAAAATCACCATTGCCAGTACAAGCAGAGCATCGTGTCCATTAGCATTGAAGGAAAATTCAGAAGGCTGAATTCAAAACTGCACATAAAGAAGGGGATAAAAACATTTTCATTTCCTGTCTGAAGGCTGTGTCGAGCCATTCTTTCTCATACAGCGAGTGTGCGTGGAGACACACACGTGCACACACACCAGATTATGGTTATGGTGCCCAGTGTGAGTTCTATTCATTCTACTTCCTATTTCAGCTTTGTTTGATAATTTCACATGGACCGAAGTCAGCAGCCCACGCAAAACACACACACACACACACACACACACACACACACACACACACACACACTAGAATAAAGGAACAGCCAGGAGGATATCCCCATTTCTTCCATATCAGGGCTCCTTTGAAAGCTTTGACTCTGAGCTGAATGAGAAGTTTCACTGAAGCCATTCACCTCAATGATCTGCTCTGATCTACTCACAATCAACCATATCTGTCATACATGGCTAGGTCTGAGAGCCAGAGGAGAGAGGGGGTGGGGGTGGGGGTGGAGGCAGAGAGACAGAAAGAAATAATGCAAGTAAGAAAGAAAGAAAGAAAAAAGAAAGATGTGTCAACTCATGCAAATCACTATGGTAAGTTCACGTGCCACTCACACTCTCTCTCTCTCTCTCTCTCTCTCTCTCACACACACACACACACACACACACACAGCTGTTAGAAAGTCAACAGCGAGTGGTGGAACACAGGAATGGTCTTTAGTTCTGCCTTTTTCACAACCAGACAGTAATGATATCAATTTACCATGGGCATTACCAGCATGAACACACACACACACACACACACACACACACACACACACACACACACACACACACACACACACACACACACAGTGAGTGAGTGATCCCATAGTTAAAGGGTGATTTCATGGGGGTCTGTCTTGAGAAAGGAGAGGAAAGCTAATGTGTAAATCCCTGACTCTCAGGTCCAGGTGCTTCTCTGCGCTACTGCTTGTCGAACTAAAAGGCAACATGTCCATGCAAGAGTGAAACTATGCTTTTATTTTTGTGTTTCCAAAAAACTTGGATTCAATTTCTGTCAGTTTTTTCATGTTAAATGTGTTTTTAATCTTTTCTGCATTACTACCAGAGATCTGAGCAGTAAACCTAAACAGCAAATGAAACAGAAGCAAAGTATCTGCGTCGTGTCCATCAAGGGACACTGTCCTTCACAAACCTTGTTCATTGCTACTGACAGTGTGCTGCTGTGATGTGTGTGTGTCATGTATTTGTCTTTGCTGGTGCATTCAGACAGCCACTGTGCTGGTGCATTTCTCAGGTTGGTGGTGACTTACTGCTTAGTTCAACACTCACATGGCTTGTTGTTAATGACATAAATAATTGCACTAATAATAGCCCTGCAGTTATGTATAGCTTTTATTCCAATTCTGTTCTGCCTCTACCCACTGCAGAGTGGTTTTTATCTGCTTTTTTTTACCCTACCAAGACATTTCTATATCTTATGTTATGATGGCTACCTGCTGTACAGACTCTGTACAGTTTGAATGACAGTCTCTTATTTGATTATTTGTGCTCATTGCTGTTGCTGCTGTCTTTGTCACAGATGGTTTTGTACTGTAATACTGCAGTTCCACGATTTAACTATAACTACACAATGCGTACAAATCACTCACCTTCAGCTGTGCTGCTTTAATATGTGTGTGTGCGTGTGTGAGAGAGGGAGTGAGAGTGGTGTGTGTGTGTGTGTGTGTGTGTGTGTGTGTGTGTGTGTGTGTGTGGCCAGTCCTCCCTACATCTCTAATCCCTGTAATAGAGTGAAGATCATGAAAAGCCCTCCCGCCCGTCCAGCCTGCTCCACTTCACCATATGTCCGATATCGCTGCATTCGCCCCAAATTATCATTCCCATCATTTACTTAAAACCCCCGTCCCTCTATCCTTCCCTTCCTCCCATCCATCCATCCATCCATCCATCCATCCATCCACCCATCCATCCATCCATCCGTGTCGTTTTGTGTTGAGATAATTGTTGCTTTTCTAATCGAACAGAGAGAACAGAATGAAGGGCAATCCTACGTGACCAATTGCATTTTGACATAATTCCCTCATCTCCATTTCCCTCCTCAGAGAGAATGAGCGAGAGGAGCACGTAAACAGTCCGTTTTGTTAAACATTCAGAGTCTAATCCACAGCACATTTAGGCAGGTTTAAGTTTGGGTGGCCTTGTTTCCTTAAGAGAGAGCAATTATTGAGTATTGTAGTCTAAGTACTTCAGTACCCATGATTAATGACAAATTTGTGTGTGTGAGAGGGAAAGTGGTGTATTATTTAAAATAAATATTTTCAATGGAGTGGCAGCTAGTTATAGCAGCTCCGACTGTTTTTCTTTGTTTTAGTGTGTTTTTGTGCTTTTTTCATTTTTCATGTGCAATTCAATATGGTGTAACACTGTTCTTATAGTCTGTATATGATGTACATATATACTGTATAGACACTTGATTTTTATTTTTTATTCTGCATCCTTTTTATTGTCTCTTTGATTCTTCTATGTGTCTTTTTTATTCTTTGCTGGCTGCAACAATTAAATTTCCCCGGCATGGAATTGATCTTATCTTATCTTACCTTAAATTCAGATCAAAAAAACAAACAAACACCTGTGCCGTAGTGACTGAATTCATCCACAATTGGTGCAGAATTTAAAAGAAAAGTAAAGTGATATAAACTGCAGATTGTTCTTGTCTGAATGCTGTAATCTCATTTAATAGAATTTCAGCTTGGTGACATTTTGGTAAGTACTGGCCAGTAAATACACAGTAATTTGTCCATGACTAATTACACAAATGTACAGTGACATGGTAATGCCTATTCTAACCAAACTACTTTTATTCTAATTCCTTTAAAGTTTCAGTAATTGTATTTGAGAATTATTGTAGTACTCTATCCATCCCTGAGAAAAAATTAATGAGAAAGGAAGAGAAACAGAAGGGTGGCTGATGAGGGCTTACCATGAGTCAGCATCAGCGATCACTGAAGAGGAAGTTGATCATATAAGCCTACGACTCAAGACTGTGGACATAAACACTTAAGGAGAGATATTAACTACAGCTCTTTAGGAGATTTCCATTAAGAAACATCTAATTCCTAAATTAAAATTCTGTTGAGTGTGCAGCTAATGGCGAGCTAAAGCTAAACATAACACCGATAAACCTGACAAATGTTCATCACATGCAGTCACAAGCTGGGATCAAAATACTGTCCATTAAAATGAATGTGCGGTGGAGGAGTCAGTGTGCTGATGTTCCTCTTTTCATTGATATTGTAGCATTTACATCCGTAATAGTGTAAACTGACAATAACAGCTTTACAATTGTTAAATTTGATGTTAATATACACTCTGAACACTGAAAAAATAATGAACAGAAAACTTTACGGTGGCTAAAAACATCTAAAATATAAGGTACCTCCCATTGTGCAACTGTTATTTCTTTGTTGAGTAAAAGCAAATAAAATAAAAAAAAAAACCCTGCAGTGAAACCCGCAGCACCTTATTTCCCTCTCTGTTTGCCTCTGGATTGTGGTTTGATGAAGCCCCGCTAAGCCACACAGAGCTCTATACATACAAGCCTCTGCAGCCAGAGTGGCCGGCTGATTATTCCCCTCAAGTGCCGCCGCTGCAGCAGCACTTTGAAGTCTTACATTCATCCATCTCTTTCTCTTCTCTCCCTCCTCTATCAGTGTCTCTGTCTTGCTTGTGACTAATACCATAATGATGTTAAGAGGCAGAGGAGGAGGGGATTTAAATTAGAGCGCCGTCTTTCTCTCTCATTGTATTTAATGGCTCTTATTGTGAGAGCTGTCAGGCCACATGGGATCTCTGAAGGAGCGATAGGGCCATTCCTTCTGCCACTTTGAAGAAAGGATGAAGGGAGAAGTGCAACAGGAGAAGGAGTATGGCCAGTGTAAGTGGGGCAAGACCAAAGTACAGAGATGTGAGAGGTAGAAAGAAAGTGCCAGCGATAAGTATCCAGGCTCCTTTCTTGGATTTTAATTAAAACGCCCTGAGGAATTCTAAACAAGCCTCTTCTTTCTTTCTCTGAGTTCACAGCTTAATGTGTTGGAAAACTCGTCTGGGTTATAATGGGAGAGGGACGAGAGAGGAGTCGAAGAGGAGGATACTGAAAGCAAATGAGAGGCTGTTTACAGATGAAGCCATTCCCATTTGTCATTAATCAATTAACTCATTCATGGTTAATGAAAATACTAATTAACTCCTTGTAAAAAGGCCAGGGGAGGCTTGTGAAGGAGCCATGGATGGAGAATTGGTGAAGTGCTGGGAGGTCTTTGGTTAAAAAAAAAAACAAAAAACAAAAAACAATACTATGAGCAAATCAGCCTTTTAAAATTCACAGTAGTATAATACATTGCTTTAATATGAAGGTAAGTGAAAACATCTGAAGTATTTTCTTCTCTGTTTTTCCTCTATTTTCACATCTGAGCCACTCCTCTCCAGTCTCCTTTAATCCCACAGAGATGCTGTTTCCTTCCCATTTTTTGGGATGAGAGGGACTGTTGGCTGGGCTTTGCAGCACACTCGTGATTATCTTATCATGAGTGACGGGAGAGAAAATGTCTTGTCCACAAATCCATCTTTCTCAATGAAAAAGCCAGAAACTGACAAAAATATTGTTCATTTCAAACATTGATTTGGTTCCATCCTGGTCCCCTTAATGTCTTGGACACATTGGTGAAGACTCACTTGGGGACATGACTCCTTGAGATGTTCTCTGATTACTTCTCTGTTCTGACAAACAAAGTTTAGCTTGAGTTTATCCTCTAGTGGACCACAGGGTCTGATACTGGGTTGAGATGACTCTGCCCTAGATGTGACCGACTGTTCAAACACACAGTTGAAAACTTGGAAGCACTGCACAGACCAGAAGTCACATAGAACAAATGCACAATGCACACACGCCTCCAGCAGTAATGCAATTGACTGCTCCACATTTTCCACCAATAAGTACAAGGTTGTGTAATGAGGAACCTTTTATTAATGTGGCTACATACTTTACAACTAGAGCCACTGCGTACTGACTGAATGCCAGCCTCCCTTGTGGTCAAACTTGAACAAATTTTGGATGTATGCATTTGCATTTCTTCAATGTACAATCCTGTGATTACTTTGCAGCAAGACATTTATTTCAAATATGTTCTGTGTTCAAGGCAAATTTATTTGTATAGCACAATTCATACACCAGACAATTCAAAGTGCTTTACAGAAGCATAAAAATACATTAAAATCATAAATAGAAAATACATTTCAAAGAAAGAAAGAAATTAGAAGAGAATAGAAAAATAAAAATAAAATACATAAAATACAATAATAACACACACAATAATAAAATAAATTTAAAGGAAAATTAAAAACAGCAGATACATTTACTTTAAATAAAAGCTGTAGCAAATAATAATATTTTCAACCCTGATTTAAAAGAGCTGACAGTTGGTGCAGACCTCAGGTGTGCAGGGAGAATGTTCCACAGGTGAGGAGCATAATAATTGAAAGCTGCTTCACTTCGTTTGGTTCTGATTCTGGGAACACACAATAGACCTGTCCCTGATGACCTGAGAGGTCTGGATACTTCATATGAAGTTAATAATTCTAGAATATATATTTAGGTCCTAGACCATTTAATGCTTTGTAGACTAACAGTAAGATTTTAAAGTCTATTCTTTGACTCACAGGAAGCCAATGTAGTGATCTGAGGACTGGTGTGATATGGTCCATTTTTCTGGTGTTTGTAAGGACTCGTGCAGCAGCATTTTGAATCAGCTGTAGTTGCCTAATTGTTTTTTTGTTTAGGCCAGTAAAAACTCCATTGCAATAGTCCAACCTACTGAAAATGAATGCATGAACAAGCTTTTCCATGTCTTCTTTGGACAGACATCCCTTAATGCTGGATATATTTTTCAGGTGGTAGTAGGCTGATTTGGTAATGAATTTTAAATGGTTGTTAAAATGCAGGTGAGAATCAATAATTACACCAAGATTTGTTGTCGTCAGTGACATGGAGTTAAGGTGAGCACTGATCTTTGACCTTTCATTTTTGGGGCAAATAGACTCACTCAGTGAAAGTAAGGGACTGTAGTCATGTGATGACACAGAAATATAAAGTTGTGTATCATCTGCATAAGTATGATAAGAACTATTATGATGCTCCATAATCTGAGCTAGGGGCAACATGTAGATATTGAAAAGAAGTGATCCGAGAATGGACCCTTGTGGCACCCCACACATCATCTTTTTTCGTTCAGACACATGCTCACCAATTGACACAAAGTAGTCTCTATCTTGTAAATAGGATTTGAACCAGTGTAGTACACTGCCAGTAAGTCCCACCCACTTTTCCAGTCTGTCAAGAAGTATATCCTGATCAACTGTATCAAAGGCAGCACTGAGATCTAATAATACTAAGACTGAGGTTTGGAAGCATCATTATTCAGATGTATGCCATTTGAAACTTTGATAAGTACAGTCTCAGTGCTGTGGTGTGGATGAAATCCAGACTGAAATGCATTAAAAAGATTGTTCTGCATCATGAAAGCATGCGTTTGTTGAAAAACAACCCTTTCAATAATTTTTCCTAGAAAGGGAAGATTTGATATTGGCCTGTAGTTACTTATTACTGAAGCATCCAGATTAGTTCAATATGAGTGTCTTTTTATATCAGCTGTAATATTCACCCAGTGGATTTTTAAAGGTTCATTTGATCTTACTATTTTATTTCACACCTACTCTGTTTCTCTTTTTCTCTTCCAGTATCTCCCTGTCTCTCTCTCCTCCTCTAACTGTGCTGCTCACTTCCTTGGAAAATACGCTGAGAGGGGAAGTTAGTGGGAGTGGGTAGCAGTGGGATTTACGCATCCAGGCTGCTTTCAGTAAGAGAGAGAGAGCATAAAAGAGGCAGTGAGGCATGCTGGAGGAGAGGGAGTGATCTGCAGGCTGCTTCTACCTGAGAGGAAACACAGGACACACACACACATACACACACACACACACACACACACACACACACACACACACACACACACACACACACACACACACCATACCAATGGGCTGTCAAGTGCAGCTGAGAGAGGCTGTGAGTAGGGAAATAACAATGGGCCCCTGGGGATACAGGGTGACCCCTAGGAGTCTATAATTCAGAAAGGGGTTAGTCTATCATTCACACAGTCACACACACTCTCTGAACAGATTCACAGGGGCAAGACAGGCAGTTCATTATCACTGAGGAAAGGCAGAAGGGAGGAGGAGAGAGGAACGAATGGAGGGGAGGGAGACGGAAGGAAGGGGAAAGAGAAGGTGTAAATAGATGTTTAGAATTAATTAAAACAGCAATATAAGCTTTGATTTCTACATGAACAACATTAGAAGTAACAAACAATAAGGAGAGTAAAGGTCAGGTCCACAGGGACTACAGATCCCTGAAGACATGTTTAATAGAAAAAGAAAATGTGAAACATCTCTGAGGTGTTTTCGGGGTTCAGTGACTGTGGATTGGAACTGGAAGACTTCTACTGTATGAACTGCACCAACAGCCAGTCACCAGTAAGAAAACCAAGAAGACTGTACAGCCATACTAGTGGCCCTGTGAGGGTCACAGCGGTCTATACTTTTTTTTTTTTTTTTTTTTGTTTTTTTAGCAGCGTGAAGCTCAGCAGTTAGCAACAGTTGATCTAACATCCAAAATGTACTAACGCAACCAACACCTTACCTAACACCTAAGAAAACCCTAACTGCAAGCATTACAATATACAGTATACCACTACTGTTTTTAAAGTAGCTTTTTTATTTTTGTATAAATCAAATATCCATTACAACCACAAAAAAGGTACCTCTGTACTGCACAGATTGTACTACATTAAAGCATTTCTTCTAGAAATTAATGAGAAATGCTGCAATATGCTTCAGCAGGCTTTATTTTCCTGAACTTCTTCTTCTGGTGAAGAAAGTGAAGCAATGAGCAGCCAAAGAGCAAGATATTTTGCACAGAAGTTGGTGGAGACCAAAACAGAGCTAAAAGGAGGGTGAGCATTGGACGTGCATTAATCAGGTGGACACAAACATGACTGGAAATGAATGCTCATGTTGCTCTGTGTCTGTTTGATGTTTACATGGGCAGTTGCTTGATAAAGCCTTGGCCATAACAACCTCATAATACAGCATAATATAACATAATTTATGGGGACATTACATAGACTTACATTAATTTCCTGGAGAGTTACCCTAACCATAAACCTAACCTTAACCTAAACCTAAACCCAAACCTCACCTTACCCTAACCTTAACCCAAGTCTTCATCCTAAAATTTAATGATTAACATTATGAGGACCTGCGTTTTATCCCCATAAGGAAGGTGAGTCTCCACAATGTGACAGTGCAAACAGATTTATGTCCCCACAATGTGAGTAGTACACACACACACACACACACACACACACACACACACACACACACACACACACACACACACACACACACACACGGTATGGTTAAATTACGATGAGTTGCATGTGTAACACATTACCTACATGTAACAGCGTATGGTTACTGGTATGTGAATGCGTGAGTGTTTACATGGTGACTAGTGCCTGTGTGTGCTAGAAGATACCACACAGAGCTGTGACTAAAGGAGCAAAATACAGACATTTCACACACACACATACACCCAGAGACACACACACACACACAGAGCAGTTTTTCACCTCATTAGGCAGAGGGTTGCATGTCTAATCAGGTTTTGTATGGATGGTGCAGGGTCATTATGATCTAATTTACCTTTAGTGGTTATTCAGCTGGGTAGAAAGGGAGGGAAGAGGAAGGAGGAGGAAGACGGGAGGATGGTCCAGATCGGAGTGGAACTTGTGCAGCATGTTTGTTCTTCACACTTATAAGAAAACATGATTTCTGTATAATGCTACATGGAAACACTAACAAGACCGTTTAAACTGCAATATGAACTTGGTCTGCGCAGCAAGTTTATGTGCTCGTGATGGATCAACATTATTTATCTAACAAGTGGAATGGAATGTAGATATGCAATGATGCAATCAGGAAATAGACGAGAGTTATTGTAACAAAATCCTGATCCATAGACATTCTGTAGTGGACACAATGAGATGTAAATCAAATTAATTTTCTTATCTGACGTTTCAGTTGGTTGTGCAATTGATCACTCACATTTGTCTATACTAAGGCCAATTTTTTCAAAGCTCCTTACGCAGTTGTTTTTGCTGACATGCAGCGCAGCACAACAGTTACTTTCATATCCAAAATGCACTAATGCAACAAAAACACATGATGCAGATTTCAGAATCAACTCTTTCAGTATATGTCACAGAAACTAATCAGAAATGTTGCACTATTGTCCAACAAGCCTCTTTCCCCCCCATAAACTAATTCCAAGTGCACAAAATGAAACTAAAGTAATTCCAGTAATGACATATAAATTCTAAATATTTACTATACATAACTATATAAGATAGCAATACAGCAGTGTAGTCAACTGTCCAACAGTGACATCTGATTATGTGGCTGGGGATCATAAACCTTCGACCTCAATGAGGAAAACATTTCCTTTAAGGGGTTGAGTAATGGAGAGTAAAGTGCAAGGAAATGTGACACAATCCTGGGATGGACTGTAAACCACTCTGTGACTGGAAGACAATGGTGAAATGCCAACTCGTCTTACACAACATTCCCACTGGTCTGGAATCTGCCTCACCTGTCCCTTTCCCTCACTTGCCACAAGTCTTTCATAAAGGTCAGAGATGAAATGACGTGCTCTGTGTCCTACTTTCTTTGTAGTCATGTTTGATTTGTGAATGTAAATTTAACAGTTTTGACCATTATATGTAAATGTGCAAGTGTAAATATACAGAGGCCTTTAGACCACACTTGTGCTGATTGCATGAAGTATAAAGTCAAATTAGAGAAATGCGAGCTAGAACTTGAAACAAAAACAACAACAAAAATGAAATCATATTTCTTCTTCTTTATAAATGTCAATGTCATGAAGAGACCAACTGGCCCTAACTTTGGACCCCAGGACCTGGTTAAACTCCAGGCTGTTCCATGGTGCAGGAACATGTATACATGGGGGTCCACTTCCTTTGTTGAAGTGTGTTAAATGGGTTAAAGAGTGGTGTCCAGAAGCAGCAGTGTGTGTCCTGCTCAGCGTGCAGGGATAAAGGCCTCCATATGGTAGTGGTCAGTCAGCTCCAGCACCCAGCCAGGAGGGCTGACCACCTGTCAATCAAACAGAGCTCACACAACAATAGGAGGGAGTCAGCCTGAGCCTGAGCCTGCCCACACACACACACACACACACACACACACACACACACACACATTGACAGACACACAGAGCCAGTAAACCTGTAGATCCATCAGATGCCAATTCTCCGCAGTTAACAATCCACGGCAATAACTCCTTTTTCTGACCATTTCCAGATGTTCCAGGCAACCACAACGTGGATTTACCACCAATGGAAAATCTATCCTCAGCAACCAAAGCCGAAGCCAAATGATACCACAGACAGAATCGACAGTCGAACGCCTCTTACCAAAAGAGTATGTTAGTGTAGTAAACAACTCTTAGAATTGCTGGAGCTCTCAGATACTGAATGCAGCATTATAATGTTAATAAAGGACAAGCTTGGACACATCAATCACATCTCTTTAGGAGGGTCTCTTTGTGACTTTCGACAAGCTGCAAGAAAAAGTCAACCTACCTAACACACATTCCAGTTCATTCAGCTAAAAGCAGTTCTGGAAAGACATATCAAGCTCTGTCGGTCCACCCCGAATCATCCTTCATTACTTGCAAAACTCCAGCCTCTCAACATGAAGACGTTACTTCCTTTACCTATAAGACCCTTTTTACTTCAAATAAACACATTAGTAGTTACATACCAACCACTAAATTGACAGACTTCCTTAATCTCAGTTTAATGATCTAATCTGTTGAATCTCTCATACAATGCAAAATACAAAGTCTTACATAGAGCACGTCCAGCCAAACATAAACTACACTTCATGGTAGTCAGTGAGTCAGAGCAGTGCTCTTTATGTTATCAAACAGAGAAGACACACTGGCTGTGTACACACATTCAGTAATTCTGGTCAGAGGTCACCGAGAGGCTCTCCCTTAGCATTCCACCGTCCCTCTGTCTACTCTGAGACATGTCAGCCATCACGTCAGATCATTTTATGAGAAGTTCATACTTATCTCTGTGCCTCTTTAGAGATTGCTCTCACATGGATTGATTAACAGCTACAATGCTACAACAGTATCGTGAATTATGGCTGCCACTGATTATCTTCATGAAGGAGAGATGTAACCTCCTCCAACCATTTTATAAATGGAACTTGTTAAGTAGAGATTGTGTCCCTCAGATTTCTTTAGCAGTCATAATAAGAGCAAACCATCGTCATTTAGCGTGTTAGCATGCTAACATTTACTGACATCAAATTGGCACGAAACACAATGTGCAGTTGTAGCTGATGGGAACTGAACAAGTAGAATTGGGACATGAAGATGGCAAAGGAGTTTTTCACATGTTGGATTCAGCATGAATATTATTATTGACGTCTGGAACACAGCCTCCACAGATGGTTAGCTTGTAATATAAAAATCTGTTCTTCTTGATGGGACTGATACGAGTATTGCATGTCCAACACTGTCAAGACAAATATCAAATATCACATGCTTTTATCAAAGACTTTAAGAATACTGTTTTTTTTTTTACCATCTCCCAAACACAACATTAACACGTTATCCTATCATAAAGCTAACAGGTGGCAGGTGAGGCACAGTTACACACCCAGCAACATATCATATAGTTGGGATGGTATTTCAGGTGACCTGATGAATATAGGTCCAATATTAACTCTCCCTTTAGCTCTGTTTTTTCTATGGTTTTGTCACTATGAACAACACCTTTCACATTAGACAAAATCATTTGACCCATTGTTCATATAAAAATATTTATGACGACAGCTTTAAAAGGCCCGTCCTGTAAAAACACAATTCTTTGACTTGTCAAATGGTGAGAAAAACAATCAGATTTGAGGCCTGGAGGATGCAGCCATTCAACAGCATTTTTGCTTCTTAAAGATATCAATGAAACCTTTTGTCTTGAGATACTTGTGCACTGAAACACAGACAGCATACTCTAGAAAATGGTTGGCAGTTGTGGGGAAAAACATGCAGAAACACAAATTTGTGACTATAAGAGAAGGAAAAAACTAAATGTTTTGTCATTTGTTTTTTTGCCTCCTGCTCTTGATGCCGATCAGAGTAAATTATAAGCATATTATAACATGTCTACCTTCCACACCACAGCTCAGTTGTCCAGGGAATTCCCAGGAGGAACTTGTGTGTGCGTCTCCATTTACTCCATTCCAAGCACTCACATTAATCTTTTGTAATAACACTTCAGCTCTCTCACTAGTCTGTGCACGCTGGAATTGTGTTTATCTTTTCAAACGCTTAGAGAAGTAATTCAGTGACAATCATTCAGTCAAACTGCAGCTCCACTACAAATGAAAGCCTCTTAATGATGCCATTCTTTTGACGCTGAATTTCAACCATTCGTAATTCTTCGGGGAGCTTTTGGAGCATTTGATTAGGAGATTAGAAAAAAAACAGAAAATTGGCAGAAGAGAAAAATCAGAAAAGCGGCTTTGCAGAGTGTTTACAGATTTCAATTGTGTCCTCTGACAGAGGGCAGGGTGTGTGGTCGAGGTCTTCAAGTGCTACTTCACAGTCACACTCACATGTTTGGAAGGATTGGAGCGCTGATCTGCTTACATCAGTGGACTGACAAAAAATCTTTTCTGTGGACCCATATTTTAACACTGGTGTGTTTTGTAGACTACTAACCTGCATTGAGTTATCAGTCTGTATTATGTCATGTTAGAGGAATTCAAGAAAGCTCAGGCAGCGTGTTGGATCCAGCGGCTAATAACAGAGCTGTGGGGTTAGAATGAAGGACATCAAGCACTTTTTCCAGAATCATCCTGAGATTTCCACCAGCCTTCCCATGACCCAGCAGCAGCGGGTCCTGACCCAGTGTGTGGTCTGATCGGTTGACCTCAATTTGCACTTCAGATTCACAGCAAAAAAGACATTCAGAGAAAGTCTGTGTTTAGAAAGAAAAGCAGCAATTTCCAAATCCCTCCAATCTGAAATCAGCATCATAAAATACTGTTAGTGAGGTGGAGCGACGACGGGCAGTGAGCGGTCAGTCTGCTGTGAACTTAATAAAAAGCGTCTGATCAAGGAGATTAGATGACAACACCGTTGTTAGTTCAACAGAAGGAAGCAGCCCAATGGGCCAAAATTAAAGTTACAGACAGCAGTGAGCGGGTTTCAGCCTTCACAAAGCCTGCAGCATTTCAATAATTGCACACTCAAACTTTCAGCATGGTTTGGAAGGCCTGTTCCCAATCACAGCCTGAAGGTATGTACCTAGATTTATGCTGATTGGATAAATCATTAACCTAATTTTCCTGCCCACCTCTTGTGAAATCTTTTAGTTGGAATCAGTCATGTTTTTCAACAAATCTGACTCACTCATTATAGAAACGTGAACATCTTGGTGTTTTAGTATTCAGTATTCACACATTTTGGTGTGAATACTGTCAAAATTCAAGTTCTATTCATATAACTGATTTTTAAAAAATCAATATGGTAGAAAATCCATCATTGTGGACTTTTATGGTCCAAGAGGCTTTTTATGTAGAGCACATTGAGCTTGTATGTTCAACTGGACTGTCAGTGTGAGGGCTGTGGCTGTTTCAAAGTTCCACTTTTGATCCTTCATTACAGCGCCACCAAC
>JBBMOE010000002.1:3330269-3369407 GCA_037975065.1 Chaetodon trifasciatus | reverse complement strand
TTTTTCCCTCCTAAAACCTGGTGCCTCCAGTACCCACAATGCAATTTGTCCAGGGAGAGGTTCATGAGGAGCGAGCCTCACAGGTCTGGCAAGCTCACTTTTCTAACTCAACACCTACAGTTTTTTCTTGTTTTTCTGTGCCATAGAGCTCCAGTCTTGTCCAGAAATGGTGAATTAAATATATAATATAAATATTAAAAACACATCAACAAGCTGCATTGTTGCACTGGGTGACATGTTCCATCAGGGCCATGAACACACACACTGGGGTCCATCTCACTCAGCATAACGACCACTGAAGATGTGTCAGATTTGATAGATTGTGTAGACTGTATAGAGGCTGCAGGGGTAGGATTTTAATTTAGGGAGTCCAGTGAGCAGACACGACTTCTACTGCCTTTGTCCTAACACAGAATTTCAAGGTATTATAAACAATTATCCCTTGCTGTTATTTGTAAGTTTCAAGACACCATCGTGCACATGGACACAGACGTAAAGCACAGAGACCGTACACACCTGAGAGGAATCCTCAATGGCCTTGTGAAGATTTCTTAGCTTCAGATGACACGCAGCCCTGTTTGAATACAGAGCTGGGATCGTTCTGTTCAGTCTGAGAGCCAGATTGTAGGCATTCACTGCACCCAGGTAGTCCCCAGCTGTAAAACATTTGCTGAAGGAGAGAGTCATGTTAGCGTCCAGTGGTTCAGACAAAACATCAGTACTGTCAAGCAGCTTTGAGAGGAGACTTCACTTACTCTCCTTTGTCCTTTAACCAGTCAGCGTTCCGCTCCGTCTCCTTCAGATCCTTCAGCTCGTCAATATCTGCATTTACTGCACGTCTGGCTTCAGCCTGCTTACGGAGCCACTAGTTGGTTGAAATACACAAAGTGCAATCTTAGTACGAATTCCACTCACAAAGCATATGATGGATAACACTTTGATTAGAGAAATACTACTTTCTGGGAATGTTCTACAACCTGACACTGTGTAAAACGTAGATAAAATTGAATGCATGCAATCATTTGTAAATGAAATGTTTTGACCAATAAGAGTTTTACAAAGTGTTCCCAGTACACCATGACAGCGTTACAATGATCCAGCATGTACAACACCAGGACCCGAAACTGACGTAGGTGCAGTATGATCGAGCATCACAGTGAGAGTGGGTCTTTCCACATTATGCTCACTGCTGTACAACAACAAGAGCAGATGTCATAAAGGGGAAGGGTAACTCTCACCTCTTCCTCCTCTGGCACTCTTGACTCCCTGAGGGCTGTTGGGAAAACTCGTGGGGTAAATGTGACTTGAATGTTTCCTCCAAGTCTTGGAGCAGGCAGGTCCACCTGTTTTTTCTTGCTCTTTGCTTCACTGTCGCCTCTTTGACCTAAACACAGGAATGTGTTCATTCACGTACCAAAACCAAGTAACGCAGGAGCAAATAATTGATCACACAGGAAATTACTTACCCAGTTTGACCTTTCCTCCACCTGAACATCCATTTTCCTGCTTCTGTGTCACAGCTTTCAGCTCGTTTTGATGGCCTCTCTGACGCTGGAGTTTTAATTGGGCTTCTTCGGCTGCTTTTTCCTTCTGTCTCAGTTGCCACGCTGCCAGCTCTGCGGTGGTTTTCTCTCGCTCAGTGTCCTTCATTTTCTGGATGCTGTCTCTTTCCTCTTTTTCAAGCTGAGATCAAGTAAAACATGCCACATATAAGTCCCTCTAAATTTCCCAGCAGAATACTGGCCACTTTGTGACGTAATTCACGAGCAGATTGTGGTATCGTTAAATATGCTACCTTCATCATTGTCTCCAGTGTATATTTTTTCTCTGCATGCTGTTTTTCTGCCTTGGATCTGGACTCTGAAGAAAGCTTTTCCTGGTATTTCAACAGAGCCCTTTCTCTGACCTCCTTCTTCTTTTCTTTATCATCTGAAACACATTGACTTGTAATGGTAGATTCATTGTATGTACAGGTACAGGATACTTTAAATCAAGTCAAGCAGGCATTGAAAAGGATTCAGCACTGTTGCCCCCTGAGCTGAGAGTTTGCTGATCTCAGTCTATTTTAGAGCCTAACCCAGGCTTGTCCAATCTACAGCCTGCAGGACCACATGCACCGTGATACCTTTATTTATATGTCCCATAAGTTCCTTTAAATGCAATATATATATTTGGCCTACTGACTATATTCAGATTTGGTTGTTATTGTCAACGCTAAGTGTCACTATCACTGTATGTGTAGATTGCTTTGTTGCTCTTTCTAGACCAAAGACAACCATGACAAGTGAGTGGAAAGGAATGTCTGCAGGAGTAAAAATGGGGTTGTGTTGCAAATGTAGAATGCACATGAGCTCACTTATTGTGAAACTCTGACTTCTTGAAGGTCACATCAGTGACGGCAGCTCTGCACACAAATGACCTCTCATGCTCCCCAAAGCCAACATGAAACTCCTCATTAAGAGAGGGCTCCCACATGTTTTCATTGTCAGAATTTCAAAACCTCTCCGTAACTTTTCAAGAAACATTAAAACATTCCCACAACCATTCATAACCATAACCACCATAATCAGTGCACAAACATAACTGCATTATACAGTTCTGTTCATATACTGTAGAGTATAGTATATTTTACTCCAAATGTTAATTATGTATGTATGAAAATTAAACCTTTTTCAATGTCTAATATTTGGTTAAGTTCAGTTCAGTTCAGTGACTTCAAATACTTCAAACTACAGGCACAGTTATTACATTGTACATACACTTAAAAGCACTTGCACATCAGTCTGACTCTGGTTTTCAGGCATGAGGGAAAACTGAACTGATTGTACGATCTGATTTCTTCACACACACACACACACACACACACACACACACACACACACACACACCTCAGGGGCCATACCTAGTCGCTGACCTTAAACAGTTCTTCTTCCAGCACATGTACACACACACTTTACAACCTTTATCAGTTCTCGGTGCACGTCTGTAAAACAATGCTGACATAAGCATGTCAGCTTAAGATTAACGTATTGCTTCCTTCCCTTAGCATGACTTTTGAGTGGTGCCTCCCACGTATTGCTGACTGGCACTTGTGCATAGCTTACATCTCACGTTTGTTGTTCTCTTGTTCGGCTTCTACCAATGTTTGTATGAATCATTAGAGCCATGAAAGATTAAATGCACACCTGCGCAGCATTATTCAAACAGATCAGATTCAACCTTTATTCAAACAACATTTCATTTTGCCTGAATATATGGAGGGAGAGATGGAGCGTGGGGAGAAAAGGGAAAAGCTGTATGTGATATATGAAATAAAATGTCAAGTATAGATGCATATTAGAACTATACTACATCAACAGCTGGAGAATACATTTGCTGCTATGTTAGATTATGCTGAAGGTTAGTAACAATTCATTTCATTACACAACACTTTCAAGGATTTTACTTGTTCCATGACTTTTCCAGGTTTTCCATGACTGTGGGAACGCTGTAAAGGTGCCTCTTCAATGAAAAGGCTCATGGCCCTGTGCCGTATGTTTCTTTCTCTGTGTGGCCCCTGGTATGAAAAGTTTGGACAGCTGTTTTATGTGTCTATAATGTGTAGTTGTCATGTTAGAAATCAACAGGAGGCATGGAGAGTATAAAATATTACAAGATTAGCAGTTTCCTGCCAGCATTCCTCTCTTGGTTTATTTGCAGGAACAGTGTCGCTTTTTGCTTTGTTAAATTCTTCACAGTTCTCCATTATAACGACCTGTTGGCTGAAGAAGGCAGCACCCAATTGGCCCATTTTGTGCAAAGTTCACTCAAATGATCCCCCTTTTTTATAGGAACACACACAAAGCACACGGGTGTCTTAAACTCAGATAATAACAATAACAACATGAAGCATGATTCCATGGTCAGCTCGATGCTCTTACTTGTGGTTATCATCAGATGCTCCCACACCTGATTGGTCCTCTTTGGTAAACTGATCACTGCAACCCCACTTCCAACCTTTGCCGTACTTCTGACGTCATCGACTGGCTCAAACAGGAAGGCTTCAAACAGATACGGCGAGAAATTCACCTGTACAGACAAGGAAGCAGGTGATGTGACTGTGTGGAGAGAAACACCAGAGAAGCATCTAAACATGTAATTAGACCAAGAAATCCTCCGTGTTATGTTGCTTTATCCTTCTTTAGTCGTGCACTTCTCTGCGTGTATGACTGGACAAAGCCACGTAAAATGGAGTGCGTGATGCCAACAGACCCTACGGTAAAAGTGAGCACACCTTTTAATCTTATCTTTCTTTACCTTGAGGTATTCGTCTGTACACATGATGTCCACTTTCGCAACTTTGGCTCCTTTTAACGGCACGCTTATGTAAACCGTCGATTCTGTCTGTGTCCACGAGTAGTCTGTCACGAGCAAGGGCATTTTGGTTAAAGCTAACCTTTCAGTGTAAACCTCCTGCTTGCAGTCGGACCAGCAGATACGTAGCAGTATCAGTTCTTCAATTACGGTTCAGGACTTACGCAAAAATATCAGCGTAGTCTTGTTAAAAACTAATTTCTGCGACAAAAGCGAAGACTCGTCGCAAAATTTGGTTTTACTGCCGCATAGCGTTTTGTTACCATGGTGACAACAATCATGCTACCTTCAAGTTTCCCGAAAAAAACAGAACTGGGAGTTGTGCTCAATTCCAATAAAATATAATACGCTAAATATACAGACCTCTTTATGACACGAGCAGGCAAGTTTAAGGGATGAGATACCCGTTCGGGGTAAAGGTTTGTAAAACTCTTGCTCTTTATGTGAAAACGAAACAATAATAGGATTTAACAACGACAACATAAACAATAATAATATAAAAATACTCAATTTTTATTCAGCATTCAAAGTCAGAAGGACATAAAGCTTCACAAGTTAAGACAAGGGGTTATGAAGGACAAGGGATTTTTAACGGGATGCAAACCATTTAGAAGATTGTAGTCATAGCAAGTGACAAATTCTCTATAAAATAAATATTTCTGTAAAATTCTGCATTAGACCATACCAAAGTGATCAAAAAGTACAGAACACATCAGATCACAGAAATGCACAAGGGTTTCATCACTGGCATAACCTGCTCTCAAATGTAAAATACACTTGAACAGTTCATAGTCTTTAGTATCAGAGATCATTACAGTCTGTCAGAGCTCACAAAACTGGTGGAATTTAGAAGAAATGGAGCTGTTTCAGCAGCAAATGCCTCCCTCCTCTTCTTCTTCATCCTTTTCATCCTCATCAATTACTGTCCAGTGAGGAGAGGACGATAAATCCTTTGGTTTCCACAAACTCCTGCGGGAAATATCTGACTGAAGTGATTAAATTGCAGCTGTGTCTGACCATTTCTGTAAGGTTATGAAAAACTGATAATCCCACATTTACACCCTAGCATCAAGGCTAGTGAGGCCAGCTGACAAGATGGTAAGGATGAGGGACAAGATCCAAGGCATCCTGGAAAACCCCTCTCACCCTCTCTACAACAAACAATGGCAGATGGGCAGCTCTTTCAGCCACTGGACCTTCCTAGCTGAACTTCTGTTGCTGAGGGGTGTGAGACCTCTCTGCTGGTTTTGACACTTATTGTGACAGTTGGGATTGCAGAGCCACATTCAGCTCAAAATGCTTAAAAACTCTGGAGATCAATAGGATAGAGATGTGGACTGGAGTTAGTGTGACAGAGAGACTGCTTTCAAGTGCACAGGTTGGAGGGCACAGGGGTGGAGCACCACCTCACAGCACAGGGGCCTCGCAGGGAACAGTCCTGGCTCTCCTTGTTTATCATATCTTGCATCTTTCTCACTGATGCATCTTACTGTAACACTGTCCACTTTACTGCTGTAACACTGTATGTATGATCATATTTAAACATATTATACATTAGTCAGGCATACCCTATTTACATATACTAGATTTGCTGACTTTGCTGCTACTGATCACATCACACCAGTGTCACTTTGTAATTTTGTCCTTAATTGTTCTTATATAGTTTCTATTTTTATTTCTATTCTTATTTTAGTTGTATATATCTCTTGTTACTCTTATTTTTTACCTTTTCTGTATGAAGTACTTATTTCTGTCCTTGTTGTGCTGCAACTGCTGAATGTCTACAGTGAGGATCAATAAATGCTTATCTTATCTTATGTCTAAATATAGATCAGCAACACTGTATGTGAATTGAAACCTTTGGAAACCTGCTTTTCTGAAGGAGAGATGAATATGCAAAAACTCTAAACTCTACTCTACTGTAAAATTAGACCTAAACTGGAAGAATAACTTAGTAACCTAATAACTATTAAGTAGTAACTTCATAACCTAATAACTTAGTGATCACCAGACTTTTCATACTTTTCATTCCACAACCTCTTCATTCATTGTCACAAAATGTTCGACAGATAAGTTAAGGCCATGTACAGCAGCAAAATGTAATTGTTTTTTCATGAACTTTCAACCGTTTCTTATGGTCTTTCTCAGTGGATGGAATTTGCTCAGGTGCCATCTCAGAATCATCTCCGTGACAAGTGAACAAAAGGTTTACATAAAACTGTATCTGTAAACGTCACATTCACTAATAAAACTTCAATAAAATCAACTCTTTAATTCTGACTTTGACCTGGCAATCAAAGTCAGATACTTTATGAAAGTGATCCAGAGATAAAAGCAAGGCCAGAGATAGTATGACAATAACCAACGTGGTATTTTATGCACTGTCTAGTCATGCTAGCTTATTTAATTCTATTATCTTTTATTGTAAACTCTGTTATCATATCATATCCTCTCAATAACACCTTGTAAAAGTACTGAAACCCTCTGAAGGGTTGAACATATTGCTCTTGATCACCTTTTCAAAACACACCCCTCAGTTATGTGATTTGAGATAAACCTTTATGATGGCCATAGGGCGGCACAGTGGTAGCGCGCGTGCCTCACAGCAAGAAGGTCGTCAGTTAGATCCCCAGGTCGGGCAGGGCCAGGGCCGGGGTTCTCTCCGGGCACTATGGCTTCCTCCTGCAGACCAAAAACATGCTCATTAAGTTAAGTGGTGACTCTAAATTGTCCTTAGGTATGAGTGTGTGAATGGTTGTATGTCTATATATGTTGGCCTGGAGACCGGTTCAGGGTGTTCAGGGCATTCGCCCAATGACAGCTGGGACAGGCTCCAGCCTCCCCGCAACCCCGAAAGGGATAGTTGGGTATAGACAATGGATGGATGGATGGATGGATGATGGCGATATGTGCACCTGTGTATTCTTAGCTTAACAGCATAAATACCATTTCCACATGTTTCTCACGTTTCTCATGTTTCTCAGGACATGCTGCAGTTTTTAACAAGTAGGCCCAGTCTGTTCCTCACTAAAGCCATATATTATCTAGGTCTTTGGGTGTGAAATGCAAGGGTGAAGAAGGCAGACTCCAATTATCACAACCTAATGTAAAAGGGGATGAGAATAACATCTACAGCGAGTCAGATGTGACTTTTTGAAAATGCTCTTCAACAGATTATAAAATGTACAACATGAATACTCTTTATGCTAACATGTTTTGGCAGTAGTATGCAGTAATTTAGAGGCGATGCAGAATAAGGCATCCTAATACAGAGAAAAGTTGTGAGGCTGTGGAAAGACAGCCATTATTTTCTGTACTGACATATCAGACTGTTATCATGCTCATGTAAATGCCTATAACCTAAAGAAAACCAAAAAAGACAAAGTGAAATTGATTTTGCCCATTATTATGAGTCTTTTCTTTCTGTATTGAGTTCTGTTCTTTGGTTTAACCCTAATTTCTTCTCTTTTTTTAACCTTTTTTATTGTAACCATGTATAAGCACTGTTTTAACAGAGCAGATGAAAAAAGGAGCCTGATTGAGCTGAATTGTTGTAATTGCCATATATAACTGATAGATACCTGCAAACCAATCAGAAACAAGTGTTTTCTATAACCATGGTAATTACCAAATTAATGTTCTGTATCTTTTTTTTTTTTTTTTAGTGTCCACAATGTTATCACTG
Organism: Chaetodon trifasciatus; assembly: GCA_037975065.1. NCBI lineage: Eukaryota > Metazoa > Chordata > Actinopteri > Chaetodontiformes > Chaetodontidae > Chaetodon > Chaetodon trifasciatus. The sequence continues at coordinate 3,361,369 of JBBMOE010000002.1, read as the reverse complement.
ATTGTTTCATAGCAGTCTCTTTCAGCACTACAATCAGAAACTGAACAATTTTGGTCTGCATCCTTGCCTATTTAAAACTGTGTCAACTTCTTGGACCACTTGCTGAAAACTCAACATTGATGTACTATCACCTTATAGAGTCAACATAGTGAACATGTTCGCAAACAGTTGGCTATTTATAAACCCAGCAGATACAGAGCTCCATTAGCATTTATTTGAGGTTGTCTTCTGTGACTTTGTTATGACAAGTGACCGCTCTCATAGTACACAAAACCACATGGTAATGTTAAAAAGATCAGGGCAGCTTTAATCACATTTTGTCATATTTTTTCTGTGTAAATAAATACTGCAAACATATTTTTAATTAATGTATACTATAGAACATGTACATGGGCAGAGTCTGTCCCCTTTTCTTGAGAACTGCGGTGGTTGTTGTGATGTTTTTGGGGGTGTAAATAGACAGATGTTGATATATGATAAAGCCCGGGGTAACCTTCACCTGCACTTACAGCAATTTCTTATGAAGTATGAACAACACAAAAAGCAATTGTTTGGGTGAACATTCATTTTGAAGGAAAAAGACTTTAGTAACTGACTTGTCTTTAAACTGTGTATCACTTTAGATTTTGGAATTAATGAAGCTATTCTACTTCAGAGCAAAGAGTTTGAAATCAGCTGAGATTATCATAGGCTCAATAAAAAAATGGTCACAAATCCAGTAACGTGCTTTATTTCCTGTAAGCTGCCTTCCAACGTGCAACATAAGAAGCAAACACCTTCTTTAAGAGGTTTGTAAAATTATTCCCACTGAGAGGAAGGGCTGAAGGTTGACTTAGAGATAAAGAGCTGCAATAACTGGATGGCTTAAGGGCTGCAAATGGATCTCATCTTTCATAACTCCTCTGCCCTCCTGTTCATTATGACTATGCTTTACAGCTACATGACCATAAAATGACATTCATAAAATGGTAGGATAATGAAAAACTGCCCCTCTGTTAAAGTCTAATCAGTGAATGGACAATGAGATAAAAATCTTAAAGATCATGGAGAGTGAAGAAAAACAACAATATCATTAACTGTTACTGAAAAGGCAATACAAAAGAATGAAATACAGAACATCTAAAAAAAAAAAAAAAAAAAAAATCACTTTTGCGCTTAATCATTTTGCCCAGTTTTCACAACCCTCTAATGTTTGACTATTGCACAAATTCTTGTGGTCTTGTTTTCCTAATGGGACTGCAGCTATCATTATTTTCAGGAAATAGACGTGAAGTATGAATTTCTAATTCCAGATAATTGTATTTTTTAGAAGTAAAGTTACAGAGCGTGGGGACTGATTGACTGATCCATTTTGAAGTCAAGACAAGTTCCTGGTGGAGTACACTAGCCTGCTGCACCAGTTGATCAGAAGTTTGACTGTAAATTCGAGTGGAAAGTCAACGCTACAAGTACTTCCCCGCTTTTATCAGTTGCACCGTCTCTACGCTACGACTCAGTCAACTGTAATCAAAACATCGTCACAGAGAGGGACACTTCACCCCTATTCCCACTCTTCCACATGTGAAACTAATCTCTGAATCTATCTCTATCTCAGAGACAAAGCGCAGAAAGTCAAGTGTATCTTGGATGTACTGGAAGAGCTTCTACATCAACATAAATTGATAATCTTAATGAAAACTCTACTGTATGATAAACTTCTGAAAACTTTAGTTATTATTAGTCCTACTTGTGCATGTCTCAGTCTCAAAAAGTTAAAAGTACAGGGAAACTATAGTTAAAGTCAGTAATTATCAGCATGAAGACATGTGACAAAGCCAGTTTTGGCCTCACCAGGTGAGGCTGGTATTTACAATCCCTTTGTTAATGTATCACCTTCGTACAATGAATGGGAGGAGAGATGCTACCCATGGCTACATATAGAAGTTCACCCTCCACCCCAGCATGCAGTGTCTCAGTGTTTCAGACAACATGGGGAAAGGTTTCTTCATCAGTAAAACTGTTGCGATCGTGTTAGGCATCCTGGCTGCAGGGGCCCTGGCTACCATCATCGCTCTGTCCGTCGTTTACTCACAAGAAAAGGCTAAAAATGACACACCAACAAGCACAGCTGCCCCATCCAATGAACCTTGGGACAAGTACCGACTGCCAAAGAGCCTGGTGCCGGACCACTATAATGTCACCCTGTGGCCGCGACTGACTCCAAATGAGGCAACTGGACTCTACATCTTTACTGGTAAGGCTTTATGTGTGTAATGTGCATTGCTGATTCTCTGGAGCCAGACAGTTTTCTTTCTTACAAAGTAGCTGCATTCACCTGGTATTCAGGGTTGAAATCGGTCAGGAGTTTGGAGGAATTCCTTTTAGAAGAAACAAGAGGGAGATAAAGACTGATGGGAGATTGATAAGTTCCAGAGGATACAATGTGAAAAGAAAACAAGACTTGAAGAAACAACCACCCCTCAAGAAACCTTCTGCTTGCAGGGATTTTCGATCAGGGTGACTCCTGACTTGCCTGTCACAGTTTTATGATTCAATATAAAGTGTGTCATAACTTCTTAATTTCTTTGCAAACACATTTCAAAGTGTGAATTAAATATTTCGTAAAGTCATTAAATTTTATAAAGTATTCAATATATAAACTCTCTGATAATAACACGAACCTGGGAGACTGAGGGAGATGCAAGTTAGCCATAGTCTGTACACACCCTAACAGCCTTGAAAAGGCTTGAATGTGTGTGCATGTGTATGTATGCACACATATGTCCATTTTAAAGGGATACCACCACATAAGAGTTCACATTAAGCTTGACAGTACATCTCAGAGAGAGCAGTCAGTAGAACAATCACAGCTAGATGTCTTTACTTGCTTGTTCTGGAACTTTTCTGGAAAACATTTTGTGAATATCTGAACAGAGACAGTACTTACTATTACGCTAAAACACTGTTTGATTCTATTGCTCCCAACTCACTGACGCATGCAAGTTGCGCTAAGGGTTTGCAAGTGGACATTGTTTTGTTTTAATGGGTCACAGAGCTCAAAAGTTTGGGAACCACTCGTCAAGGTGACTCATCTTAGATACAAAGAAATATATAAATAATTTCAAACTTGGATTCAGGTGTCTGATTGCCACCACTGTTGTCATTTACTAGAATCAAAAATTGTAATTTCAGCCAGTAAGTGGGAGTTGGGTAATGCTGATGTTTCTTACAACTGCTGATCACAGTTTAAGTTGTTTCATGTTTTTTCAGGTGAGTCCAGTGTGGTGTTTGAGTGTGTTGAGGAGACTGCCCTGATTCTTATCCACTCCAGTAAGCTGAACTACACCACACGTGACAATGGTCATTTAGCAGTGCTGACGTCAGTGAATGGAGAAGAAGCCCCCTCAATCATGAAATCCTGGCTCCAGACTGTGACTCAGTTCCTGGTCCTAGAGCTGGATGGTAAACTGACAAAGAACCGCATGTACAACCTCTCAACTATCTTTACCGGAGAGCTGGCTGATGACCTTGGAGGCCTCTATAGGAGTGAATACATGGAGGATGGAGTGAAAAAGTATGTGTTTGCTGTCTTTGAAACAGAACCTACAGTTTCTTATGACCAATAAAAAGTGTTCCAAAAAAGTTTCGCTTGTTTACTACGTCAAAGGAGTTTTCCATCTGCTTCCAGTTTTTGTGTTTTGTGTTCATCTAGGCTAAACACATCCTGGGTTATCCCTCTGTGCTAGAAACGCAGAGATTAAATTTATGTTAATTTTATCATTTGGCTCTTGGGAAAACTCCATACAAGCCATTTACCTAAAATGTTGAGTTGTTTAATTAAAAATCAAGCATCATTTGTCTATTTCCTGTTTGCAGGGTTATTGCTACTACTCAGATGCAGTCATCAGATGCCAGAAAGGCTTTCCCCTGTTTTGACGAGCCAGCCATGAAAGCTATTTTTCACATCACTCTGCTCCACGACAGTGGAACTACAGCACTGTCCAATGGCCAGGAAAAAAGTTCGTTGAACAGTGATAATTAAACAGGATTTTTTTGAATAATTATTCTTTTGATTAAAAACCTTATGAAACTTGTTCTTGACACATGACACCAGGTAATTATATAAATAATGAAACTCAAATAAAAATTGTGTTCTATTAAATTTAATTTATCTTCTACAGACTCAACCAAGATCACCAAGGACGGTCAAGAAGTGATGCAGACAGTCTTTGAGCCAACCGTGAAAATGTCCACCTACCTGTTGGCGTTCATCGTCTGTGACTATGGCTTCATCAGCAACACCGTCGGCGACGTTTCGGTAATTGACCCCCCCCCCCCCAAAAGATTTTGTTCCTCTTTCATGACTACAGTGTGTATTTCCAGGAAACTTAAATCCTACACATGATAGAGACACCTGCTGTTCACTTGGTGCCATTTTATACAGTGAATGCAAGTGCAACTTCAAGCCACTAGGTGTAGGATTTGAACATTTATGACTATGTCCCCATCCAGTGGTTGTATTTAGGAAGACAGTTGGGCCGAAGCAACACATAACCTGCACCAATTTTCAGCTGGATTGACTCATTATGCAACAAAAACATTTTATCCCACCAAAACAATTTAATAGATATTTTATATCTAATAAATGTACACACATCATGTTGTTGACATCATGCAAGTGATGTAATTTAAAATCACGGAAAAATTCCATAGTTTCTGATAGTGATATTCAAGGTGAAGAGGTCAAAACTCCAGCAACACTTGTTAATAAAAAGAACAACTCTGTGGTCTGACAATAAAGGTGTTCTTTGTACTCTGAGTGTTTCTGGAGTTCTGACCTCTTCAGACTTTTTACCTTCTCTGTGCACCTTAGAAGAAGGTGAAGTTATGTCAGAAATCCCTACTCTGCTTCTACAATGATATTCTGTGTAATGTGTTTTATTGTGTTTATTATGTGATGTGGGTTTAGATCCGTATCTTCGCCCGGAAGCCTGCTATTGCGGCTGGGGAAGGAGATTATGCCCTTAACATAACTGGACCCATTCTGGAGTTCTTTGCCGACTACTACAACTCTCCCTACCCCCTGCCCAAGTCTGGTAAGTCCACCACACATGATGATCTGGATATGAATGAGTCTGGTTTAAAGACAGATATGGATCTACAGGGCAAGTTTGCAAGTTGCCCTGAAAGTACCTCCCAATGCAGTTAGCTGCAATTTCTAATTCAGGGGCTCACTTTCTGTATGTATGAGTATTTGAATTGCTTTATGCATATTGAAGTGTGTTTGGACAGCTTTGTGATGCTTGCGCTAATAGCCCAGATAACCTTGTTTACAGCGGAGGTGGAGAGCACGAAGCGTGACCAAAAGTCAGAATGATAACAGTTGAACATAAGGTTGAAAAATACTAGAAAAATACCAGATTTCTCTGTTACCACTAGTCACTTTGTCTATCTACATGTACAAAAGAAAAGTGATGCACTCTTTTCTCTGAGGCAGGTTTTTATTTTCATATCCTCCCTTTTTTATGTGTCTTTGCTAAATATGTCAAATTTGTTGTCTGAATACTTTTCTTTTTCTTCACTACATGTATTAAGTATGTACAGTACACCTATCCAGTTATACATTAATGTGACATGTAAACCTCTGACTGAAGTGGTCAGCAGTTCTTGCAGTTGTGTTTATTAACATCATGTGTGTTTTTATGGTCAACCCCAAATATACCTCAATTTGTAGACTTAAACCCTGGCTGCCACTTCAAATAAAACAGCTGTGTCAGCAATTCTGAACACCATATAAAATGCTCATCCTTCATTCCATCTTTATCATTTGGGTATTATGCAAGGCTTATCTGCAAATAGCAGGGATGCTTGAATCTCTCAGCTTTCAATTTTTGTGACAGGGCTTTGGGAACCATGATGAACCATGATCACAATCAACATCAGTTATTAACAGATCAAACTTGATCGTAATACAGTTTTTGATGACAGTTGTAGTCCAGTCTTTGGTCTCTTTGTCTACCTGTCATAGTTCAGTCTATCTGTTAAGTTTTAACACTGTTGCAGTTAGAACTTAAGTTTGGTCAATTTGGAAGAATCTCCACCAGCAATGAACTACACATAATCTCTTTCCTGGTGCAGATCAGATAGCTCTACCAGACTTTAATGCTGGAGCCATGGAGAACTGGGGTCTGATCACATACAGAGAGGCAGTACTGCTCTACGATAAATCATTCTCCTCCAATTCCAACAAGGAGAGGATTGCAACCATCATTGCCCATGAACTGGCTCACATGGTGAGGCTTTAACTCTACAAACTGCGCCACTTCACAATGTCTACTGTATGGTGGTCACTGTTAAACCTGGTATGACATGACTACAGACTTGGCTCAGACTTATGTTGGATGGCTTGACACTCTGCTCAGACATTTAAATCGGTCTTAATAAGTTTCTCTTTCAAGGTTAAACAGATTTGTTTCTGTTTTTTTTTTTTTTAATTATTATTATTATTATTATTTTAACTGATTAAAGAGCAATATCCAGCAGGCGTTTTAAGCCAAGTCTCATGTCCTTCAGAGTCTCAAGTCCTATATTTTACATTTTTCTTTTACATAGCAGTCACACTTTTTTTCTGTCCCTTTAGTGGTTTGGTAATCTGGTTACCCTGAGGTGGTGGAATGACTTGTGGCTAAATGAAGGTTTTGCAAGCTATGTTGAGTATCTGGGAGCAAACAAGGCTGAGCCCAGCTGGAATGTGGTAAGGATCTCCCTCCCATCTCACCCATATGCCCTCAAAAATCAGTGTAATTATGGATGATGGTGACATGAGGAGTTTTCATCACACTGCCTTATTTGTCTCATAATAGGCAGACCTTATGGTGCTCACTGATGTCCACAGAGTGTTTGCAGTTGATGCCCTGGCCTCTTCTCACCCTCTGTCCTCTAAAGAAGAGGACATCCAGACACCAGCACAGATCAATGGGCTGTTTGATGAAATCTCTTACAGCAAGGTACCCTCATACACTCAGGTCTAAACAGCAGCAGAAAATGTTTTCTGTCTCTGATCAATCCAACATATAAAATGTTTTTCCATATCCTCAGGGAGCGTCTGTTCTGAGGATGCTGTCAGATTTCCTGACTGAAGACCTCTTCAAAAAGGGACTCCAGGTCAGGACTTTATAGAGACCATATTTACCTGAAAATATCACATTCTACAGTCCAGTAGAAAATATAACAGATCCTCGATAGGGTTCAGGTACACATGTCCTTGGCAAATGAATTCTCTATTAGAAACATGGCAGAGTGCATCTGATAAAGTCTAGAAAATCTGAAAGGCAAGTTATGAAGGAATTTTAAGCGGCACTGTGCTCAGTCCATTGAGGATGGAATTTCTGTGGCATGACAACATCACCATCAAACAACAGAATTCAGGAACTGTAATTTATTCAACAAAATCACATGGATTATTGTGTGAATACAGAGTAGTTATTGTGTTGCTATTTGGGGTGTAGGCTTTGAACTTCTCACTTTCCATAAGGAAGCAAAGAAGGGAGTAGGAGGAGTGGATAACATAGCCTTCTTTTGCAAAATTAAAAATTACTGGTTGACTACATCATTTACCAGGAACACATCCAAAGCAAAATAACTAATTTACCTTTTGTTTTGTCTCCTCACCCTGCAGACCTACCTGGCTGAATTTCAGTACAGTAACACAGTCTACACAGACCTATGGGACCATCTGCAAGAGGCATGTTCTTTTCTATAGACTCTTTAAGATTTGAACATTTAGCTAATGTTTTCCATAAAATGACCTCCAATACATGCCAAACTACTGTTACATATTTTTTTTTATTATTTGTCTGCTTCAACAGGCTGTTGCAAGTAGCACTGTACCACCTCCTGACACCATCCATAACATCATGAACACCTGGGTGCTGCAGATGGGCTATCCTGTTGTTACCATAGATACCACCACTGGAGTCATATCCCAGAAGCACTTTCTCCTGGATCCAGACTCTAATGTCACCACTCCATCTCCCTACAAGTATGTACACTGCCTTTTTGTCATCCTCCCTACCCCAAGAACAATCAGTTCATTAGGGTTCAAGACCAAAAGGAGCTGAATGCTACTGTTTGTGCCAGTTAAACTCACTGGAGACTGCACCATCTCCTGAGCATACACTCCAGATTTTGTTCAAATCTAATGAAAGGGAGACAAATGGCAAACATTTAAATGCACAGTGTTAGAGTTTAGCCTTAAATAAATTCTGTTTCAGTACTCAAATGAGCAGACCAATACCAGGCCAGTGCCAAAAACAAAAATCAATTTAATTACAAAAAGGGAAGAAACCAAAAGCACACTGAAAACTGAGTGGAAATAACAAAGGGCTGAGAGGCACACTGAGCGGGGCTGAAGACACTGAAACAAAGAGCAGACAGAAGCATAAAGTCCAAAAGTACAACAAAATAATCCACTGGAAACTCCAGGACAAATCTTAAATGTAGGGCTTTCAAAGGGTTTCTTAGTTGATTACTCACACAAGGGGTAGGATGATCATATGGTAGAGATCAGGACAAACTGGCAGCCACAAGTCCAGAGAGCTTCTCCTAAGTACTGCCAGCACTCAGACTCTAACACACCTCAGGTGTGCAGGTAATTAGGCAGGGCCAGCAGTGCATGATTAAGACCCGTCCAGTCTCAGGCAGACAGGGGAGACAGACAAATAGACAAAATAACACTAGGTAAAAAGGGAAAGAGAAAACACTGGGAGAAGACAAAAATCAACTCCTAACACACAGTTATTGAAATAATCCTTTTTAATTTTCATGACATCATGATACAACTGCTACACCCTTCCTTGTCCAGTTAGTAGAAGGCAAAAGAGATAAATAACACTACATGTTGATTTAATAACACAACTGCTTATCCTACAGCTATGAATGGATTGTTCCAATCAAGTGGATGAAGAATAATGAGATTCAGACACCACTATGGCTGACGAAAAAAAGCGGTAGGTAATCAAACAAACAATAATTTTGTGCTGATAAATCAAAATACTTCAGACTGGAGATGAGACATTTTTGGCAATAGATGTAAAGTCATTGTTGGCCTATGTTGATGGTCCAGACAAGTCAGATGTACTTTAATTTATTCCTTAACTGCAAGAAAGTGTCACCACGTCACCAAGGACACCATTTCAGAATTTGACAAATCAGCAATCAACTATACACACACACACACACACACACACACAAATATAGATTTAAGAGTCCATTGTCTGAGTTTGCTGAAAATCATCCCCAGAATACAAATAACAAACAACAATTACGCTGTTAAATCATGACTCCGGCCTCCCTTTCTTCTGTAGTCACAGATGATTTGGTGAAGGTGTCAGGCTCTGACTGGGTGCTAGCCAACATCAATGTGACTGGTTACTACAGAGTCAACTATGACCAGGGCAACTGGCGACGACTCCTAGATACTCTGAGCACCAATCATTCGGTAAGACAGCTTATACATGGTCATTTTATTGTATTTGATTCCCCATATATAATATAGATGTTATGGACATGCGTCTTGATTAAAGTGGTTTAAGTAGTAATAACTAGGATACTGCTCTTGTTTTTCAAGCTTATTCCAGTTATCAACAGAGCTCAGTTGGTGGATGATGCCTTCAACCTGGCTAGGTAAGTCCAGCTGATACAGCATCATATATAGATAATGACAGCAATGATGAGAATGATCATCTGGATTACTGAGGTGATGAAAAAACAACTTGTTTGATGCCTTCAGTAAGATGAATACATTGTCAAAGACAGAGCAACATCCTCTTTGTTACATTAATCAACAGGGTTTATGTGAAAAAATGACATAAAATAAGTCAGATATTACTATTAAACTACACTGCTAGCATGACAACAATACTGCCAGTATTTGAGTCATTATGTACAGGAAATTTAGGAAAAGTAGGAAAGGTACTCAATTATTTCACCAAGTGCACTGAAGGGTAAAACTTATAATACTCATGACTATCAGTAAATGATGATCAAGATGTAGAAATTTAGACTATCCCATTCATTTTTCTCAATCTTGAAATCCCAAAGGGCAAAGATCATCCCGACAGTGCTGGCCCTCAATACCACCAAGTACCTCATCAATGAGAGAGAATATATGCCTTGGGAATCAGCCCTGGACAACATGGATTTCTTCTATCTCATGTTTGACCGCAGCGAGGTTTATGGTCCCATGCAGGTGGAGTTTCTCTCAGCCTATCTGTATGAAAATCAAAAGAGCCAAAACACAGTGTTACTTTGATTACTCTAATCTTCATGGAATTATAACATTTTCTGTTTTCCTTGTTTTTAGGAATATTTGAAGCGGCAGGTCACCAATCTGTTTGATTACTACACAACTAAGAGTAACAATTGGACCACTGTACCTGATGGACACATGGACCAGTGAGTAAAGACAAATACATGGTTTCTTTTGTGTGTGTGTTTTTTTTTTCTGGACTTCTGTTAACACTCCTTCTCCTTTCTATTTCTCCTTTGTCCAGGTACAATCAGGTGAATGCTCTCAGCCTGGCTTGCAGGACAGGCCTCACGAAATGCCTGGATGTGATCAAGGCAAAGTTCAATGACTGGATGGAGAATGATACGCAGTAAGCGCATACGTCCTCACCATGTGTATCTTATTTCCTATCCACTGTACTGCACTTAAAATGCAACCCTCTGTCCATCGTCATAATCTATGGAACTTAAAGATGTGACCTTTCTTCAGGATCCACCCCAACCTGCGCTCCGTTGTGTATTGTAACGGCATTGCAGCAGGTGACGCTAAAGAGTGGGATTTTGTTTGGTCAAAGTTCAGGAGTACCACCATTGCTTCTGAAGCTGAGAAACTCCGCTCTGCCCTGGCCTGCACGCAGCAACCCTGGCTGCTCAACAGGTCTGCTCACAGACAGCCTTCACATGACTAGTTGCACTACAGCGCATAACTGACAATTACTGACTAGTCCACTCACACATACTCTGCTCACTGTTCTACTTGTGCCTTCTCAGGTACCTGGAGTACACTCTGGATCCAAACATGATCCGAAAACAGGATGCCACTTCCACCATTATCTCCATTGCCGGCAATGTGATTGGTCAGTCTCTGGCTTGGGACTTTGTCAGGGCTCGATGGGCATACATTTTCGACCAGTGAGTACAACGCAATACTTTTTAGTTGCTAACATGACTGCATTCCTATGCAACACCAGAAAAGGCACCAGATTTGTAGTCTATGACTCAGTTTTTCAGTCATTTCAATTTGTCCACAATGACTTTAAAGGTACTGAAACGGGCTGTATGGTACTGAGTAATGGGTTGTTAAAAATGCAGATATATGGTGTAGTAGGTCACACATGTCTGTTACCTAAGATTTTCATATGCCGAACTGAAGCAAAGTCACATAACAAAAGGTCCACTGTCAAAGAATTGCATAATAGCAGATTCTGCAGTTTTTACAGTCAAGTTTATGATACATGACAACCAGGGGCAGGGCTTGCAGACAGGCAAGCCAGGCAGTTGCTTGGAGCCCCTGGCCACTAGGTGGCCCCAGCCACTTATTTACAACAATGATTAGTGATGGGCCTGGGCTTTTAGGGACCTCTGTTGGTCCCTGGACCTCACTTTGACAACCACTAATCTATTTTTTCAGTATTCATCTCAAATGTCCCAGAAATTGTGCATTTATGTGTGCAAAAAACAAATTTTTGCGGCACGCGCGGGTGGGGTGGGCACCCCAGGGATTTCTTGCTTGGAGCCCCAAGAGACCCTAGCAACACCACTGGTGACAACTTTTATTGACCAAGCAAGCTCAGAGTAATTTTAAAATCTGTCTCAGATTTAGTCTTAAGCCCTTATTAAAACTGAAGGCCTCCTCTTGACAGAGCACAATACAGTACAGTTTCCTTACAGCTGAATAAGATAGTAGTGGGATGTTTTAGTGGTAGTTCATGTTATTCAAATATAGCTTTTTTATCATCATTATGATTTTGCCAAATATAACTTGTGCAACAACCAATTATTTTACCCTCTATATTTTAACTGTACCCACTACATAAAGTTACACTACATTTGGTCTGACTTCAAGGTTCAGGCAGCCATCTGCGTCTGACCTGTACAAACATAATTATTCCTTCATTTTTATCTGGAACAAAATATAGATATAATTGCTTTATTCAGAGATCTTATTGGACACATGAAGTTTGTAAAGCTAATTTGCATCCAAATGGCACTAATTATCCATTACGTCTTGGCTTTGTTTTCGCTCACAGGTATGGTGGTGGATCATTCTCCTTCCCCAAACTCATCACAGGAGTCACCAAGCGCTTTTCCACTGAATACGAACTTCAGCAGGTTAGATATTCTAGACTTTTTTGTCCACAATGTTTTCAAAGCTTTTCCATAATGGCTTTTTCACAGTTTTACCCACAACCAAACAATCTGTATTGGTACTTTCAGGAATTTTCATGCTTTAAGACTGTTTGACTGCCATTCAAGTTTATGGTTTGCCCTTGGTTCATTTTGTTATGGGATCAGATTAGAAAACAACAGGTGTGCCCAAATCCTAATCAAGTCTTAAATCATTTTCAAGTCCCTAGTTAATAAAATCCCAAGCCACTGATCTTTGGCAAAACCCCTCCCTTAAAAAATGCTGTTAACAACCGTTTTTTTTTTTTTTTTCTCTAAAATTTAATCTAACATTCAGATTCCCCACCCCCAAAAATGGTGATACCTTCCTTGAATTGAGTCACGTGGTTTATAATGTCATAAAACTGTCTCTTGTCTGGACTTTGGCCCTCCTTCTGTGTTTTATGACGACTGACACCTGCACTTTTGATCGTCCCTGTGTTATTTGTTGCTGCCTGACTTCAAATGCCTGCATCACATTCTCCAGCAAGAAACTAATTTCACATTTTTTTTGTTGTGACAGCTGAGGCAGTTCAAGGCAGATAATGCTGAGACTGGTTTCGGCTCTGGGACCATGGCAATGGATCGGGCCATCGAGACAACCATCAGCAACATAAAATGGATTGCAGAGAACAAGCAAAATGTTCTGAACTGGTTCAATGCTGAAATAAAATCCCAGTGAGGACTTGGACTAGCTCTCTATTTACTTGTGCTTAATCTAATTTTAAAATGTTATTTTTTCATAATAAATCTTGCTTGGAGGGAGATGCTCACACAACTTCAACTCAAAAACACATTTACACCAGCTCGGCTTGACAGAGGTAGTTTGTATCTTTCTCAACAAAAAAGAAGAAAAAAAAAAGGATTTCATCAGTGTTTAACTGAGCCTTTGCTCTACCTCAGTTTGGCTGAACTTAAGATGGAAGAAAAACGAGAATTACAGTGTATTTTGAATGCGTGAAAGTGGAAGTAAGTTGAAGTAAGTCCAAATGCAAAATAATTTTTGGTCAAACTGGATTTTTATTGAATAATTTGTTTATCTATTGTTCAGATTCTGCAAAAGCTTTATTTTTCCTGGTTATGACAGCTGTTTATAATGAACATCACAAGTCAGCCTGAACCAGTGTTATCCCAGTTATTGGTTAAAAATGCAAATTCATGGCGTGTTAGATGTAGTTACACTTAATCCATGTCAAGGTAGTCACCTTTTGTTAGATCCATTTAGAAAATATAGCTGTGGCCAAACATACTTCCAAACACTGGCTTTATAGCTAATACTCCTCAAAAGCTTGTAAACTGAATATAATGTCAATATGTGCATCTTTGAAAATGAAATACTTAGACTTTTTTAATGTCCACAGATTATTCTTGTGTTGACAAGATATTTGTACATATTTGAAGGTGACAATTGTGCTCTATGCTGGAAACGTGAATAAACACATTTGTTAAGAATTCACCGTTGTGCTCTTGTCTGTCTGAATGTACAGTGCTTCTGGTATATTATTGACATGTCCAGTCATTATTCTGTACTGATTATACGGATTGACCTTGTAGTTGCAGACTGTCGCGGACCAAACAGTCAAGGCACGAGGACACAGGTTCTAAGTTGAAAAATGATGGATTTATTTCTCTGAAACCCCCGAAATTCAGCAAAGGCAAATGAATACCACTAAATTAACGGAGTTACAGGTATTGATGAGTCGTACCGTGCCGACGCTTCGGAGCGTGTGTCGATGCTTGTGTCGTTTAGGACGAATGACGTCACCGATGACGTTCGAAGCCACGCTGGTTCAGGAACTGGTTCGAGTATTGGTGCGATTTATATGCCGCAACTGGTCCGCTCGCACTTCGTGGGTTAGTGTTGCTGGTTTGTGTGTGACATAGAGGTGCATTTTGATGGAGCCTGTGAGAAAGAGAAAGTTTTCCCCCGTGTGGAAACATTTTTATCTGATCTCTCCCAATAAAATAAGTACACTTTCAGTAACATTATTCCATGTGTTTTGTGTTTGTTATGCAACGTACTACATTTTTCACTGTCTTTTCTTTTAATCCAAGGTGAAGTGTTTGTTGTGTGCTAAAGAATTGGGGTACAACAACAACACCTCATCCATGCTGAGGCATTCTTGTGCTTTGCATGAAAATAAAGAGGGGAATGTGGCATATTTTTTTTTCTGAATAAAAATGAATGAAATCCTTAAGTTGCACAATCAAATGAAGTGTCCTCTTCATGTTCACAAGCACGTCCACTGCCCCTTACCTCGTTAAAACACTGCAACAGTTTGAAAACAATTGTTCCCCTGTCATTATGAGCTATTCAAACGTTGACCAAATTATTTACTGATAAACATTTGACAAGTAATATTAGATTCCATTGTTTTGCCATGTTACATACCCACAATACACTAAACAATCTAACAACAATCTAAATTCTATTTATATGAATGAATACATGAACGATACATGAAACGCATTTATTAAGATTAACTGATTTATTTTACTTGGCAGTCATTCCCATGGCTGCACTGTTGCAGTCTTGAGTGCATTGCAATTTGATTACATTTATAATTTCTAGGCCCCGCTCCGAAGCGTCGGCATCTGGCTGTTTAACAGTCTTTGACCAGTAGGGGGGGTTGTGTGCAAATGAAGCTTCGAGAAATGAACCTTTTTGTGAACCATTTGACTGGAAGGCTTCAAGGCTTCAGGAAGCTTCATCACGCCATCACTACAGGGCCTTAAAAGAGGTCAACCAAACACAACTCTACTGAAAAATAGGGCTAACAAAACAAGATGCGAACTCAACTAATAGACCTGACAAAATGAGGCATCAGCTCAGCAGGTAAGCGGCAGGTAGACAGCTCAAAAGAAAGACAAAGGATTTAATAACTTAAATCACATGGCACTGTGACAAATGATGGAAATTATATATATTATCTAATACACACACACACACACACACACACACACACACACACACACACACACACACACATATTAGTGCTGTCAAGAATATCGCGTTATTAACGCGTTAACGCAAATCAATTTTAACGGCTTCATTTTTTTTATCGCGAGATTAACGCTCTTTGTGACCTAGTGAACTTGTAGTTTTTTATAAGCTGTGGCCACTTCTAGTAGCGTTAGGAAAACTACAGGATCCGATTGTAAACCGGAAACAAAACAATAGGTACGCCCCACGCACGTGTTTGGTCTTGCCTGCTCGCTAGCTGTGAAAGAGTAGGCTACTGGTTTGTGTGGATATCAAAGCGCGAAACGCCGAAATGGATGCGAACAAGATTCTGAATGGAAAGTTTAGTTTCAAAAAGTTGTCAGATGGGTCGACTGACAAGACCAAAGTTATCTGTGTGTATTGTTGGTGTGAACTGAGTTATCGCCGTAGCACATCCAGTCTGAAATACCACTTGATGGCCAACACACGGCTAATGCGAATTCTCCGCCGCCACCTCGTCAAAACCAGGCGACAATGGCTGGCTTTCGACAGAGGCATATGGATACCGCAACTAAGAACAAGCTTACTGCAGCCATAGCCAAGTAATGTGCATTCTCTCTGGAGAGAAATAAGAGGCTAGGTTGATCAGCCTCTGGTGAATAAACAGAAGAGCAGTACAGTCTGACTGCTTGTCTGTTCAAAGGAAAGTTGAGTCCTAGTTTACAATGATGTGCGCTTTGTAACTTTATCTTGTATCATCCTGTTTTGATTCCTTAGAAAGGGTTGTTGAAGGGGCTTTTTTGTAACCAAGTATTTATTTTTTTTGTCATCTGTTTATTGACAGTGTTAAATTGTGTGAGATTTTGCTTCAAATGTGAATAACTGCTCAAAGTGAGAATGTTAGTGTGAAATATAACACTACACGTTGTTGTTTTCAATAAAAACATTTGCACAAAGCAAGCCTATCCACTTTTCCATGTTGATAAGAGTATTAAAATGATAATTAATGGGACATTTAGAACAGATAAAAATGTGCGATTAATTTACGATTAATCGCGAGTTAACTATGACATTCATGAGATTAATCGCGATTAAATATTTCAATCGATTGACAGCACTAATATATATACATACACGCGTGTGTGTATATATATTATATATCAGAAAATTGTAATATATAACTCATTTGTATGTATACATATGTAGACATACATACATACAGACACACACACACACACACACACACACACACATTATCAATATATCAGAAAATGATTTTATATATAGATATAGGCATTTCAAAGTGCTTTACAGAAGCATAAAAATACAAATAGAAAATACATTTCAAAGAATGAAAGAAAGATTAGAAGAATAAAAAATAAAAATAAATTACAATTAAAGGAAAATTAATTTAGAATGAATTTAGTATTTAGAATGATGACATTGAGCAAATATATTTACTTTTATTAAAAGCTGTAGCAAATAATAATATTTTCAACCCTGATTTAAATGAGCTGACAGTTGGTGCAGACCTCAGGTGTGCAGGGAGAATGTTCCACAGGTGAGGAGCATAATAACTGAAAGCTGCTTCACTTTGTTTGGTTCTGATTCTGGGAACACACAATAGACCTGTCCCTGATGACCTGAGAGGTCTGGATACTTTATATGGAGTTAATAAATCTAGAATATATTTTGGTCCTAGACCATTTAATGCCTTGTAGAAAATGGTCTCTCTCTACAAAGCAGAGAGAGAATAAAATGTAAATGTAAATTCTCCAGATAACACAAGTGAGCACAAGACCAAAAACACCCTCCGTTCCAGTCTCCTCCTGGACGACATGTGTGACTGTTGACACCTTTGGAGCTTGCTTTGTTGAAGCTTGGCGAATCACCCTCTCTATAGCTTGTTCAGGCCAGGCTTGTCATCCACCGAACGCAGCCTCCTCTCTGAGGTACTTGTATGCCTTTGGACCATGTAGATGGAGCGTGAGCGCAAACTCCCTATAGTCTGTTGTATACTCATGGCTCTGCTTTGCCATGAAGTCTATCTGAAGATCTGAAATTTTATGAGCAAAAATGAATAAGTCCACTTCAGATAATAACTAAGGAGTTTAATAAAGATTGTAAGAATAACATGTACATGAATTTCAAAGAGTTAATTTCATTTTACCGGAGTAGAATTCAAGCCTCTCTTTGAGCTCTTCATTAATGAGGTTCTTTTCCCTCAAATCCCCCAAAAGACTCTCTACTGTCGTCATTACCCTCTTTTCTCTGGCCATGGCATTCTTCTCTCGCTCCAGACTTTACACTCTTGTTAGGGCTTCATTGAGTCTGGTCTTAAGAGTGGTATGAGAAGCAGACAAAGCATAGCCATGATCCTAGAGAGAGGGATGAACATGGTTTGAGTGATGTTTCACTTCACACACATCACCTTGACACCACTAGTGTATGGCCCACTTTCTTTCTTACAGTCATCATCTGTCAAAGCCACTGCCAGCACCGTGTGTGTGTGTGTGTGTCAGGAATGCATGTTCAACATGTCTTCAATTGCGTGTGAATAGGTTTATGTGTGTTTAATATGAGTGGCAGGAAAGAAGTGAGATTTTAATATGTCCATGACCATTATGATATGATGTTTACAGTAGAAATACTCACATCATTAGGCTGAGTTTGTGGGTGTGAGGTTCCAGTTTCTGGATCATCCTGGGAGGCCATGGACAGGCTCTCTTCAGCTCTTCTGGAGGTAGATGTAGTCCTGCCCTTTTCCGGCTAAAATGAAAAAGAATATACAGGGGTAAGTATCTCACCCTGCCCTGTGATTGATAATAGAATATTTACACTTCCATTCATTCATTCATCTTCTATACCCACCTTCTATACCGAACCCTTTCAAGGTTGCGGGGGGCTGGAGCCTATCCCAGCTGTCGGCGGGTGAGAGGCGGGGTACACCCTGGACCCTGGTCACCAGTCGATTACAAACAAACATTCAATCTCACACCTAAGGGCAATCTTAGAGTAACCAATTAACCTAATGAGCATGTTTTTGGTCTGTGGGAGGAAGCCGGAGTGCCGGAGTGAGAGAACCCACGCAAGCACAGGAAACATGCAAACTTTGCACAGAAAGGCCCCGCCCAACCCAGGGATCCAACTGGTGACCTTCTTGCTGTGAGGCATGCGCACTACCTGCTGCGCCACCGTGCCGCCCATATTTACACTTATGAATGCTAATAGCCTTATGATGATACACCTACTCTTTGGAGGTGAACTGGGAAGCTGAAGATGGATGGAATAACACCATCTCTGAGTCGGACAATCTGACCTGTCCTATCAAAATCGCCCTGCTTAAAATGTTCACAGCAAAGTACTGAAGAATCACTTGCAGTCAATCCTTCCCTCCTCAAAAGCCACTTCGCACTTCTGCCTTACATCTTTGTCTTTATGAAACCTTCAAAATGAAAACAGGAGATTTGGGAGAGTCTACACAAAAACATTTTACAAAAGGAGGTCAAGCTTATTTTCTTCCTTCAAATTTCTTACAACCTTTCTTCAACAAAACTCCTATTTTGATGCATATCTGTTGATAATGAACCAAAACTGCTAAAACTGCGAATAAGCTTGTTTGCAAACTATTCTACAGTCAGATGTTCAGTTGTCTGTATTTTTAAGTAAGTGGGGTGGGGATGGGACATGAGAGGTAGCTTACTGTTGTTATGGTGAATTACATGTGAATAATACAGTCTGTACCACCTGTAAAATTCGCTGGTCAATTTTATACTAGTAATATTTGTTTTATTTCTACAATAGCATTCTTGTGTCAGTTGTAATCTAAGTCAGTGTTATGGAATATGACTTATAAAGTCTCAGTTCACAGACGGGTGAACACCGGCACTAAACATAGTCTAGCTAGCTGGCTACGATTTCGCTGGTGGCCATAAATACAGTACAGTAATATTCAATTTACAAAATACAACCAATAGTAATGTTCAATCTTGTGAAAAGTCATCCCCCGCGCCCTGTTTTTGATGGTCCACTGATTTCAACAGGAATATGCTGCACAGTGCTCTGGCACCTTGTTCCTTCTGCTTCTCATCTAGGAGTACAATGACCGGTCCAAGATGGCGGCCGCATTTCTTGCGCCCCAGCAACCAATGTGACGTCTACTCTTTACATGTCTATGGTCGGCACTGTACAACCCATCACTACTTAACATGTGGTGATGTGGCTGAGTGTGACAAACTTAACCTAATTGTGCAGCTCTGGCTGGAGCTGTCACACAGACAAATACTCTGTCCAAAAAAAATCTTAACTCTAGGTCCACATACATCTTTTTCAATCAACTATACTGTATGTTCTAAGAGTATTCTCCTCATTGTTTCCCTTAGCAAAGCATCCAGCTGCTGCAAACAGCTGGCAGTGATTTTGAAATCAAAAACTTCCAAATGGCAAAGGCTGTACAAATTTACTGAGGTGGGCAGAGGAGCTGAAAAGCATTAATAGACTTTTTGTGATACAACCCTGATTCCTAAAATGTTCGTATGCTGTGTAAAACATAAATAAAACAAAATATGATCACTTGCTGATCCTTTTTGACATAAACTCAATTGAATACAGCACAGAGACAATATGTTTAAAGCATTTACCTCATCAGCTTCATAGACTTTTGTAAATATATGCTTATTCTGAATTTGAGGCCAGCGGTTCATTGGTAACAGGTGATAGTATCATGATTGGGTATGAAAGGGGCATCCTGGAAAGGCTCAGTCGGTGAGATTCACCACTTTGTGAAACACATGACTGTATAAAGGATATTACAACATGTGCTCAGGAACATTTCATGAAATCGCTGTCTGTACACACAGTTTACAAATGACTGCATTCTGTTTATTTACGTTTTACATTGTCCCAACTTTTTTTGGAATCAGGTCTGTAGAATATGCCTTAATACAATCAACTCTTCCATTATACCTGCCTTCATGGCCACAACAGCAAAAACATATCAATGAAATATAATAACAGTGGAAATTCTGTAATTTGAAATACATTTCAACAGGAAGAAAACAGTCTTTGAATGAAGCTTCCTGACAATCTATGAGACTATTTTCTGGAATTGCTTAAGCAGAAGTAACAATTTGACCTTTGAACACAAAGAGACAAAGACAGTAACATTTTTATGTCATACACATGTGGATTCTCAGCACACATAAAGTATTTTATGACTTAAACACATCATAAAAACATCCACTATATGAGATAACTCGTCACGTCTTATCACTCCTGAGCAATAGTTTCCATTTCCACCATTCCCATGGGAGCTGTTCTGTCATAATAACTCATCCATTGGAGGAGTGGGGCTGTAGTAAAATCTTGGCAGTCACTACTGTTTGTTATCGTGTATGAGATCTGAGACTCTGCCAACCAGGCCTACTTATTTTGAATTTTTTATTCAGGCTTTTTTATTATAGCATTCACATTGTAGCAGTAATTTAACAGCCACTAAAAGAGGAAGAAATATTTTAAAGCCTGCAGCTTTTGATTTAAGCGACAGGCTTTCCTCTCCCTGATTCAGTTGGGATCTATCTGTGGGACTTCTGGTAGCTGTGTGCTGTTTGACTGGCCATGGGGAAAAGCAACTGTGTCAGCAAGCCGTGCATTCTGTTCGTGTTCTTAGGCCTCATCTCTGTGCTAACCATTGCCTTGCTGTGGTATATTGCCCTGACAGGACCAGGCACTTGGGACAGGTAGGACATTGGTTTGGAATACAGCTTGACACATCTGAGTCCTTGCAGGATGATACAGGATACATAATATGAAATTTGCTTGAAGTCAGAGTGCAGGCAGATACATGCATCCTGGTGCCTCACAGGCTCCTAATTTCCTCATTTCACAAGTCAGTGTATGTAGTCAGTGTTCAATAAGGAAAAACTAAATGTTCACACTCGAGTGAGTAAAAGCGTAAAGTGTGTGGGGGAATACAAAATTTATACAAAAAGCTATTACTATTATTAAAAATCAAGTCATAAGCCATGTCTCATTGTGATGTAATGGGGAAGTTAATGCATTTAGGTTTACTGAAATAAAGCATATACTTTCAAAATAATTGTCTACTCTTATACATGGAAGAATCACACAAAGCTTTCATGCCGTCATCATAAGCAGCTTATGGTCGCATGAATTCTGATTGTTGCCTGCATTGATTTCTGAAATACTTTGGCTTCACATTACTGCTGTCTAATGTAATGTAAAACCCCATTTCCCAAAAAGTTGTGACACTGTAAAATGTAAAAAGAAATGTAAACGTGATGCCTGTGACATGTTTCAAAAAAATTGGGGCAGTGGCAACAAAAGACTGGAAAAGTGAAAAACTGAAATGTTAAAAGAAAACACCTGGTGGAACATCTCACATCTCACGGTCATTAAAAGATTCAGAGAAAAGAACGCAAGGGAGAAGGCCGAAAACCAGTACTGGATGGCTGTAATCTTCATCAGACAGCACTGCATTGAAAACAGGCCCAATTCTGCAGTGGACATCACTGCATGAGCTCAGGAACACTTCCAAAAACCATCATCTGTGGACACAGTTCAACACTGCATCTACAAATGGAAGGTGAAACTCTACCATGCAAAGAGGAAACCATATACAGTGCATTTGGAAAGTATTCACACCCCTTGACTTTCCCAACATTTTGTTATGTTACAGCCTTTTTCCAAAATGGATTTAATACCTTTTTTGTCTCATCAATCTATACGGAGAGGGAAGTTTGGGCGTCCCTGCTCAGACTGCTCCCCCCGCGACCCGGCCCCGGATGAAGCGGGAGAAGACGGACGGACGGACAATCTATACACAATATCCCATAATGACAAAGTGAAAAAAGTTTTTTAGAATTTTTTTTGGCAAATTTATCAAACATAAAAAACTGAAATATCACATGTACATAAGTATTCACACCCTTTGCTATGACACTCAAAATTGAGCTCAGGTGTATCCTGTTTCCACTGATCATCCTTGAGATGTTCCTACAACTTGACTGGAGTCCACCTGTAGTAAATTCAATTGATTGGACATGATTTGGAAAGCCACACACCTGTCTATAAAAGGTCCCATTGTTGACAGCGCATGTCAGAGCAGAAACCAAGCCATCAAGTCAAAGAAATTGTCTGTGGACCTCTGAGACAGGATTGTATCGAGGCACAGATCTGGGTAAGGGTACAAAAAAAATTTCCGCAGCATTGAAGGTCCCGACGAGCAGGGTGGTGTCCATCATTCGTAAATGGAAGAAGTTTGGAACCACCAGGACTCCTCCTAGAGCTGGCCGCCTGGCCAAACTGAGCAATCGAAGAAGGACCTTCGTCAGGAAGGTGACCAAGAACCCGATGGTCACTCTGACAGAGCTCCACTGTTTCTCTGTGGAGATAGGAGAACCTACCAGAAGGACAACCATCTCTGCAGCACTCCACCAATCATGCCTTTATGGTAGAGTGGCCAGACAGAAGCCTCTACTCAGTCAAAGGCAAATGACAGCCCGCTAGGAGTTGGAGCCAAAGACACCTAAAGGACTCTCAGACCATGAGAAACAAAATACTCTGGTCTGATGAAACCATGATTGAACTCTTTGACCTGAATGCCAAGCGTCACGTCTGGAGGAAACCAGGCACCTTTCATCACCTGGCTAATACCATCCCTACGGTGAAGCATGGTGGTGGCAGCATCATGCTGTGGGGATGTTTTTCTGCGGCAAGAACTGGGAGACTGGCCAGGATCGAGGGAAAGATGAACGGAGCAAAGTTAGAGAGACCATTGATGACTGCTGCTCCAGAGTGCTCAGACTAGGGTGAAGATTTACCTTCCAACAGGAAAACGACCCCAAGTTCACAGCAAAGACAATGAAGCAGTGGCTTCAGGACAAGTCTGTGAATGTCCTTGAGTGGCCCAACTAGAGCCCAGACTTGAACCCGATTGAACATCTTTGGAAAGACCTGAAAATAGCTGTGCAGCGACGCTCCCCATCTAACCTGACAGAGCTTGAGAGGATCTGCAGAGAAGAATGGGAGAAATACCTCAAATACAGGTGTGCCAAGCTTGAATGAGTAGTTGGTCTCCTCAGTTCCCAAATGCTTACAGAGTGTTGTCAAAAGAAGAAGTGATGCAGCAGAGTGACAAACATGATCCCAACTTTTTAGAAACGTGTTGCTGCCATGATGATGAAGACGAAATTTCTCAGTTTCAACATTTCATATGTTGTCTTTGTGGTCTTTCAATTAAATGTGGAGTTCCAGTGTTTTGCAAATCATCACACTGTGTTTCTATTCACATTTTACACAATGTCCCAACTTTTCTGGAAACAGGGTCGTACATGGACATGAATATAGAGAATATCCTTTTTTGTGAGAATGATGACAGTGGATTACATTACAATGTGATCTCTTTATATTCTCTAGGACAATAGGACAATAATCCCGAAATAAACAGAGTAGACACATAATATCATTTCGTTGAGTGAACTCTGTGTTCATTTCTCTCAGGTATCGTCTCCCCACTGATTTGGTCCCTGTCAACTACAACATCACCTTGTGGCCTCGTCTTAGCCGTGACCCAAACACTGGCCTCTACATTTTCACAGGTGATTAACAAGGCTTCTCATCTACAGCACATCTTATACATTTGCATGTACAAAAAAAAAAGAAAAAAAAAAACATGAAATAATCAAGGATGTCTAATAACAGGTGTAGGTAGAAATGGCACCAAAGCAACACAGAGCACCCACATTATGGTCAATTTCACCATCACAAGTCAGTCTTAAGTGGTCAGTCAGTCTGATATTCAGGCTTACATCTCTTCAAACAAGCCGTTCTATCAGTGTGGTGAGATAATTCTAGTTCTCATAATTGGAATAAACGTGTTTTTTGAATCAAAATATCTGGCAGCCCAGTGACTGAGTGTTTGTTTGAATGGATGTAATGAAGCCTTCGTTAATGGGAGTAACTTTTGAAAAGAGCAATGAAGGGGACAAGAGTCCACATGGTGGTGAGAAGAGTCAGAGACATTTGAAAAATAGCAGTGAAGAAGAGGTCGACAGGGAGAGAGAGAAAGTATGAAAATAGCCTCTTTCAGTTTACATGCAAGTGTTAAGAGGCGATAAGAGTTTTCTATAGACAGTTTACAAGAAATTGTCAGACCTGGCAACCCATCCACAGTGGGTGTGTCCTGGCATTTCCAACTTTCTCCAGAATGACGTTTCATTTTTAATTATTTCCAGAGTCGTCCAGCTTTCTAAACCAATCAGTGTCCAACAACTTCAGTTTTTATTTTCAGCCATTATGAGAGTCACATTAAGTATTAGGCTTTAAGCACTTTCAGTCCATTAAGAGACTCACAGCATAACAGTAACGGTAACTTCTGTCATAAACACCCACAGAGTGTGGGCCAAGCCTCACTCTCTGGGTGTTTAATAGGAGCATGTAGCCTCAGCTAGCTCTGGATTCTCTGTATTAACTACTTGCGTCCTCGGGTGGCAGATGTTTTTAGTAAGACATGCAATATATCACTTCAATATATGTCACACTGAATAGTATTACATTTTAACTGGCCACATGTTACATGAAAACAGTAAACCGAGTAACCCAGAGGTAGGCTCTGTAGCACAATCAATATTCAGCTGTAAACTGAAATGTTGGTGGCTTGAGCCCACCCTGCAGGAACGGTCCAGCTGAGACATGACTGATGCAGTCTTCATTGATCTGTCATGATTAAACTCGCTCTGTATTCTTCAGTATATCCCTTGTTCAGCAGCCCATAATCAAATCATATCTCCTCATACTGTTGTTCAAGGATACTCACTCTGGAAAACCAGATTTGGTGGCCACCCATCAAATCTGGTTAGTTTAACTTTAGCTTAGTTTAGGGCGGGATTTGCTCAACTTCATTACATACAGATGTGAGCCAAAAGGTGGTGCTGTTGGCAAGGCCTGACAGCCTGAAAGTCCGTGTATACACAGAAGACAGCAGGCTCCATAAAGCACCTGATGTGCCATTGAGGCAAGGTCTTGACAAGAAAACAACCTGGAAGCACAAATGGCTTTTTCAGGTCAACTCATGCATCAAAATGTGTGATGTCTGTAGTTGGAGCTGTGATTGTGTGATCTGCTGGTGTGTCTGTCACGTCTGTCTCTCTTTTCTGTAGCTCATTTAGTCTCAGGAGGAACTGTTACGATTAGGAAATACACTTCAAAGCAATGAAAGGAAAGGCTGTTTCTGCTGCCGAAGCTCCAAAGGAAAACTAGCAGAAAGTCTGTGTGACAAAAAAAAAAAAAAACACTTGAAGAAAAGATGAAAAATGATGAGATCTGTCTATGAAATGTTGGTTGGTCAGCCAGTTATACCAGTCTAGTTGCTGGCTGTTTCCTCAGATTGCCAGATAGTTTTCTCCATTTACATATGCATTTTTTTAGGAACACACATATTATCAGAGTGAAGGCTTTTAGGGAGGCAAAGATTGATCATTTTTAACAGTGTGGCCAAAGACAATAACAGTATTTAGCCAAAGAAAGTGAAAAATGGCAAGGTTAGGTGGTTCTAGCAGACTCAGCCTTTTCATGTCCATTAGCTAAAATATCCCTGCAACCCTGCCCTGCACTGTAATATTTACAACCTGTAGAAAGTCTAAGTGATATCAAAGCCCAACACCCCTCAAAAGAAGACTAAATGCAAACACACCCTGAATTCTTCAGTGTGGCTTTGCTCAATTTTGATAGAAATACTGTAAATCAAATATCTCAGCTGGGTTTGAGGATGAAAAAATTTGAAATAAATAAAACATAAAGATATAAATATTGTGCCAAAGAAATAAAGTACAATAGCATGTCTATGAATGCTGAAATAAATACAGAAATAAGAAATTAAATACAGAATTGAATGAATGACATAGATAAATAGATTAGCTTAGATTTAGATTTATTTGCCCTTCTGCAAGGAAAACAGCCTCATCTTACACAAATACATACATGAAACTGGACAAAAAATATCAAAATGTATAAATTATTTCAACATTTCTATACATCTACATACATTTTTTGTGCAATTTTACATTTATCCTTATTCATTTCTGGATTTCTACATTTCTACTTTTATTATGTATTTTATTTGTCTGTATATTGATGCACCAGTATTTATCACATAGTATTGATAGCGATGTGTCATCTTTCTTCTAGTTTTTGTAACTGTCAGCAAGATGCATCATCTTTGCCTTTTCCATGTATTCACCAGGTCAGTCCACTGTTACATTTGAGTGTGTGATAGAAACTGCTCTGATCCTGATCCACTCCAACAAACTCAACTACACTAACCTGGACAATGCACACATTGCCAAGCTCAGTGCTTCAGGTAAAGCACACACACATGCACACACACACACACACACTGAACCTAGCTCAAAACATGACTCAAACAAAGTAAAAGAAATCAAATAAACTGGTTATTAATAATTTAATATTCCTGTGTCACTTCCCCCCCATCATTTCTGCTTCTTCCCCAGGTGGTGGAGATGCTCCCGGTATTACAAAGAGCTGGCTGCAGCCAGAGACCCAGTTTCTGGTTATCGAGCTGAGTAGTACATTAACTCAAGGACAAGAGTATCAGCTGTACACTGAGTTCACCGGAGAACTAGCTGATGACTTAGCAGGCTTTTATAGGAGTGAATATGAAGAAGATGGAGTCCAAAAGTAAGTCCCCCTTCTTGTGTCTGTCTATATCTAATCTAATCTGCTAATTGTCTTAAAGGATTGTGCTCAGAATGTTTTCCTCATTGACAGGATTGTTGCTGCCTCTCAGATGCATCCAACGCATGCCAGAAAGACTTTCCCTTGTTTTGATGAGCCATTTATGAAAGCTGTTTTCTATATAACTCTCATCCACCCCCCCGGAACTGTAGCCCTGTCCAATGGCATGGAAAGAGGTCAGTGCAGTCTATATGTGTCAAAAGAGATTTGTATAAACCCACAGTTAAAAATAATCAATCAATATCTTGTATGCAAATGGATATGCATGTTTTATAGTTCCATACCCAGCCAAACTAATTTCAGGCAGGCAACTAACAGACCTCCAGGGGCCCCAAAGGTGCCCAGCTTTGTTGTGTGCCCATTTGTTTTTGTTATTTAATGACCTGATGACTTGCAGTGTGACATTAAATTGGTCCTGTATAATGACAAAATCTTGTGGCGCTGCCTTGTAGAGGAGCCCTGTGCAAAATCTAGTTGCAAAATCTTTATATATTTATATTGCACTCACAGTAAGCGCATTCCTAAATAACAACAACACAATATGTTGTTGGTCCATGCCTTCTAGAACAACACAATTGGGACACAGTTAAATTATATCTACATTGTATCTGCTCAGGTTTAGCCATAGTGGCTGGCTATCCAACCATCATCACTGTATAACTGCTTCCAGCAGTCTTACCAATAGCGCTAACTATCAAACCCTCTGGTATGAGAAATAGTCATATAAGAGTCATCTGCAAGCATCTATTAGGGCAGAAAACAAGCCTTCTACATCAGTGTGTTCAAACTTCCATTGCTCAATGCAGCAGCACGTACAGGGAGTTGGACTGCTGGGGATAGAAGTTCAGAGTGTTACCTTTCAAATGAGACTGAAAACATTAATGTACACCAAATTTTCAAGAACAGCTATCAATTTACCTTGGATATATGCCTTAGATGGTCATTTCAACATGTTTTTACTGAACTGGTACCAGGTTAAGTAGATGATTAGGGTTAAGTACCCCTGACCTAATTCTGAAACCAAAATGAATTTCAAATAATAATATTACCAACAAATTTGCAGCAAAAGTTCAGATGGTTTCCAAAATTAGAGTAACATTAAATTAAGTTTTACATGAAGTTTCCGTCATATATAGTCAATATTGCAATAAACAACACGCTGAGCAGGTTTCGGGCCCAAGTGCAGAACCACCACAGCACGGGTAAAGCTATTACCCACTTTTTAATCTTGAATAGGCAGGGCAAGATTAACAGCCACAATCATAGCCTCAACACTCAGGCAAACAATGTCCAGTAAACAAAAGGAAAGACTTGTGGTCAGGGACAAAAGGCTAAGGCAGTTACTGGGGAACACAAGAACAGGTGTGGTTAGCAACAGGAGATCAGCCCAAGACTTAGCTGGAGAGTCTTGCATGAGGACAATGACAATCTGGCAACCAGTGAGTGTGGCAGAGCAGCTTATATAGTGCACTGATTGCAATGAATCTCAGGTGTGTGATCAGGTGAGCAGGCAGGTGGGTGTGGCTGAGAGTGGAAAAGTACTGAGGGCACTGTGAGCAGATGAGGAAACAATGGCAGCAAGTAAGAACTGTGACACACAGCGAGCTGCTCTCTGAGAAATAAAGACATAAACCAATAAACATTTAAGCATTTATCATTGCCATCAAAAGGTAAATGTATTACTTAGAATAACAACCCAATGTCAATAGTCTCTCTTACTGAACGTTTGTGCTTTTTCAGACATTGTTAACACCAGCATTGATGGAGAGAATGTGACACAGACCACGTTTGAGCCCACCATGAGGATGTCCACCTATTTACTGGCCATCGTCATCTCTGACTACACAAACATCAGTGCGGCAGGAGACACTCTGGTAACTGTCTAACTTAGCTGTGGTCAGTGGAGGAACTGCATGTTAACCTGTTAGAGCATGTTAGAACACGAGGCTGTGTAGATACGTTATGTCAATAGGTTTTAGGAATGATTCAAAAGTAATGGGAAAAAACATATGGTTTTTATGTGTTACAACGAGCTAGAAGAGTTTATCCATACACATAACAGTCTGCTGTTCTGTGTTCAGATCCGTATCTGGGCTCGCAGATCGGCCATTGACCAGGGACAAGGAAACTACGCTCTCAATGTGACTGGACCCATACTGGAGTTCTTCGAAGAGTACTATAACATCTCCTACCCTCTGAACAAGTCAGGTGAGCCTGCTTTTATAATCATTTGAGGAAACCTCCTGCTTAGCTGAAGCTGCTTTCTGTGATTGGCCCTTTCACAATCAATGCTCACTGTTTGAGCCTTTCAATCCAATTAGGTTGAGGTCAACCTTTCTCGAATACAACGTGTAGATTTTTGTATTTAATGTTTTTATTTTGATGAAGACATTATGAACGCATTGGTACAAAGCAAGTAGCAAGTTGGATGTATTTTTCTTGAGTATAGCAACACTTCAAGTCTTTGTCTAACAAGCAGCATTTTTTTTTCTAGCTTAGATATTTAAATATTTGTTTCAACTCAGCTTTGAGATATCCTTCACAGATTTCTGCAGCCATCCCAGCAAACCTGGGCTTAGTGTTGTTCTGTTGCTCTGCATAGCTTGATACCACTGCAGGGAAGTGAGGAAATGCTTTTATGGATTGTGGTATGAATGAACCAGATTTTTAGTTGTGGGGTTTATTGGCTTTAAGTTTGCTTCCTTTAACCTGCATTAAATCTGCTCTCTTTCCAACAGATCAAATTGCTCTGCCGGACTTCTTTTTCGGTGCAATGGAAAATTGGGGTTTGGTGATGTACAGAGAAACCAACCTTCTCTATGACCCTGTGTCCTCCTCCAACAGAAACAAAGAGACCACTGTCACCATCATTGCTCATGAACTAGCACACATGGTGAACGGATTTTTTGAGATTTTGTATTGCGTCTATTCCTCACTGATTCATCAACAAAGTAACTGATGTCATGTCTGGTGCAGTGGTTTGGAAACCTGGTGACTCTGCGCTGGTGGAACGAGGTCTGGCTGAATGAGGGCTTTGCTTCATATGTGGCTTACCTGGGAGCTGACCACGCTGAGCCTCAATGGAACGTGGTAAGAACACAATGCTCCGTGCATTCGAACACGACACTTGCTGCCCCCTTATCAATACAGTGCATACGTTTACACGTTTCCTTCATCAACTGCTCATCATATGAAATCTTAATATATTTCTGTCCATCTGTTTGCTCCAGACAGACTTGATCGTACTTGATGACATCCACCGGGTGTTTGCAGTTGATGCCTTGACCTCCTCTCATCCCCTGTCTTCTAGCGAAGACAGCATCATCCTGCCAGATCAGATCATTGAGCAGTTTGACGTCATCTCATACAGCAAGGTGCATGAGCAGGATCTTCTTATGTAATACACTGCAGCATAAACACGTCTACATTGTCACAGGGTGCAGCAGAGTCCAGAAAATGTAGTGAAAACCAAAAATTTCAGCAACTGGACAAGTAATCAGTGAGTTACTGGTATTGTTGAACAACTGTACATTGTATTGTATATAGTGTTCTAATCTCTGTCTGTGTGTCTGTGGCTCCTCAGGGTGCAGCAGTGCTGAGGATGCTGTCTGATTTCCTCTCAGAGTCTGTCTTTGTCCAGGGACTCAGTGTATGTTTGACTGTATTGTTGCTGCATAATATGTACATTTTGGTGTGCAGCTAAAACCACTTGTTGAGGTGAATCTATGTATCCCTCAACATTCAGCCACAGAGAAGAAGTCATTCTGACAGTATGTTGAAAGTGATTGTTTCTCTTTTGTCTCCAGAGCTACCTCAATCACTTTGCCTACAATAACACAATAGGGAATGACTTGTGGGACCATCTACAAATGGTAAGATGGAAGATTTCTGATTTTTCTTTTCAAAAATGGTATTAGAAGTTTACTGATAATAATAACAATAATAATAACAA